>CM053026.1:652370666-652459591 GCA_028564925.1 Lithobates sylvaticus
GGACACATTTTTGGGACCATTGGCATTTATACAGTGATCAGTGCTATAAAAATGCACTGATTACTGTAAAAATGTCACTGGCAGGGAAGGGGTTAAACACTAGGGGGCAATTAAGGGGTTAACTGTGATCCCTCTCTGTTTTAACTGAAGGGGGGGTGGGACTGTCTAGGGGAGATGACAGATCGCTGTTCATACTTTAAACAGACGATCAGTCTCTTCTCCCCTCAGAGAACCGGAAACTGTGTTTTACACACACAGATCCTGGTTTTTGGTGTGTCACCAGCAATCGCGACTGCCGGGCACTCGCATCGGCTCCAGGGGCGAGCAGTGGGCACGAGCGTGCGCCCCTAGTGGCCACAGGGCGAAGCGATGTTGCATAATGTCGTTTCACCCAGCATTGCCATTCTGCCGCAGGAAAACTGCTGCGGATGGTCTACAAGTGGTTAAAAAACACAAATTGCTGAAAAAACACACTACATGCTTTTCTGCAGCTTCTCCATTGAAGTATATTGAACCAAAAAAGCACTGTTTTGCATTGCTAAAGGTCATTGACCTTTTCCAAATACGCATCGGCTGAAAAAAGCGTGGATGTGAACGTTAAATGAACTGTGGAGCATTTCTGCAAAAAGCACCAAAAAACACATGGGTGGGAACCAGGCCTAAGACGTTTAGTAACAAGAGTTAAAAAAAAATTTGCCTTTCGTAGTACAAAAAGAGCAACTTAGTGGTGTTGTACTCCAAAAAATAAAAAAATGATAAAAAATTCCTTAAAAAAAAGTTTTTTTTAACTCGCCTCTAAATGCCTGTTGCTAGGGGGTCCCTCGTAGTCTGCCTCCTTCAGTGCCTGGGCTGGTGACATCACTTCCCCTCGGTGCAGGAAGGGCTCAGCTCTGCCCCCTCCCTCCTGTCAGTCATCTGGGACACGTGACAGGTCCCAGATGACCATGCAGCCAATCACGGCGCGCCGCTCGTGCATGCGCAGTGGGTGCCCTGGCTGTGAAGCCACAGCCGGGTGCCCACAGTAAGAATGCCGGCGCCGCCGAGCGGAGGGGGGAACGAGCGGGGCTTCGTTCCCCCGCATCCCTGGATCCAGGGACAGGTAAGTGTCCAATTATTAAAAGTCAGCAGCTGCAGTATTTGTAGCTGCTGACTTTATTTTTTTTAAGGGGAACTCCTCTTTAACCCCATTATGTTACTGGCCGATTAATCGATTATGAAAATGGTAATCGATTAATTTCATAATCGATTAGTTGTCGATTTAATCACTGTGTTTTATCAAGTCCAAAGACAGCACAGCCCTCTACGGAAATTCTAGAGCACTTCATGCTTCCCTCTGCTGACCAGCTTTATGGAGATGCCGATTTCATTTTCCAGCAGGACTTGGCACCTGCCCACACTGCCAAAAGTACCGATACCTGGTTTAATGATCATGGTATCACTGTACTTGATTGGCCAGCAAACTAGCCTGACCTAAACCCCATAGAGAATCTGTGGGGTATTGTCAAGAGGAAGATGAGAGACGCCAGACCCAACAATGCAGACTAGCTGAAGGCCGCTATCAAAGAAATCTGGCCTTCCATAACACCTCGGCAGTGCCACAGGCTGATCGCCTCCATGCCACGTCGCATTGATGCAGTAATTCATGCAAAAGGAGCCCCAAGTATTGCGTCCACACTATACTGTACATGGACATACTTTTCAGTATGCTAACATTTCTGTATTAAAATGTTTTTTTATTTTATTTTTTTTATTGGTTTTCTGTAATATATAAAAAATTTCTGAGATGCTGAATTTGGGGTTTTCACTGTCCGTAAGCCATATTCATCGAAATTTAAAAGAAAGAAATGCTTGAAATATATCACTCTGTGTGTAACACATGTACCGTATATACTCGAGTATAGGCCAACCCGAATATATATATATATATATATATATATATATATATATATATATATATATATATATATATATATATAATAATTTACCACAAAAAAAACTGGCGAAACTAATTGACCCGTGTATAAGCCGAGGGTGAAAATGCAGCAGCTACTGTAAGTGGAAAAGAGGGTCAGCAAATGCCCATCTGCAGCTGCCTGTCCCCTATGTCCTGTACAAACCCCCCCTGTGTCCCCATTGCAGCCTACCTGTGCCGATCTGCCTCCAGTCTTGCAGTATTGCAGTCTTGCGATCGTTAATGCCTCCTTGTTCGTCCTGTGTCCCCCATTGCTGATCCTGCCGATCAGTGTGTAAGGCGCCATTACACATTCAAATGCTGCGCCTCCTCCTCCTCATCCGTGATAGGAGGAACACTCTGTTTTCCCAGCAGTCAGTGTGCAGTGTTCCGCCTATCGCGGACCTCCTCTCATCCTCGTCCATGAGATGAGAATGACAGGACGTCTGTGATAGGCGGAACACTGCACACTGACTTACTGCTGGGAAAATTAGTGTTCTGCCTATCACGGACGGGGGGGAGGAGGAGGAGGTGCGGCTTTTGAACACTGCCGTCTGTCTGCATGACACGCTGTTCATGTAGGCAGGTGGCGCTGACTCGAGTATAAGCCAAGGGGGGGACTTTCAGCCCTAATAAAAGGGCTGAAAATCTTGGCGTATATAAAATATGAGTTTCACTTTTTGAATTGAATTACTGAAATAATTTAACTTTTTGATGATATTCTAATTTTCATATGTATATATGTTTTGGGAGTAATTTTCTAGCAAAAAAAGTATTCTTTTTGTAGTAAAGAAATGCCAGAATTGTCTTGGTGGCAAGTGGTAAAGAATTTAATGTTTGGGGGTTATATATAAATTTTCTAGCAAAAAATTCTGAAAGTGCCATAAAAAGGCCTGGTCTGGAAGTGATTAAAGCAAGAAATTCTTGTATAGTGATGGCAAATTTTCTTGTTTCCTACCACATAAATAATTACTCATGAGTATAAATACAGAACCATAATCTGATCTATAATAATAATGGGTTAATGATCGATTCGTGTCAGAAGTTGTATTTTGACAGCCACCTACACAGGGACCTGAATATGATGGTGCTACCGGAGGTGGATCTGGTTGAGGTGTTTGATAGACGCACTTATTATTTTATAAGACTGCAGAGATATTTGTGCTCATGTTCTGCTTCCTTCAAGACAAACTTTTTGTTTTACAGCAGATGAGCTCACAATTTACTAATGTATGATTTGTTTTTGTTGCAGGAAAAGTTGTAACCATGAACCACGT
Source organism: Lithobates sylvaticus (assembly GCA_028564925.1). Lineage (NCBI taxonomy): Eukaryota > Metazoa > Chordata > Amphibia > Anura > Ranidae > Lithobates > Lithobates sylvaticus. The sequence goes on from CM053026.1 coordinate 652,373,895, forward strand.
TATGCCCAATGGAGACTGGTTTGAGAGGGTGTCTTGTCCACATTATTTTGCAGAGCTGTTGATATATGTATCTATCGCTCTTCTGTTTGGATTGGGTCATACATCCTGGTGGCTGGTGGTTATGTTTGTGCTGTTTAACCAGTCATTGGCTGCTATTTTATGTCACGAATTCTATCAAGAGAAGTTTGACAATTTTCCTGCTCACAGGAAAGCTTTCATACCATATTTATTTTAAGCGACCATATTAAATCTGTTACACTTGCAGACAAGTATTTTAAAGCTGACCTTAGCCAAAACTTTTTTCCAAGACAAAAGAGAGTGGTGGTGAAGAGTTAAAACCCGTCGATGTTTATTGTGATGTGTTACCCAAAATCTATTTGCAGTTTTTGTCCCCCCCCCCCCCATTGGAACGACTTCGCATCCCCACCATGTAATCATCAGCACAAAAATGTAGGTAGAAACTCTCCAGCAGGGACATGCCATTAAAAACCTGACAAAGATTCTAACCCCTCCACCCCATTATATAAATGCATTTTAAAAAAATTTTTGGCTATGGATGGACTTCCAAAAAAAGTTCCATTACGATCTGATGTATAGATCTCTTGGGGGGGGGGGGGGTAAATGTCAAAATGTCAGGATATGGCTTTTATTATACTTCTGACTGAAAAACTGCTAGCGTGCTTCCAGTTCTGGCACGCTGTCACCCTGCATTGTAAGTATTAATCTAGTGGTCCAACAAGTCTGTGGTGAGCTCTAATGTGGAGCATGCTGCAGATGTGATGGGTTACAGCAGTTGAGGAAAGTACCTCCCCAGATCGAAAATCGCATATCTATGGAGTGTTTTTATTTATTTATTTTTTTTTCATATTATTCTGTTACATCAGTGAGTTCCAGAAAGCAAGTAATCTTTTCCACGGGTAAATGTTGACATAAACACGAGGGTCAGAATGCACACATTCAGGTTTATGGAAACCAGAAGAAATGGTGTCCTTGGTGGTTTTCCCCAAAGTGCCAAATGACCTCTGAAATGTTATAGATGGCACTTGTCAGTTCACACTGGGGCGACATGAGAGGTAGACTCACATAATGTAATTACAAGAATTAAAGAGGAAGTAAAGCCTCCTCACAAAAAAAAAAAAAAAACGGAACCTGCAAGGCAAAGGCATAATGAGCTAGTATGCATAGCATACTTGCTCATTATGAATAACTTACATGAGAACGAAGCCCCCGAAGCGGTCCTCATCCACGACCTTCTCCGGCGCCATCAATACCGGAGTGACTTCAGGGTCTCGCCGCTCCAGCGCTATGATTCGCTGGAGCAGCGATGACGTCACTCCCGCGCATGCGCACGAAAGCGGAATATCGCAGTGCGCCGTAGACAGCGATGCCTCTTTTTTTTTTCTAAATATCTCCTAAACCATGTAGGTTTAGGAGATATTTATTGGACCTACAGGTAAGCCTTAATCTAGGCTTACCTGTAGGCCAAAGTGGTTTGTAAGGGGTTTACAACCACTTTAAGCCATCAAACTTCTGAAATAAAGGTAAATGGAACCGTTCTAATAGGAGCGACTCAAATCGCTCCGACTTAGAAAAAAGTTCCTGTACTACTTTGGGGGCGACTTGCATTGACTTCTATACAGAAGTAGTTTTGCAATTCGCCGCAGCTGTCGTGTCCGGGTCGCCTGAGGCAGGACCGAGCCTCTTTCTGAGATTTGGTGTTTACAAGTTAAAAACTTCTTCTTTTTTTTTTTTTGCTAGAAAATTACTTGGAACCCCCAAACATTATAGATTTTTTTTTTTTTTTACACCCCAGAGAATAAAATGGCAGCTGTTGCAATAATTTTTGTCACACCATAATTGCGCAGCGGTCTTAGTCGCACTTTTTTTAGAAAAAAAATTACTTTTTTGAATTAAAAAATAAGACAACAGTACAGTTAGCCCAATTTGACGCGCTTCAAAGTTGCGCCCGCTTATGAAATGGCGACAAACTTTTTACCCTTAAAAATCTCCATATGCTACGTTTAAAAAATTCTACAGGTTGCATGTTTCGAGTTAGAGGAGGTCTAGGGCTCGAATTTGTGCTCTCGTTCTAACGATCGCGGTAATGCCTCACATGTGTGGTTTAAACACCGTTTTCATATGCGGATGCTGCACACGTATGCGCTCGCTTCTGCACGCAAGCTCGGCGGGACGGGCCGCATTTCTTTAAATTTTTTTTACCTTTTTATTTAATTTTTTATTTTATTTTTTACACTGTTCTTTTAAAATATAAAAATCACTTTTTATTCACTTTTAGTTTACAAGGAATGTAAACATCCCCTTGTAATAGGGGAAAAAGCATGACAGGACCTCTTAAATATTAGATCTGGAGTCAATCTCATATTTAAACTAAAATGCAATATAAAAAATAAATAAATTCCCTTTTTAAGAGCATTGGGCTTAAGTGACGTTTTTGAAGTCCCTTCCGCCCCCAAAAATTATATGAAGACAGGTGGGGGCCATCTTCCCCTCACTCGTCTCCATGTCAGGCTAGGGAGAGGATACGATCACCTCTGCGGTGGTGGGAGGGCTCCTCTCCCACTGCCGTTTAAAAATGATCTCACTGCGAATCCGCCGCAGAGACCACTTTTATCTTGAAGCAGACCACCCGCTCTTGAAGAGGATACTGGGGTTATTGTAGCTAGCTGCTACTATAACAGTATTCCTCTTCATAGTAGCGATGTAAAACAACGGCGGGCGGGCCAGAAGTGGTTAATGCAGAGAATGCATTAAGGTAAAAAAAAACTCCAGCTTTTAGAACCACTTTAATGAAATAAAGGGCATCGTGCTTGTGTACCCATCATGCGTTTTTGGAACTCGCTGCTTGGAAATATTTCACTGCCTAGAATTAAGTGTTAATAACATCAGTGTTTGCAGAAACAAAACTTGTACTTTTTTATAGTATTTGTACATTTGCATTGTGTGTATCTTTCTCTGCTTTGGAATGTGACCTTTTTATTTTTAATAAAGAAAAAAAATTGATCTAAAACTATGCGATAGAGAATATTTCGCTTTATTGAAAGGCTATACAGGGAGATCGGTGCTTGTAACTGCCCCCACCGCTGCACCGATTACCTGGGAAGCTGCCTGGCCCCTCCTGCTACAGAGGATGCCTGGTCCGGTACAACAAGTATCGGAGCATTTGCACGAGTACTGATACTCGTGCAAATGCTTGGTACCGATACTAGCATCTGTGCAAAACTAATTAACATATGAGCCAAATTCATTGGGCAAATATGCAGTAAAGTGAGTGTTTGTTATTTCAAAAAAATAAGTCATACTTGCCTCCTCTGTGCAAGGATATTGCGCAGAGTACCCCCAATCCTCTTGTGGGGTCCCCCAGCGGTGCTCCTGGCTCCCCCCTGCCCCCACAGAGAAGCCCTTTCCCTGGGGGCACTCATGCGGGCGCGCTCCTGTATCCTGCTGCTGCATCCATTGACACAGACTGCAGGACTCTGCCCTGCGGCTCCCGCGTCATTGGATTTGATTGACAGCAGCGGGAGCCAATGCTTCCTGCTGCTAACAATCTATCCAATGAGCACCCGAGACACCGGCTGGAGCTGGTGTGCTCCTCCCCGTTGCTGGGAATACCGGGCTCAGGTAAGTAAAAGGGGGGGCTCTGGGGGGCTGCTGCTCTAAATGTTTTTCACCCTAATGCATAGAATGTATTAAGGTGAAAAACATGGAGGGTTTATAACCCCTTTTAATAGGAAAAAAAGGTGTTGAGCCAAATAAACCTCATGAATCCCAGGATCCTTTGTAGAGCATTATTTGGAAATACGTTAAACTTTGCACCACTCCTGCATTTCTGTATGTAGCACTAATTCTTTTCCTGTAAACACATTAATTAAGGAATGTGTGGATTCCTACTTAGGAGGCCTTTGAGCCACAACCAGCGTTGGAATGGGCTTGGCAACACTGACAGTGCAAAAGATCCCAATAGTACAAAGTATGGGTGAGATGCTTGACAAAACAGCCAATGGTTTGTTGGCATACAGGGCCACTACTGCTATGGTTCCAAGTGAACTTGCCATACTATTTCTAGCACTACGATATTTCTAGCACTACGATACAAAACAAGTAGAGTACAGTGTACAACTAATAAATGGACATTGTGTAATTTCATGCACAGGGACATTCAACATAACCAGGAAGAGAAGCCGGGAACTGACTATATAGGCATTGGCTTCAGTGTGCAGGGACTGGTGGCATAGCTGCCTAGAATTACAGTCAGGGGGCTCTGTGGACAAAAATAGTACATACATTGGAGATGGGAGCAGTTGTATAATTTTTATTTTTAAATCTTACACTCCTAAGCTCCATTTTACCTGTTAACAGTGTAACAGACAACCTATGTCCCACCAACAGATGTCTACATCTGAACTTTAATTCTTTACTTAAGCACCTCAATACCAGGCACTTTTACCCCTTCCTGCCCAGGTAAATTTTCAACTTTCAGCGCTGTTGCGTTTTGAATGACAATTGCGCGGTCATGCAACACTGTACCCATATGAAAATGTTTTATCTTTTTGCTTTTTTTTTCACACAACTAGAACTTTCTTTTGGTGATCTTTAACCACTTCAGCCACAGAAGGTTTTACCCCCTTAATGACCAGAGCATTTTTTGCGATTCGGCACTGCGCCGCTTTAACTGACAATTGCCCAGTTGTGCGACGCTGTTCCCAAACAAAATTTACGTCTTTTTTCCACAAATAGAGCTTTCTTTTGGTGGTATTTGATCACCTCTGCAGTTTTTATTTTTTGCGCTATACACAAAAATTGTAAATTAAAAAAAAAAAAAAACTTTCTTTTTCGCTATAATAAATATCCCACGTTTTATTTTTTTAAAAACGAATTCCTTCATCAGTTTAGGCCGATATGTATTTTTCTAAATATGCAATTTTTATGACATTGTGGCGTACAGATCGGACACTTTTGACACTTTTTTGGGACCATTGACATTTATACAGCGATCAGAGCTAAAAAAAATAGCCACTGATTACTGTGTAAATGTCGCTGGCAGGGAAGGGGTTAACACTAGGGGGTGATCAAGAGGTTAACTGTGTTCCCTATGAGTGTTTCTAACTGTGGGGGGTATGGGCTTACTGGGACATGACAGAGATAACGGTTCCTAACCACTGGGAACAGTAGATCCCTGTCAGAGCAAGGAAATGCCTTGTTTACAGGCATTTCCCTGTTCTGCCTGTGTACAAGGCAATCGCGGGCCACCAGAGGACATCGAGTCCTCCCGACACGCTCCCGCAGCATGTGCTGCCCGCGTGCCACCGTAAACCTACAGCTATTTGCGCAGGAGAGCCATTGTGCCGCCAGTGGCGATTATACTCTTTAAGACCGGGACGGCGGCCGGTCTTAAAGAGTATAATCGCCACTGGGTTTTTATTTTTTTTTCTAAATAAACAAAGTATGGAAATTTTTTTTTCTTCGTTTCTGTTATAAAATGTTGCAAATAAATGTTGCTTCATAGATTCAGGCCAAAACGTATACTGCTACACTTCTTTGGTGAACCCCCCCCCCCCCCCAACAAATTGGTGTATATTAGTCTGTAAATGCCCCCCTGCACAGCCATTCACTGGGAAGATCACGGAAATGCTTTCTCCACCCCCACCTCTCTAAGCCCCTTATGCAGCTGAGAACAGAGATTGTGATCACTAAAAAAAAAAAAGGATAAATTTAAAATATATAAAAGAGAGATAGATAGATATATAGATATATATATATATATATATATATATATATATATATATATATATTATATATACCGGTATATAAAATACTGTTGTTAAAATGTCAGGTTTCTGTGATGTAAAAAAAATAGGACAAATAGTTCACAGATCGCAGTGTGAACTCGTGCAGGAATCGGATTGCATAGGTGAGAACAGCCATGCGATTCTAGTGCAGAGAAAAACAAGCCACTGCACTTTTTTTCTGTGCGAATCTAATGCGAGTTCAGCCATACAACTGGCTGAACTCTCATCTCACAGACATTGCATGTGATCGTACTGGTGTGAACCTGGCCTTAATGTGACCTATAAACTGTACAACTCAATTGGGAAAAAAATATTAAATCTTTTAGGGGGGGGGGGGGGGGGGGGGGGGGGTAAAATAAAAATTAATAATGTGATTGCATAAGTGTGCACACCCTCTTGTAGCTGTGTTCAGAATTAAGCAATCACATTCAAACTCATGTTAAATAGGAGTAGGTACACACTTGTCGTCATTTTAAAAGTGCCTCTGATTAACCCCAAATAAAGTTCAGCTGTTCCAGTAGGTCTTTCCTGGCATTTTCTTAGTCACATCCTACAGCAAAATCCATGGTCCGCAGAGAGCTACCAAAGCATCAGAGGGATCTCATTCTTAAAAGGTATCAGTCAGGAGAAGAGTACAAAATATTTTCTAAGGCATTAGTAAGTAATTTGTAAGTAAAATGAAGTAAGTAATTTTTTTTCCACAGTAGCGTGACAATCCTTCCACCTCCGGTCTAACTAATCACTCACCTTATGGCATGGACCCCTGTGCAAACAGGTGATCATGCAAGCGGGTATCAAAAGGGTTAACACGGACCATAAACTTCTCTCACATCTCCTTCGATCTCAGCAAGGACGCCAGGTCATGGGTAGAAAGAAAAGATCTAAGTGCTCACCGCTTAAGTATAAGATTACATTTTTGTGTTCAAACACAAACTACTCACATAAAGATGATAAAAACAAAGCATGTAAAGCCGACAATCCTGTTAGTTCCGTAGGGCAGCAGCGGGGGACGTCATGCATAGCTCCTCCCTGTACGCGTTACGTTCAATCAGAACGTCAATGTCACCGGACTCCTCCCCCTACCTTCGTTAGCAGACTGAGGCACTTGGGGAAGGGGGAGGAGTCCGGTGACGTCGATGTCCGTGACGTCAACAGATCTCCGACAGAACTCCCTGAAGACCCATAAGCTGGCGGAGAGGTGAGTACCGATCAAAAGAAAATTCGAGGAATTAATCTTTAATTTTCACAGCCCTAGTTAATATGGGAAAAAGGTGTCTCCTCCACTGATTTATCACCAATTCTTGTTTCCCTTTCTGCTTGTCTCACTGATTTTCATCCATATTGCCAGGACCCGACATTACATTAAAGTGGTTGTAAACACTTACAAACCACTTTGACCTACAGGTAAGCCTAGATTAAGGCTTACCTGTAGGTCCAATAAATATCTCCTAAACCTACATGGTTTAGGAGATATTTAGAAAAGAAAAGGCATAACTGTCTACGGCGCATGCGGCGTAGACAGCGGCGCGCAGGCGCACTGCGCATGCCGGGTTTACGGCGATATGCCGCTTTCCTGCGCATGCGCGGGAGTGACATCATCGCCGCTCCAACGAATGACAGCGCTGGAGCGGCGAGACCCTGAAGTCACTCCGGTTTTGATGGTGACGCAGAAGATCGTGGATAAGGACCCCGCTTCGGGGGCTTCGTTTTCAGGTAAGTCATTCATAATGAGCTAGTATGCTATGCATACTAGCTCATTATGCCTTTGCCTTGCAGGGTGCCTTTTTTTTTTTTTTTTTTTTTTAAGAGGCTTTACTTACTCATTGTATTTATGATGCCAACCGTGTGACAAATAAATTCACATTTTGATTCAAGTCAGTTTGACTATTAATGCTATATTCCGGAAATGTCTCTGAGACAAAAGAATATAGATAATAATAATTCATATTTTTCATTTGCGTACATATGTCCGTGATCACACGAACCAATTATTATACACTTAACGGAATTTTTTTTACTAAAAACATGTAGCAGAATACATTTTGGCTTAAATTTATGACAAAATTAGATTTTTTTGGATTTCGTTTAAAAAAGAAAAGAGAAAATATTGTTTTTTTTCAAAATTTCTGCAATTTTTTCGCTTATATCGCAAAAAATAAAAAACGGAGTTGCGAATAAATACCACCAAACTAAAGCTCTATTTGTGCGAACAAAATGATAAAAATTTGGGTACAGCATTGCATGACTGCGCAATTGTCATTGAAAGAGCGAGAGCGCTGAAAGCTGAAAATTGGTCTGGGAAGGAAGGGGGCGAAAGTGCCCAGTATTGTAGTGGTTAAAATTACTGCTCCCGAAAAAACGTCAGTTTTGAAAAAAAAATTTCCATTGTTCCATTTCCATGTCCCCTGGGGCAGCACCCCGGGTCCCCAAACCCCTTTTAGGACAATAACTTGGATATTAGCCTTTAAAATTTGCACTTTTGATTTCTCAAGTTCTAGTACCATAGACTTTAACGGTGTTCGAATGTTCGCGCAAACTTTCGGTCCGTTCGCATGTTCTGGTTGCGAACCGAACCGGGGGGGTGTTCGGCCCATCGCTAATTAGAGTGGACTTCCCCTTTAACATTTTACATTTGCCTAGGCTTAAAGCTGATCTCCAGGATAAGTAAATATTGTCTGAACACAACCCCTTGGCTTTTTACCTATTTGTGTTACATTACAGCCTTTAGTTCAATGTTTTTTTTTTTAATCTGAATTATATGTGATGGATCAAGAACACAATAGTCTAAGTTGGTGAAGTAAAATATATATATACTGGAATTTTCATTTATTTATTTTTAAATATATACATAAAACTATTTTAATCAGTTAAAAAATTAAATACAAAAAACTGATAATTGGCATGTGCGTATGTATATTCACCCCCTTTGTTATGAAGCCCATAAAAAGCTCTGGTGCAACCAATTACCTTCAGAAGTCACATAATTAGTGAAATGATGTCCACCTGTGTGCAATCTAAGTGTCACATGATCTGTCATTACATATACACACCTTTTTGAAAGGCCCCAGAGGCCGCAACAGCAAGAGGCACCACTAACCAAACACTGCCATGAAGACCAAGGAACTCTCCAAACAAGTAAGGGACAATGTTGTTGAGAAGTACAAGTCAGGGTTAGGTTTAAAAAAAATATCCAAATCTTTGATGATCCCTAGGAGCACCATCAAATCTATCATAACCAAATGGAAAGAACATGGCACAACAGCAAACCTGCCAAGCGACGGCTGCACACCAAAACTCATGGACCGGGCAAGGAGAGCATTAATCAGAGAGGCAACACAGAGACCTAAGGTAACCCTGAAGGAGCTGCAGAGTTCCACAGCAGAGACTGGAGTATCTGTACATAGGACGACAATAAGCCGTACGCTCCATAGAGTTGGGCTTTATGGCCAGAAGAAAGCCATTACTTTCAGCAAAAAACAAAATGGCACATTTTGAGTTTGTGAAAAGGCATGTGGGAGACTCCCAAAATGTATGGAGGAAGGTGCTCTGGTCTGATGAGACTAAAATTTTACTTTTTGGTCATCAAAGAAAACGCTATGTCTGGCGCAAACTCAACACATCACATCACCCAAAGAACACCATCCCCACAGTGAAACATGCTGGTGGCAGCATCATGCTGTGGGGATGTTTTTCAGCAGTTAGGACTGGGAAACTGGTCAAAGTTGAGGGAAAGATGGATGGTGCTAAATACAGGGATATTCTTGAGCAAAACCTGTACCACTCTGTGTATGATTTGAGGCTAGGACGGAGGTTCACCTTCCAGCAGGACAATGACCCCAAACACACTGCTAAAGCAACACTTGAGTGGTTTAAGGGGAAACATGTAAATGTGTTGGAATGGCCTAGTCAAAGCCCAGACCTCAATCCAATAGAAAATCTGCGGTCAGACTTAAAGATTGCTGTTCACAAGCGCAAACCATCCAACTTGAAGGAGCTGGAGCAGTTTTGCAAGGAGGAATGGGCAAAAATCCCAGTGGTAAGATGTGGCAAGCTCATAGAGACTTATCCACAGCGACTTGGAGCTGTGATAGCCATAAAAGGGGGTTCTACAAATTAGTATTAACTTTAGGGGGTGAATAGTTATGCACATTGACTTTTTCTGTTATTTTGTCCTATTTGTTGTTTGTTAAAAAAAAAAAAATCTTCAAAGTTGTGGACATGTTCTGTAAATTAAATGATGCAAATCAAAAAAAAAAAAAAATACTTCAAAGTTGTGGGCATGTTCTGTAAATTAAATGATGCAAATCCTCAAACAATCCATGTTAATTCCAGGTTGTGAGGCAACACACTTGTCTTTGTACTGCTCACCTGGTTGCCACCACACACGCTTGACACCATCTGAACCCAAAAAGTTTATCTTGGTCTCATTAGACCATATGCCAAACAACTGCTAGTGTGTACTAGGCTTTAGTCTGTTGGGATATGTCTCTAATAACTTTGCACATCTAGACTTTGCAATATTTGCCCACTCTTCTTTACCGAACTGCTCAAGTTCAGTTAAATTTGATGGTGACCGTTTGTGGACTGCTGTCTTCAAGTCATTCCACAGATTTTCAATGGGGTTTAAGTCTGAGCTTTGACTAGGCCATGCAAGGACATTCACTGTTTTCTCCTTCAACCACTGTGTGGCCATTTTTGCTGTGTTCTTCAGGTCATTGTCGTGTTGGAAGGTAAACCTTCTTCCAATGGGCAACTCTCTGGCTGAGAGCAGCAGATTTTCATCAAGAATTTTATAGTATTTTGCCCCATCCATTTGTCCTTCTATCCTGACAAATGCTCTCCTCTCCTGTGTGTGTGCGCGTATGGGCTGTGTTAATGAGTGTAATGCCACGTACACATGATCGGACTATCAGGCGGATTTGTCTTCCCAAAAGTCCGGCGGACTTAGAAAGAAGTTTTGACTCAAAATTATCCGCCAGACTCGGCAGTCCGTCGGACAATCCGGCCGTCTGTGTGCTAGTCCGCGGGACTTTTGAAATGAACGGACTTGCCGACATACGGAGTAAAGTCCATTCATTTTGAACGTGACTCCAGGTAGACGGACTAGCGAAGGAAGTCAATGCCGCCGACTCGATTGGCGAGATTGACACCTCGCTAGCCCCGTCGCCTGGTATGGATTTAAAGGGGAATCCCTACGCCAAAAAAATGGCGTGGGGGTCCACCCCAAATCCATATCAGACCCTTATCCGAGCACGCAGACCGGCCGGTCAGGAAAGGGGCGTGGGGATGAGCGAGTGCCCCCCCTCCTGTACCGTACCAGGCCGCGCGCCCTCAACATGGGGGGGTGCTTTGGGGAAGGGGGGGCCCTTTTTCGGCATAGGGATTCCCCTTTAAATCCTTACCAGGCTATGGGGCTAGCAAGGTGGCAATCTCGCCGAAAGAGGCGGCGACATTGGCTTCCTTCGCTAGTCCCGTCTAACTGGAGTCATGTTCAAAATGAATGGACTTTACTCCGTGTGTCGGCAAGTCCGTTCATTTCAAAAGTCCGGTGGATTTCCGCCAAAACTCCTGCGGATTGTCCGCCGGAAAAGTCTGGCGGACCTCCGCTGGAAAGTCCGGCGGATTGTCCGTCGTAATAAGTCCGCCGAATAGCCCGGCCGAAAAGTCCGATCGTGTGTACATGGCATTATAGACACTCTCAGCTTAGACAACTGCAGCCAGCAACTCTGCTGGGAAGCCATAGTCCAGTCTAAATAATGTGTCCGGGTTTCAGGCAGTCTTAAACCCAGACGCATGATTCCAAGCCTAAACTGTCCGGGTGAATCCTGGACAGGTGGCAACCCTAGCTCAGAGATGGGTAGGGTGCAGAGACATGGATTGACTCAGAAGGGGGGATTTTCTGCACATATTTTCTGAGGAAAAAAAAGCCCTGTATACAGGCATCACTTGCACCACATCACAAGTGACACTCTTTGGATCCACATACCAGTGGTCAAATGTGGGATTTTGCATACAAGACTCTAGAAGACACTGTTGGGAGCAGCTGTTTGAGTGCTACATACTGATTAACGTTCTGGATGATAGTTATATTTAAAGTCTGATGCCAATTTCCATTTCTGTAATGTCTTGGGCCCATCACCTGTCATCTGGCTCTTCTGCAAGGGGGCTGTTCTTTCCATCTAAACCATTAAAATATGCCATGGGCAATGTTTGCTCCGCATGGCAAGTGACACACTTTGGAATAAAAGTGGTGGTTCTAGTTTGCAATATGTGATGATGATGACTTATGTGGGTCATGTCTTTATGTGGGTTATGTGGGTCATGTCTTTATGTGGGTTATGTGGGTCATGTTGCTTTGTTGAGAGTATAGAGAGGAGAACATTTAGAACCCCCTGTCAGGATTTTACTGCTTTTTTATTTATTTATTTATTTTTTTTCATTTTTTCTTTTGCTCTCTGATCTTTTTTTTCTCTCTTCACACACTTCTTCTTTTCACATTCACAGTCCACCTGCACTTTGTCATTGGGCTCTAGCTGCTTCCCAAAATATAGAGTATTTATAGTACACCCAATATATATATTTTTAGACATGAAGCCCACTCATATCACTGGATTTCTGACTTTTTGTTTTTCCTAGGGATGATGTTTTGTGCACCCGGTCCCTGTCCTGCGGGCTCCTTCCACAGCTCCCGGTACAGACAATTTGGACAGCCTCTGATTCCTCGCCCCCCATTTTCCAGACTTATCACGATGTAAGTACTTAGGGGGGATGAGTAACTATCTCCCTTTTCTCTTGTACACATCCTCCCCGTTGAGGGGTATAATGTTTGATCATACTGGTCTACTCATGTTTTGTTGTTTTTTTATAGAGTTGCATGCCTCTGCCCCTGAAGAGTGGTATTATCCACAAAACGTGTCAGACTTTTAGGATGCATTCTCATGTCTACTGATGGGAACCTACTTAAAATCATTAGCTACAACCAAATGATCATACTGTGTTTCTTACCATTGATTACACTTCATAGTGCCATTTAGATGACGTGTACATATATGAATCTGCAATAATTAATTTTATCCATATTAAATCTCTTGTCAATTTTATATGCCAACCTTTGATATATATATATGTAATGTATTCATGAGGTCAATACCATGTATGTGTGTGTATACATATTAAACCTTTTTTACTATGTGCTTCATTGTTATGTATTGTCAGACTCAATGTGCCAATTAAATATAATTTTTAATTATCTCACCCTCACAAATCAATAGCCTCATTCAAAGTCCCACCTTCCCTTTTTCTCAGGATTTTACTGCTGTTTTGGAGTCCCTTTAACCACATTACGACCGCTGCATGTACATATACAATCGGCAGAATGGCACGGACAGGCATATGGGCGTACAGGTACGTCCCTTTGAATTTGCTGCCGTGCCATTTGCGTGCGAGCCTCTGGCGGTGCAGGCGCGTGCCCGTAGCGAGCTCTGTGATTTGGGTTGCGGGTCCCGTGGACTCGATCACCGCGGGGATACCCGCGATCTTCTCACAGAGAGGAAGAACGGGGACATGCTAAAGTAAACAAGCATCTCCCCGTTCTTTCTAGTGACACTGTCACTGATAAGCTCTCCCTGTAATGGGGAGAGCTGATCAGTGTAGTGTTACACACAGACCCTCCCCCCTACAGTTAGAAACACTCCCTAGCACACACTTAACCTTTCCCTAGCCCCCTAGTGGTTAACCCCTTCACTGCCAGTGTCATTTTTACAGTAATCTGTGCAATTTAATCGCACCGATCACTGTAAAAATGACAATGGTCCCAAAAATGTGTCAAAATTGTCCGACGTGTCCGCCATAATGTCGCAGTCACGATAAAAATCGCAGATCGCCGCCATTACTAGTAAAAAAAAAAATTATTCATAAAAATGCCATAAAACTATCCCCTATTTTGTAGACGCTATAACATTTTCCGCAAACCAATCAATAAACGATTTTTGCAATTTTTTTTTACCAAAAATAGGTAAAAATATGTAAAAAATACGTATCGGCATAAACTGAGGAAAAAAAAGTTTTTTTATATATTTTTTGTGGATATTTATTATAGCAAAAAGTAAAAAATAATGTGTTTTTTTCTAAATTGTCGCTATTGTTTTGTTTATCCTGCAAAAAATAAAAACCACAGAGGCGATCAAATACCACCGAAAGAAAGCTAAATTTTGTTTGGGAGCCACGTCGCACGGCCGCGCAATTGTCAGTTAAAGCAACGCAGTGCAGAATCGCAAAAAGTGCTCTGGTCTTTTGCCAGAGAAATGGTCCGGTCTGAAAGTGGTTAAAGCGGAGTTCCATTTTTTTTTTTTTTCCAAAACCCCCTCGATGTTCGCAAGTAATAAAATACCATGCCTTAAAGCAGTTTTTTCAGACATGCAAGGTAAAGCCATAATGTGCTAGTATGCATCTTATACTAACACATTATTTGAAACTTACCTGAAAACTCAGCATTACAGCGATGCACTGTCATTGCTTAAGACCGTTTCCATCTTCATCTGTCTCAATTCCGGGTCCGCGGACTCCGGCTGTTTGACTGGCCAGAGTCACAATGACGTTGTGCGGGGAGCCGCCGTTTATGGCACAGGATTCTAAAGGAACAGCACGGGTGGTCGTTCCTTCAGAGCGCATGCACCGATGATGTAATCGGCTACATAAACGGTGCATGTTTAGGAGATATTTACAGTATCTATAGGTAAGCCTTATTATAGGCTTACCACGTATAGGTACAAGGCAAAAATTTAAGTTTACAACCACTTTAAGGAATAAATAATACTAGTAGGTTTTCTAATTAATTTTCTAAACTCACTTTGCTCTCCTCAGCGAGCGCGCTCTCTTCTTCAGTGTGGGCATCTGAAGCTCACTTGTTGTTCCTTCCAGGATACGGTGCTGCTGGCTACCCAGCATGCACCTCCCGATCTCGCACATGCGCATAGTGTACTAAGTGCGGCACACCCATTGCGACAGATGCTCATTGACTCCTGGAATTGATTACACTCATATCCCAGGAGTCAATGGGCAGGCGGAAATGACGTACCTCGCCGCAGTGAGGTAAAGCGTAAGAGGAAGGTTTCAGCAAACAGAAATTGAGATTTGCAGACTTGCAGATTTTCCCTCAATTCCCGTCTGCTGAAACCTTTCGCCATGGAGACAGAAAGACAGGGCCAGAGAGAACAACACATTTTTTTGATCTGATAAAGACTAAAACCCCTGCAGTCTGTCATCACTGTGACGGCAAGTGAGGAAAATCTAACAGGGGCTCAAATTTTTCCCCACCCAGTCCAACCTCAAAGTAATGCTTAGGAAGCACCTAGCAACATGGGACAAAGTATTGCATGTACAGAATAGTGAAAAAAATATTACCGTAATACTTTTCCTTTAATTAATAACATATTATATTTTAAAATCTGAAAACGCAGATAGACAAACCAAAGTTAAAAAAATAGTGAGACTGTTATACAAGCTAAATAATAAACCAGTCACATACCTATGATGTCATCATTAACTGCTTGGATTCCTCACATATCTGATTTCCCCTACATATCTTTACACAACCTCCCCCTACCCATAATACAGCATGGAGAGGCTCAGTGAAGGTGGCATTGAAGGTGTGGAGGTGCTGGATCGGGTCACACAGGTCATAGAAGGAGATCTGCCCAGCTTCATAATCCAGATATATCCTGACTCTATTACTGGACACTTTTCCAAATAACCGGATCCAATTCCTATCATATAGCACTGAATACTGGTTATTCAGCCAAGATTTATGCAAACCCCATGACTTGTTATTCCATCCAATCTCTGAGTGACACCCACTCCTGTTTATACTAGGGTAACACATCCCAACACTCCAAATCTGGGACCTCTCCACATCCACTTCCCAGTAATGTTGCCCAGCGGAGAAACTCTGAGTGCTTAACACCTGAGCAGACTGAAATCTTCCTGGTCTTTCTGGGTGTTTATGGGTAAAAATTGAGCAGGACACAGTTGTTCTGTTATCTGATACACAAAGATCATTCCCAGCTGTGTTTACATCCAGTTTTATATCTGTAATCTTTGACGGTCCCAACATTTCAAGGACAGACTGAATACTTGGTCTCATAGGCTGGTGATGTGCGCCTTGTATGGCTGGTTGAGGGACTCCGGAAGGCACTGCAGCTATGATGTGATCTTTGTTCTCTGTACTAAAATGGGAATACAAATTTGTACCTGTATGTTTCTTCAAATTTACCTCAGACATTATAGCAAATAAACCTTTTTGTAATGTCTGTGAAATCCTAGCCATATCCAGATGCTCTCCATCATGGAGGAGTTCATCAAGTCTCTGCCTATCCTTATTATCACCATCCTCAGTATCATACAAATCACAGATATCTGGTTCCTGTAGGACAGTCAGTGGATCCATCATGTTACACAGCTCCTCAATGTGATGCACCTTCCTGGACAGCTCTTCCTTTTTTAATTCCAGCTCTTGGATCAAATCCATTATGGAGTGTGACAACTGCTTGGTGGGCTTAGAGATCTCGCTCAGCAATCTTTCCTCCAGGACTTTCAGTTGTCTCCTGAGGTCTCTAAACAGGGCAGTGACTGTTTTATTGTCACCAGCTGCTTTTTCCTCAATTTTTTCTCTGTGTTTCTGCAGACTCTGGACTCTTTCCTCCATCTCTTCTCTCTTTGTCAGCAGCTTCTGCAGAACATTCCTCATTTTATTTTTTTTATTTCCAGAGGCCTCCTTCAGTGACTCAAATATATGACCTTTGTGTTCTCCAATGAGACAGCAGGATGCACAGACATAGGTATCATCGTCTGTGCAGTAATATTCCAGTATCTTTTGATGGATGGAGCAGAAGACCTCAGATTCCTCCTGGACTGATTGAGTAGACAGGAAATTCTCCACTATGTTACGCAGTTTTATGTTCCTGTGCATTGCTGGCTTCTCTTGATACATCTGTCTGCATTCAGGGCAGGAATAACATCCAGACCGTTCTTGTGTTTTCAGCACACAATCAATACATTCCTGGCAGAAATTGTGTCCACACTTCAGCATTACAGGATCTACATAAATGTTCAGGCAGACGGAACATTCCAGCTCTGCTTTCAAATCAGCAGACGCCATTGTTGACAGCAGAAGAAAGAAACGAAAGTGAAACTCTGTGACGTGTGAAATCCCGGAGGACTGGCATGATTATTGCACACGTCAAGGCTGTTTTTTTTTTCTCTTCCGGCATCTTTGGAGTACAGCTTCTTTTAAAAATTTGAAAAAAAAGGTGCCAGTTGCCACTGAGGTACTGTACATAATATGTGCTTGACCAGTTTATCTGCAGAAGAATATCAGACAGTTATTTTCATGCTCCATGCTGTAGGGATTTAGGCACCGCTCACCAGTGGCGTCTCGAGCTTTCATATTTAGGGGGGGCACATGGGGGGACAGGGACAAAAGTAGGGGGGCAACCATAAAATACACACACACACATTTTTATAAAATTTTTTTTTCCAAGAATAGAATGCACTCCAGAGGTCTTGTTACAAATTCAACTTTGTTTTATTTGTGCAATATACAATACACTTGAGCATCAACGTTTCATTCCAACTACAGACTTTTATAAAGATGCAAAAAAGTCCCTAGACAACTATTAAAGTGCCACAACAAAATAAAGCAAGATAAGATAATAGCCCAAGCTTTTGCTTGTTACTGCAGCTTATAGTACACTTACTAAATGAACAACAATAATTGTAACTATTTTTGTTAAAGGGACACTATAGTCACAAGAACAATTTGAGATTAAAGTGTTTCTAAACCCACAATAGTAAAAATCAGTCTTTATACGCAGTAAACCATGCTCGTTATACTCACTGTGGAACCTAAGGCCCCTTTCACACTGGGGCGGTGAGCCGCGGTGACGGTAAAGCAGCGCTATATTTAGCGCTGCTTTACCGTCGTTTTCACCGCGGTTTTCGGCCGCTCGCGGTGCGGTTTTTACCCCCCGTGAGCGGCCGAAAAAGGGTTAAACACCCCCCGCAGAGCGCCGCCGTAGCCGCGGTATTGCTGCGGTAACCGCGGTATTGCCGCGGTTTTACCGCGGTCTCCCATTGTAATCAATGGGAAGGAGCGGTATAGGAGCGGTGAACACACCGCTCCTATCCCGCTCCAAAGATGCTGCTAGCAGGACTTTTTTTGTCATCCTGCTAGCGCACCGCTCCAGTGTGAAAGCCCGCCGGCTTTCACACTGGAGTTAAAGGGGCAGGATTTTTTCATGCGGTGAACAGGCGCTATTTTTAGCGCTGCACCGCATGAAAAACGCCCCGGTGTGAAAGGGGCCTAAGGGATTAAACCTCTGCATTGTGTAAAAAAGATGTTTGATCTTGTCTTCTCTGACCCCCCCCCCCTTCTTCCACAGTCCCCAATTCATCTCTTGATAGTACAATCTTGGGGCAAGCTGTACATGCTCAGTTTGGTGTGTATTGCTAGAGAGGTTTTTTATTCTTGGGAGGGTGCATGTGATCAGAATCACCACAGAGCCAATCAGCACTGTCCAGACAGAGGGTCAGGGGTCCTGCTGCCTCGTAGGACAGACAGAGAAGAATGAAATGAACCTGTTGGTATTCCTGACCCTATAGTGTCCCTTTAACTATAAATATCTAACTTTCAAATATTACCAGATAAACAGACATTATAGTATAAAGCAATTATTAAATAAGGAAACAAGTGCCCATAAAATAAAGTGCAACGTCACAACAAATATGCAGTGTTATCCTTTTTACAGTCAACCGCAATAAAAAAAAAAAAATGGAATTTAAATTTTGTCGTTCACGCTAATATAGGCTTAAACGTGAATTTTTATGGATTGATGCAAACCTGCTAACTACAAGTTCCATATTTATTTGGGATGCAAGTCTGGCCTCAATTGACAATGTGGCAAGATCTGAAAGCCTTTTCTCAGTCATTGTTGTGTGTAGGAATGATTTTATTAACTTTAGTGCAGAAAAGCTTCTTTCACATGAGACACTACTGACAAGCTATTTTACATAGCCGATAAAGCTCAAGGAATGGAATAGAGTAAGGCTCCAGAAAGTTAGTGAACTCAAGAATTGTGTCCACCTTAATGGCATCTGAAGATTTTTTTCTGTGTAGGGTTAGCATTGCCTGCTTCAGCTCAATCTCCAAGTTTTCTATGTTGCAGGAGTAGAATTTGGCCATTGGTAGCAATTTTTCAAAATTAAGAAATTAATCAGATCGAGGATTCAGAGACTGTACACCTTCCATGATTTCCAGAGAATCTTTTGAAAAGCGAGATTTTAGCTCTGAAATGATTCCGTCAAGAACAACATACATGAACATTTGAATGAAATCATCTTTTTTAAACAGTTGTTGTCGATGCCCTACAGTTTCCAAAATGATGCTATTTCTTAAGTTGAGAGGAGACCGGCGATCTCGTTTCTTGGAAGACGGTTCGGTAGAATCATTTGGTGCTGATCAGAGCCGATCCGCCCTATACGCGGACTACGCAAGCTGTGTAGGGCCCCGCCGCTGCGCGGGGCCCAAAGGGCGGATCGGCTCTGCTCGGGGGCCCCCGGGGCCGCTGCCGCCGCTGCCGCCGCTGTGAGGGCAGCGGCGCCTGAAAAAAAGATGGCCGCGGGGCCGACATGCAACTGCGCATGCGCCCGCATTTCCGAAAATTGCCGAGCAGCGGCAACAGCGCTGGCGCATGCGCAGTTGCATGTCGGCCCCGCGGCCATCTTTTTTTCAGGCGCCGCTGCCCTCACAGAGGCGGCAGCGGCGCCATGCGCAGTGACACGATGGCGCAGAGTGGCGCCATTTTTAAAAAGTAAAACGTCCCCTCCACAGCCTCTGAGCTCCTGGGCTCCCTCCCCCTCGCTGCCTCTGACCTCCTGTCCCCCCTCACCCCTAAAAGCCTCTAACCTCCTGCCCCCCTCGCAGCCTCTGACCTCCTGCCCCCCCCCTTGCAGCCTCTGACCTCCTGCCCCCCCTCGCTGCCTCTGACCTCCTGTCCCCCCTCACCCCTAAAAGCCTCTAACCTCCTGCCCCCCTCGCAGCCTCTGACCTCCTGCCCCCCCCTCGCAGCCTCTGACCTCCTGCCCCCCCCCCCTCGCAGCCTCTGACCTCCTGCCCCCCCCCCCCTCGCAGCCTCTGACCTCCTGCCTCCCCCCCCCCCTCGCAGCCTCGGACCTCCTGTCCCCCCCTTTGCAGCCTCGGACCTCCTGCCCCCCCCTCGCAGCCTCGGACCTCCTGCCCCCCCTCGCAGCCTCGGACCTCCTGCCCCCCCTCGCAGCCTCGGACCTCCCGTCTCCCCCCTTGCAGCCTCGGACCTCCTGCCCCCCCTTGCAGCCTCGGACCTCCTGTCCCCCACCCTCGCAGCCTCGGACCTCCTGCCCCCCCCCTCGCAGCCTCGGACCTCCTGCCTCCCCCCCCCCCCCCTCGCAGCCTCGGACCTCCTGCCCCCCCCTCGCAGCCTCGGACCTCCTGCCCCCCCTCGCAGCCTCGGACCTCCCGTCTCCCCCCTTGCAGCCTCGGACCTCCTGCCCCCCCCCTTGCAGCCTCGGACCTCCTGTCCCCCCCCCTTGCAGCCTCGGACCTCCTGTCCCCCCCCTTGCAGCCTCTGACCTCCTGCCCCCCCACCCCTCGCAGCCTCTGACCTCCTGTCCCCCCCCTTGCAGCCTCTGACCTCCTGCCCCCCCTTGCAGCCTCTGACCTCCTGTCCCCCCCCCCTTGAAGCCTCTGACCTCCTGTTCCCCCCCCCCCCCCCCTTGCAGCCTCTGACCTCCTGTCCCCCCTTGCAGCCTCTGACCTCCTGTCCCCCCCCTTGCAGCCTCTGACCTCCTGTCCCCCCCCCTTGCAGCCTCTGACCTCCTGCCCCCCCCCTTCGCAGCCTCGGAACTCCTGTCCCCCCCGCAGCCTCTGACCTCTCCTGTTGCCCCCCCGCAGCCTCTGACCTCTCCTGTTGCCCCCCGCAGCCTCTGACCTCTCCTGTTGCCCCCCCCACAGCCTCTGACCTCTCCTGTTGTCCCATCCGCAGCCTCTGAACTCTACTGTAGTCCCATCCGCAGCCTCTGACCTCCCCTGTCCCATCCGCAGCCTCTGACCTCCCCTGTCCCATCCGCAGCCTCTGACCTCCCCTGAGTCAAGAGAGGGAGCGCAGCCAGGATGGGGATCATGGGAGAAGAAGTCAGACATGTATGGACTGTGGAGAGGAAACTATGGGATAAAACCAGAGCCACCAAGCTGGATAATATAATGTATATGTATATATAATATAATGAATTGTCGGCTCCCCATAATACAGAGAACAGTCATTGAAAGTCATTGATAAAAAAAAAAAAAATATGCGTGGGGTTCCCCCTAAGTTCAACTACCAGTCCCTTCAGGTCTGGTATGGATATAAAGGGGAACCCCGGTGAAATAAAAAAAAAAATGACATGGGGTTCCCCCAAATATCCATACCAGACCTGAAGGGTCTGGCATGGATATTTGGGGGAAACCCCATGTCATTTTTTATGATTTTAAGGGGAACTCCACGCCAAATAAAAAAAAAATGGCGTGGAGTTCCCCCCAAAAATCCATACCAGACCCTTTATCTGAGCACGCAACCTGGCAGGCTACAGGAAAAGAAGGGGGACGGGAGAGCGCCCCCTCCTGAACCGTACCAGGCCACATGCCCTCAACATTGGGAGGATGCTTTGGGGGTCTGTGACCCCTCAAAGCACCATGTCCCCCTGTTGATGGGGACAAGGGCCTCATCCCCACAACCCTTGCCCGGTGGTTGTGGGGGTCTGCGGGCAGGGGGCTTATCAGAATCTGATAACAAGGGGACCCCCAGATCCCGCCCCCCCTGTTTGAAATGGTAAGGGGGTACAAAAGTACCCCTACCATTTCACAAAGAAAGTGTAAAAAATAAAAAAAAAAACACACAGACACCGTTGGGAAAAGTCCTTTATTAAAAATAAAAAAATAAAGAAGAAGAAGCAGAAGGCGGCGGCGACAGCTACAGAAGACAGGGCCAACGCCAGTAAAAGAGCTGGAAGAAGAAAGCGGAGGCCCGTCAAGAAGAAACAAAGAGCGGGACAAGACCCCCGAAGTCGGAAGAAGACCCCGGACAGCGAGGAAGGAGAAAGCCGGGCTCCTCCGCTAGTAAAAGAGCTAGCAGAAGATAGCAGAGGAGTCCGACGAGAAGACCCCCCAAGACGGAAGAAGACCTTCCGTAGCTGTCTAATAAAGTATTTTAAAAACTTGTGTTTGTTTTTTTATTTACACTTTTTTCACCAGGTAAATGGTGAATTCACATAGGGTGGAGGGCCGGGATCTGGGGCCCCCCTTATTGAAGGGGGCTCCCAGATTCCGATAAGCTCCCTGCCCGCAGACCCTGACAACCACTTGCCGACCGCCCCATGTAGATATACGTCGGCAGAATGGCACGTACAGGCAGAACCACGTACCTGTACGTGCCATTCTTCAGGCGGTTGGGGGGTCCGATCGGACCCCCCTCCGCCGGCGGGGACGGTCGGCATCGCTTCAGGAGCGATCCGGGACGAGGGGACGGCCAGTGGTTTCTGGCCACCCCCTCGCGATCGCTCCTGGCGAATGAAAAGCTTCCCCTTCCTGTCTATTGTATAGACAGGAAGGCGGAAGTGATGTCACGCTCGGTGCGCCGGTCTATGTGACCGGAACGCCGAGCAGAGAACATGTAAAGGTTAGTGCACAAACAGTACACTGACACCAGTACACATAGGCACACAATCCACCCCCCTGTCACCCCCAGATCACCCCCCAGATCACCCCCTCCCCCCCCAGTCACAGTGTCACTAATTGCAGTGATCATTTATTTACTGATCACTGCATTTAGTGTCAGTGTGACTGTAATAACTGTCAGGGCAGTTAGTTTTAGGTCCTAGGTAGCCCCCTACCCCCCCCTAATAAAGGTTTAACCCCCTGATTGCCCCTAGTTAACCCCTTCACCCCCTTTTGCCAGTGTCACTAAGCGATCGTTTTTCTGATCGCTGCATTGTGTCGCTAGGTAACCATTTTTTTTTTTATTTTAACCGCCATGTTTTATATAGGTTCATAAATAGTTTTATAGGTCAGGTACCCCCATATTACAACCTAAATAAAGGTTTTAACCCCCTGATTGCCCCTAGAGTTAACCCTTTCACCAGTAATCACCGTATAACTGTCACTGGTGACGCTGGTTAGCCAGTTAGTTATTTCGTTATTTAGGTTCCCCGTCAGGTTTTTATATAGCGTCAGGTACCCCCATATATTACCTAATAAAGGTTTAACCCCCTGATTGCCCCTAGTTAACCCTTTCACCCCCTTTTGCCAGTGTCACTAAGCGATCGTTTTTCTGATCGCTGCATTAGTGTCGCTAGGTAACCAGTTTTTTTTTTAGGTTAACCGCCATGTTTATATAGGTTCATAAATAGGTTTATAGGTCAGGTACCCCCATATTACAACCTAAATAAAGGTTTTAACCCCCTGATTGCCCCTAGAGTTAACCCTTTCACCAGTGATCACCGTATAAAATGTCACTGGTGACGCTGGTTAGCCAGTTAGTTATTTCGTTATTTAGGTTCCCCGTCAGGTTTTTATATAGCGTCAGGTACCCCCATATATTACCTAATAAAGGTTTAACCCCCTGATTGCCCCTAGTTAACCCTTTCACCCCCTTTTGCCAGTGTCACTAAGCGATCGTTTTTCTGATCGCTGCATTAGTGTCGCTAGGTAACCAGTTTTTTTTTGTATTACTGTTACGGGTGACGCTGGTTAGTTAGCTTGTTTTTTATACTGTCAGGGCACCCGCCATTTATTACCCAATAACGGTTTAACCCCCTGATCGCCCGGCGGGTGATATCAATTAGGTTTTAGGGTCAAATAAGGTCTGCGTCGCCCCAGGTTAGTGCCAGTACCGCAAACACCCACGCGCAAAGCATACACCTCCCTTAGTGGTATAGTATCTGAACAGATCAATATCTGATCTGATCAGATCTATACTAGCGTCCCAGCAGTTTAGGGTTCCAAAAAAACGCATTGTTAGCGGGATCAGCCCAGATACCTGCTAGCACCTGCGTTTTCCCCCTCCGCCCAGCCCAGCCCAGCCCACCCAAGTGCAGTATCGATCGATCACTGTCACTTACAAAACACTAAGCACACATAACTGCAGTGTTCGCAGAGTCAGGCCTGATCCCTGCGATCGCTAACATTTTTTTTTTGTGGTAGCGTTTTGATTCAGTCGCTAACAGTCAGGAGCTTTTTTACCTGTGAATCTCAAAAAAATAAAAAAAACAAAAATAGTTGTCGTTTTATTGTTCTCTCTCTCTCTCTATTGTTGCTCTATTTTTACTCCATTCTATTCTGCAATGTTTTATTATGTTTTATCATGTTTTATCATGCTTGCTTTTCAGGTATGTAATTTTGTTTACTGTGTTTTAGTGTTAAGCATTTTTTTGTTTTCAGGTGCGCCATTCAGTTGCAGCGCGGATTTATTTATCTTGACAGCAACAGCGTTTGCTCCCACGATACATAAAGCCGCGACTCCAACGCTGTAGGAGGTGATTTCACCACCACAGTTAAAAAAAAGAGCATATGTGCCGAAGCATGGGGGCAGCAGGGGGGGCGGAGGAGCGATTGGCTCCTAATGCCACGTACATACGGTCGAAATTCCGACCGTGTGTACACGGCATAACTTTTGCGGGAGGATGCCCCCATGCATCGGCATATATAAATGGTGCATGTATGCCCATCATTAGAAGTGGGTGGATGAAGGGAGGTATTCTAATGGTGGGCATACATACCAATCAATCTCTTTTTTTCGTTCAGCCAAGAGGCTGCATGAAAAAAAAAAAGATTACAATATATGTCCAGTATGTTGCTGGACTTTGAATGGTTATACCAGAATGATGCCTGCAGGTTTAGGTATCATCTTGGTATCATTCTTTTCAGCCAGTGATCGGCTTTCATGTAAAAGCAATTCTAGCGGGTAATTAGCCTCTAGACTGCTTTTACAAGCAGTAGGAGGGAATGTCCCCCCTCCCGGATATAAACCGCGCCATTGGGAAATTGGGAAAGCATTTTATCACACCAATCTTGGTGTGGTCAGATGCTTTGAGGGCAGAGGAAAGATCTAGGGTCTAATAGACCCCAATTTTTTCAAAAAAAGAGTACCTGTCACTGCCTATTGCTATCATAGGGGATATTTACATTCCCTGAGATAACAATAAAAATCATAACAAAGAAAAAAAATGGAAGGAACAGTTTAAAAATAGAATAAAAAAGCTAAATAAATAAAAAAAACTAAAAAAAAAAAAAAAAAAAGCACCCCTGCCCCCCCTTCTCTTGCGCAAAGGCGTACACAAGCGTTGGTCTGGCGTCATATGTAAACAGCAATTGCAGCATGCATGTGAGGTATCACCGCGAAGGTCAGATCGAGGGCAGTAATTTTAGCAGTAGACCTCCTCCGTGAATCTAATGTGGTATCATGTAAAGGCTTTTAAAGGCTTTTAAAAATGTATGTAGTTTGTCGCCACTGCGTGTTTGTGCGCAATTTTAAAGCATGTCGTGTTTGGTATCCATGTACTCGGCCTAAGATCATATTTTTTATTTCATCAAAAATTTGAGCAATATAGTGTGTTTTAGTGCATTAAAATAAAAAAAAGTGTATTTTTTTTTCCACAAAAAATGCGTTTGAAAAATCGCTGCGCAAATACTGTGTGGAAAAAAAAAATGCAACACCCACCATTTTAATCTGTAGGGCCTTTGCTTTAACAATATATATAGTGTTTGGGGGTTCAACGTAATTTTCTTGCAAAAAAAAAAATATGTTTTCATGTAAACAAAAAGTGTCAGAAAGGGCTTTGTCTTCAAGTGGTTAGAAGAGTGGGTGACGTGTGACATAGGCTTCTAAATGTTGTGCATAAAATGCCAGGACAGTTCAAACCCCCCCCAAATGACCCCATTTTGGAAAGTAGACACCCCAAGCTATTTGCTGAGAGCAATGTTGAGCCCATTAAATATTTTTTTTTTTTGTCCCAAGAGATTGAATAATGAAAAAAAAAAAATATATATATTTTTTTTACAAAAAGTTGTCACTAAATGATATATTGCTCAAACATGTCATGGGCATATGTGGAAATACACCCCAAAATACATTCTGTTGCTTCTCCTGAGTACGGGGATACCACATGTGTGGGACTTTTTGGGAGCCTAGCTGCGTACGGAACCCCAAAAACCAAGCACCGCCTTCAGGCTTTCTAAGGGAGTAATTTTTTTATTTCACTTCTCACTGCCAATCACAGTTTCGGAGGCCATGGAATGCCCAGATGGCATAAAACCCCCCAAAATGACCCCATTTTGGAAAGTAGACACCCCAAGCTATTTGCTGAGAGGTATTGTGAGTATTTTGCAGATGTCGCTTTTTGTCACAAAGTTTTGAAAATTGAAAAAAAAAAAAAAAAAAAATTTTTTTTTTCTTTACTTTCTTCATTTTCAAAAACAAATGAGAGCTGTAAAATACTCACCATGCCTCTCAACAAATAGCTTGGGGTGTCTACTTTCCAAAATGGGGTCATTTGGGGGGGTTTTGTGCTATTTTGGCATTTTATGGCCTTCGAAACTGTGATAGGTAGTGAGGAGTGAAATCAAAAATTTGCACCCTTAGAAATCCTGAAGGCGGTGCTTGGGTTTCGGGGCCCCGTACGCGGCTAGGCTCCCAAAAAGTCCCACACATGTGGTATCCCCATACTCAGGAGAAGCAGCAAAATGTATTTTGGGGTGCAATTCCACATATAACTATGGCATGTGTGAGCAATATATCATTTAGTGACAACTATTTGAAGAAAAAAAAAATTATTTTTTATTTTTGTCTTTATTCAATCACTTGGGACTAAAAAAAAAATATTCAATGGGCTCAACATGCCTCTCAGCAAATAGCTTGGGGTGTCTACTTTCCAAAATGGGGTCATTTGGGGGGGTTTTGTACTTCTCTGCCATTTTAGCACCTCAAGAAATGAAATAGGCAGTCATAAATTAAAAGCGGTGTAAATTCCAGAAAATGTACTCTAGTTTGTAGACGCTATAACTTTTGCGCAAACCAATAAATATACGCTTATTGGCATTTTTTTTTACTAAAGACATGTGGCTGAATACATTTTGGCCCAAATGTTTGACTAAAATTGAGTTTATTAGATTTTTCTTATAACAAAAAGTAGAAAATCTCTTTTTTTTTTTTTCAAAATTTTCGCTTTTTTTCCGTTTATATCGCAAAAAATAAAAATCACAGAGGCAATCAAATACCATCAAAAGAATGCTCTATTTGTGGGAAGAAAAGGACGCAAATTTCGTTTCGTTACAAAATTGCATGACCGCACAATTACCAGTTAAAGTAGTGCAGTGCGAAATTGAAAAAAGACCTCTGGTCCTTAAGCTGACAATTGGTCCGGGGCTGAAGTGGTTAAATATATTTTATCAATATATATATTTTTATATATATATATATATATATATTATATATATATATATATATATATATATATATATATATATATATATATATATATATATATATATATATATATATATATATATATATATATATATATATATATATATATATATATATTATAATTTTTTATATATATATATATATTTTAAATTTTTCAGTAAATGCAATTCTCAGTTGGTGCCACAAGATGACACGGTGACCTTCTCACTTGTTACCACTAGGTGGCACTATGATCTAACCTATTATTTAAGATGTTGGAGTTCCTGTATGTAAATCAGTAATGCACACATCTTTTGGTCCTAGAGCAATTCTCTATTGTTCAAAAGAGGCAGCTTATCTTTTGTGCAAGCTATCTTATCAAATCAGAAGGTTGATCTTTTTGCTTGTAAAGACTTTTCACACCTTATCAAAGCCAAGACAAAAGGATTTATTTAGTACTAAAGTAGAGAGTGTTCACTTTCCAAAAAGAACGCTCACATAGCTTAGTGACTACTAGGGTGAAGCTTTGTTCACTTAGACCACATTCACACATGCGTTTAGCTGCAGACTATTACTGCAGAGTTTACTCAAACATCTGCGGGTGAAGGATAAATGTTTTTGCCATACCAGAGAGACTAGTGAGTTTGCCACATCCCTGGATGTATAGAGAAAATTCAAATACAACTAAAATGGGACTTTAAATTGGCTAATGGAAACCAAAACACTAATGGAATGAGTAAAAACATTTTATTGATACAAATAGAAACTAAAAAATCATCATGCGATGATTACTAAAACAAACATGTACATAAGACACAAACAAACATAATACAATATCTTGCAATAGAATACACAATTACGTATATGAAGTAGTTTATCTCCAGTAACCGACAACACTTTCCGGTAACCAAATCCAAGGAAAGCTATCTGGTAACCAACGCGTTTCAGGTAGGCTCAAGATAAGCCAGAGTGGACACTGGTCTTCCGTGTCGTAATGGAAAGGTGGGGTTCTGGTTGCAGTCACACCCATGTTATATGACTTGCCAATTATTGTCATGCGTTTTTTTCCCTATAAATTTTTGTGGATGCTACGGGGAATCTGGGAGGAGATAGTGGAGAGGAAGCTT
This sequence comes from Lithobates sylvaticus, assembly GCA_028564925.1. Classification (NCBI taxonomy): domain Eukaryota; kingdom Metazoa; phylum Chordata; class Amphibia; order Anura; family Ranidae; genus Lithobates; species Lithobates sylvaticus. The sequence continues at coordinate 652,402,356 of CM053026.1, forward strand.
GGAGTGTGCCATATTGTAGCCCTGGAGAGGCTAAAAAGCTGTTTCTGACCCTACTTAGCTGTAGCGGTCGCATTACATCAGGTAAGAATACTCCTAGAGGGGGGAGCACCTTGCGGTGATTTATTTGTCTTCACCTACTGGGAGCACGAAAGGAATGGATGGAATAAAAACACCACTGTGTGAAACCCTATTTATGTGGACAAAGACGTTTCCTTTATTCTTGCATGGACACATTTTTCACTTTATATATTTTTAATATTTTTTTATATTCTTGTTTTTTTGGTGACACATATTTGATGCTGTTTGTCTATTTGTGTGTATCATTATATTATTTGTTTTTGTTCACAGCAATGATTGCACATTATATCTAAGATAGTGTTTTTTTGGATATTTTGTTTGTTAATTTGTTAATGTTGTTAATGATCTTTGTTACACATCTATGGGTTTGTGATTAGTGTCAGCATCTTTCTTTTCATTTTTAATATTCTTACATTCTTACATGTATCTAGTAGTGATGCACAGGTTTACTTTTATATTTATGATAAAAAATATTGTTCTTTGGAAACGTGGCATTAGTAATTATGCTACCAAAATTAGTTTGTGCTGTAAATTGCCTCCAGTATTGCTCCTGTAACTTCCTGCTGGGGGCTGGCATTATGCTGAAGTCCAGTGCCCCTGAGCAGCAGTAAATGTTTAGGTTGTCAGCTGATCAGCCCTTAGTGGATCTGATTTTCGGCACAGTGCCAACAAATAGAGAGCAACTGAGCATGAACAGAGCAGAGTGACACAGTGGAGTTGATTTACTAAAACTAGAGAGTGCAAAATCTGGTGCAGCTCTGCATAGAAACCAATCAGCTTCTAACTTCAGCTTGTTCAATTCAGCTTTGACAAAAAACCTGGAAGCTACTTTGTTTCTATGCAGAGATGCACCAGATTTTGAACTCTCCAGTTTTAGTAACTCATTCCCAGTGTATTACTGGATTTTAACCACTTCAGCCCCGAACCAATTGGCAGCCAAAGGACCAGGCCCCTTTTTTTTGCGCTATAAACAAAAATAGAGCGACAATTTTGAAAAAAATGCAATATTTTTTTACTTTTTGCTATAAGAAATATCCCCAAAAAATATATAAAATTTTTTTTTTTTTCTCAGTTTAGGCCGATACGTATTCTTCGACATATTTTTGGTAAAAAAAAAATCGCAATTAGCGCTTATTGATTGGTTTGCGGAAAAGTTATAGCGTTTACAAAATAGGGGATAGTTTTATAGCATTTTTATTAATATTTTTTTTTTTACTAGTAATGGCGGCGATCAGCGATTTTTATTGTGACCGGGACATTATGGCGGACACATCGGACATTTTTGACACATTTTTGGGACATTTGTCATTTATACAGAAATCAGTGCTATTTAAATAGCACTGATTCCTATGTAAATGACAGTGGCAGTGAAGGAGTTAACCACTAGGGGGCGGGGAGGAGTCAGTGTGACGTGTTGTGTTTTTTTTACAGTAGGGGGGCGTGGCTTTCCCGATGACAGGGAACAGCCGATCAATGACAGGCAGAGTATGAAGCGCGGGGAGAGGTTTGTTTACACATACCTCTCCCCGTTCTTCAGCTCCGTAACGCGATCGCGGGACACCAGCGGCGATCGGGTCCGCTGGTCCCGCGGCCGGGGTCACGGAGCTCCCGACCGGGTCGTGAGCGCGCCGCTGGCGGCGCGCGCGCGACCCACAGGCAGGCACATGCACGATCACGTACAGGTACGTGATTTTGCCTGCCCGTGCCATTTTGCCGACGTATATCGGCGTTAGGCGGTCGGGAAGCGGTTAAAGAGCATAGGCACTTATTGTTAATGTTTTACATAGCTAATATTGAAGGTCAGAATATTTGCAAGACTTTGCGGTGAAGAACCTAAATTATTCCTATAATAAAATATTATATACATTTACAGGTATCGTTAAAGGGGAGGGGGATTGGAGTGGGGAGGATGGGGAGGTTTGGGGTGCAGAGGTTAGCATGGGTTTTAGGAAGTAAAGGTGTACTGACAGGGTGGTAACGATGTAGGGCACGTGTAGGGCAGCCTTTTCATTTCAGTGGGCTGCTCTATGTGCTACAAATGTGGAAGAAAGTCCCAAACCCTTTTTCAAAAGCACATAGTTACACAGCACATGTCAGCAGATGCGTGAGGGTATCAATAACAATTAATGGCACTGCTGTATATCTGCTAAAGGACAGCACAATTCCCGACACACACAAATGTCTCAGTTACATTGGTAGTCAATGTAAATCTTCTCATTACATTGGTACTTGCTGTAGAATCCTAGTGGCCAGTGTGAATGTCCCCCTTACATTGGTGGTCAGTGTAAATACCTCCTTACATTGGTGGTTACTGTGAATGCTTCTATTACATTAGTGGTCAGTGTAAACCCCTATTACATTAGTGGTCAGTGTAAACCCCTATTACATTGGTGGCCAGTGTTGAAACTCCTCTTTATATTGGTAGTCAGTAAAAAAAAAAATCAGCATTGCCATTCATCACACCCCCCCCCCCCCCCCAGCACTGCCAATGATCCCAGGAGTCCTAGGATCCCTAGGTGTTTTCTGTCTATTAATGGGTCCCCTCACCTCCCCAGTCCATGGTGTGCAGGCAGTGAGGAGATGATGTGCTGTAACCTCTAGAACCAATTAGTAAGTAGTAATGATGTGCAGTAACCTCTAGCAACCAATCAGTGAGCAGTATTGATGTACAGTAATCTCTAGCAACCAGTCAACAAGCAGAAATCATGTGCTGCAACCTCTAGCAACTAATCAGTGAGCCGTAATGTGTGCTGTAACCTCTATCAACCAGTCAGTGAGCAGTAATGATACACTGTGTTCTCTGACAACCAATCACAATTGCTGCCTAATCTGATTCAGTAAACTAATTTTGAGTTTAGCTGCTATTTATTGTATGTCTCAGAGCAGGTGGAGAGCGAAACTGCATGGAGGGGGGCCAAAGAACATTTTTACCCCGGGGCCAATCAATATTAAAGAGGGCCCTGCAAAGAGCTATTAGAATAATGATGGTAATCCTATTTGTTTTATACATTTTTGACTCATGAAACAGTTGAGTCAACTGTTGCAAATTGTAGTATTCAAAATCATGTCCCTATCAAATACAAATATTTGAATGTTTTAAGTAGCACTTATGAGAGATCAAAACTTAAAATGAGCAGATGTTTTTCTTTTGAGCCCGATCATCCTGTTTTACATAGGCTCTGCTTTGTAAAATATACTTCTTCTAACCCATGTCCGTCGAACTGAAGCTCTTGTGTTCACATAATTACCAATATGTGTATATTATCTTTTGGGTCAGACCATATGCACACAAGCACAGAATGTTCCCAGATTCCCTTTAAAGACTTGGCCATGCTTTTACTCATGAATAATCAATAAAGACTGCAGCAATGTTTTCACAAATACTCCTATTAAAACATCTTCTAAGGTGCAATCCTTTTTTGAAACTTTCTGTTAATATACGCTCTTAGATCCTGCTTTAGAAATACTAGACTTCTTCATTAAAGAGAACCTGTCATGAGAACTAAAAAGGCTGTCATCACTGACATCTATTTCTAAAAAATGATAGTGGCCTGGCATTCATGCTGTAAGAGATTTTTCCATCCACGCCAAACAGAGGATGGGCAAATCACCCTATGCTTGCTATTGTATTATGACAGCCGGCACTAGGGTTGCCACCTTTTCTTCAATCCAAACCTGAACACTTTAGCGGCGCACAGCATCTTTTTTTTTTGTAGTATACACTATAGGATTAGTAAAAGACCTGGGACACCTTTTGGGTGCACCAAGGAGAGTAATAATGTGGGGGGATAGGGGGGTGGACATGGGGGGGGGGGGGGTGTGGATAGTTTAAATAGAAGAGGCTGTATGGGGGGGGGTACCAGTGACAGGAAGGTGGGGGGGGATGAGTGAGGGGGATGACTGGGGATGGAAAGAGGGAATACAGCAGAAATAGGTGGCAGGTTGGTGGAGTTGGGGGAGATGCAGACAAGGATGGGGAAGGGGGAAAGGAAAGGAATGGAATGAGACTTGCAGAGAGAAGGGAGCTTGCTCTATAAGGCGAGAGATGCGGATGGAGGTGAGCAAGGAGGCAATGATCAGAGGAGGACCAGAGTCAGTGGTGAGGGGAAGGAAGAGGCTGTATAAATGGAAGAGCGGAAGTTCCGAAGTAAGATGCAGCATTGTTAGTGGGAGTGAGAGATAGAGCAGCATGTAATGTGAATAAATGGCAGGTAAGTTTTGTTACAGTGAAGTTAGACCAAAGCATGGATGGATGAGGAGCAGGAGAGGCTCTGGGAGAAGCCAAGTGAGAAGGGAAATAGTGCAGGGGGTGAAGCGTAAACTGAAAGAGCCAATGGAGGGGGGGGATCTAGGGGCTTTGAGCAGTCGAAGGTGCAGAGGGAGGGGGGAGAGCTGGTGACTATTATAGGGGGAATCCTGATGAGATTAGGTCTGAATAATGTGTCCAGGTTTCAGGTGGACTGAAACCCGGACACATGATTCAAAACCCAAACTGTCCGGGTGAATCCCGGACAGGTGGCAACCCTAGCCCGCACCCGCGACTATTAGAATACCTGAACAGTGAATGTCTGCTGATTAGCTACAGTCACTGTTAAGCCAACTTTTTTCAGCTTGGCTCCTTCAATTTCTCAATCAACTTTTCAGATAGGTGGTGTCGGTAGGGCCATCCACAGCTCCAATTTTTGCTGATTGTCAGGAATCCTCTGACATTTAAGTCTTATATGCAGGGCCGTCTTTAACACAGGGCAAAAGGGGCAGCTGCCCAGGGACCAGTTATTGTGGGGCCCGAAGCAGCAGCCCCTTGAGCCTGCGCCAGTGTTGCCATAGATCTGACATTCTGCGTGCCACAGTGATGCTGCTGAAGTCCCACCTCCTGGCTCCTGCTACTGCCGACAATTGTGGTTAGTTGCTAGGACCGCCCGGCATCTAGCAACCAACCACATGGCTGATCTGACTCCGGCTCCGCCCCCGCATTCAGCAGAGATCGGAACTTTCTCCTGCAGTCCTGGCTGCTGCCTCACCTCCAGGCTCCCCCTACAGCTGTCAGTGGTGGTTGGTTGCTAGGTCACGACCACTCAGCATCTAGCAACCAACCACATGGTTTATCTGACTCCGCCCCCGCCGACCGGCCTATTTAGTCTGGCTGACTGGCTCCGTAAGGGAGACCACCCTCTGTCCAAGCAGACTCGCCGGCCAGGTGCGTTGGGGTCTGATACCTTCCACCCCTCAGTGTTCAGTGGAGGAGCATGGGGCTTCTCCCTCCAGACCTGGCTGCTGCAGCTGCTGCCAGTCCAGTGCCAGCACAGTGAACTCAAGGAAGGTAAGGAAAAGCTCTGATTTATTTTAGAGGAGGAGCAGCAGCTCTGGAGTCCCTGATATAAGAAGGAGGGGATCTTGATGAAAGGGGGAAATGTGTGGACCCTGATGTAAGGAGGATGGATCTGAGGACCCTAATGTAAGGAGGGAGGCTCTCTGGGGACCCTGATGTAAGGAGGGGGCTCTGGGGACCCTAATGTATGGAGGGGGGCCCTGGGGACCCTGATGTAAGGAGGGGGTCCCTGGGGACCCTGATGTAAGAAGGGGGCCCTGGGGGCTCTCTGGGGACCCTGATGTAAGGAAGGGGGCCCTGGGGGCTCTCTGGGGACCCTGATGTAAGGAGGGGGTCTCTGGTGACCCTGATGTAAGGAGAGGGTCTCTGGGGACCCTGATTAAAGGAGGGGGCTCTCTGGGGACCCTGATGTAAGGAGGGGGCCCTGGGGGGCTCTTTGGGGACACTGATGTAAGGAGGGGGGCTCTCTGGGACCCCGATTTAAAGAGGGGGCTCTCTGGGGACCCTGAAGTTAGGAGGGGGCTCTGGGGACTCTGATGTAAGAAGAGGGGCTCTGGTGACCCTGATGTAAGGAGGGGGCTCTCCTGATGTAAGGAGGGGGCTCTCTGGCGACCCTAATGTAAGGAGGGGGGCTCTGGTGACCCTGATGTAAGGAGAGGGGCTCTGGTGACCCTGATGTAAGGAGGGGGCTCTGGAGACCCTGATGTAAGGAGAGGGGCTCTGGTGACCCTGATGTAAGGGGGGGCTCTGGAGACCCTGATGCAAAGAGGGAGCTCTGGGGACCCTGATGTAAGGAGGGTGGCTCACTGGGCACCCTGATGTAAATATGGGGCTCCTGGGGGCTCTGATGTAAGCAGGGGGCTCTCTGGAGACCCTGATGTAAGGAAGAGGCCCTGGGGACCCTGATGTATGGAGGGTGCTCTCTGGGGACCCTGATGTATGGAGGGGGCTCTCTGGGGATCCTGATGTAAGGAGGAGGCTATCTGGGGACCCTAATGTAAGGAGGAGGCTCTCAGGGGAGCCTGATGTAAGAAGGGGGACTCTGGGGACCCTGACGTAAGAGAGGGGCTCTATGGGGACCCTGATGTAAGGAAGGGGATCTCTGGGGACCCTGATGTAAGGAGGGGGGGCTCCCTGGGGACACTGATGTAAGAAGGGGGGCTCTGGGGACCCTGGTGTGAGAAGGGGGGCTCTGGGGACCCTAATGTAAGGAGGGGGGCTCTGGTGACCCCAAAGTAAGTAGGGGGGCACTGGGGACCTTGATATATAGAGAGGATAACTCTTGGAATCCTGATTAAAGTTTGGGGGGCACTGGGGACCTTAATACAAGAATGGTGACTCTGGGACCATGATTTAAGATGGGGAAACTCTGGGGACCCTGATGTAAGGAGTGGGCGTTCTGCACTGCCACTGATTCCATCCCCCCCCAAGCACTGCCACTGATCCCATCCCCCACCAGCACTTTAACTCACCCTATCGCCCCAGCACAACCACTAATCCCCCCGATTGCCATTGATCACACACCCCCCTCCCCCCCACAGCTCCAAAAGCCAATGAGTGAGCAGTAATGATGTGCGGTAGTCTCTAGCGACCAATCAAGGAGCGTAAGTGGGGAGCGAAATTGCATGGTGGGGCCGAATAAAAATGTTTGCCCAGGGTCCAATCAATATTAACCGCTTGCCGACTACCGCACACAGATGTACCTCTGCAGAATGGCACAGGCAGGCAAATGGGCGTACCTGTTCGTCCCTTTAAATTTGCCGACTTATGGCTCGCTGACTGCTCTGACATACTGCTCACTAACTGAACTGACAAACTGCTCACTGACTGCTCTAAAAAAGCTATCTAAAGATCATTGATGAATAACAGTCCTGCCTTTCACAGCCAGATTCAGTTTCTGGAAAGTGGAGTCTGTACTTAGTCCTATTAGTTACTGCATTTTGCATGTTGTTCAATGGCCTTGCTGAATAAGTAAGAAACATTTTTAAAGGATTCCTGCGAAGTGTATACCAGGGAGGACTCACAGGCTGTCACTGTATTCCGACCTCAGGAGGACCTTTCTTCACCTTCTGGTACTTGTGCTGATTTTGGTTAATTACCTTTGCATAGACAAATTCCCCTTTTTAAGTACAGTGGCCACATTTCTAGCAAGTCAAAGGTAAGCAAAAGGGCAGAAAAATGTCTGCTACAGGGGAGGTTTTGATGACAGTAACACAGAAGGACTATTTACACGGTTGGCTGGGTTAAACCTACGAAACTCTAGATGTAGACCACTTCCAACACACTGCAGCTGAATAATTCCAACACAAACGTAACCAAACACCAATGAAAACTGACCACAGAATTAAAAAGTGGTTTAGCAGGCGTGCAGGCGTAGTGTATGGGAGTCAGTGCAGGGATTTCAGAATAATCCAAAAGGCACTCTATTAAATCTAATAAAATAAGAGATCCTATTAATCATGAGAAGAGCAAAGATGACAAGGTGGCCATAGTTAAAGTAAATATGACAACTTATTAGACCCTGTTATAACTTGCTGGGTATGTGTACACTTTAACACAAGAAGGCATATACAGTGCCTTGAAAAAGTATTCATACCCCTTGAAATCTTCCACATATTGTCACGTTACAACCAAAAACGTAATTGTATTTTATTGGGATTTTATGTGATAGACCAACACAAAGTGCCACATAGTTGTCAAGTGGAAGGAAAATAGTAAATGTTTTTCAAAATTTTCAAAATACAATATCTGAAAAGTGTGGTGTGCATTTGTATTCAGCCCCCCCTGAGTTAATACTTTGTAGAACCACCTGTCTCTACAATTACAGCTGCAAGTCTTTTTGGGTATGTTTCTTCCAGCTTTGCACATCTAGAGAGTGACATTTTTGCCCATTCTTCCTTGCAAAATAGCTCAAGCTCTGTCAGATTAGATGGGGAGCGTCTGTAAACAACAAATTTCAAGTCTTGTCACAGATTCTCAATTGAATTTAGGTCTGGACTTCCATCCTGATGCCCCGTACACACGAGTGGATTTTCCGTCAGAAAAAACTTGGATGTTTTTTCCGACGGAATTCCGCTCAAGCTTGTCTTGCATACACACAGTCACACAAAAGTTCTCTGAACTTTCGACCGCCAAGAACGCGGTGACGTACAACACTACGACGAGCCGAGAAAATTAAGTTCAATGCTTCCGAGCATGCGCCGAATTGTTTCCTAGCATGCGTAGGAATTTTGCGCGTCGGAATTGCTACAGACGATCGGAATTTCCGATCGGAACTTTTTCCGACCGTAAAATAGAGAACCTGCTCTCAATCTTTTGCTGGCGGGAATTCCGCTAGCAAAAGTTTGATGGAGCGTACACAGGGTCGGAATTTTAGACCAAAAGCTCACATCGGAGTTTTGCTGGGGGAATTTCCGATCGTGTGTACGGGCATAACACATAAATATGCTTTGATCTAAACCATTCCATTGTAGCTTTGGCTATATGTTTAGGGTTGTTCTCCTGCTGGAAGGTGAACCTCCGCCCCAGTCTCAAATCTTTTGCAGACCCTAACAGGTTTTCCTTTAAGATTGCCCTGTATTTGGCTCCATCCATCTTCCCATCAATTCTGACCAGCTTCCCTGTCCCTGCTGAAGAAAAGCACCCCCACAACATGATGCTGCCACCACCATGGTGTGCTCAGGGTGATGTGCAGTGTTAGTTTTCCGCCACACATAGCGCTTTGCTTTAAGGCCAAAAAGTTACATTTTGGTCTCACCTGACCAGAGCACCTTCTTCCACATGTTTGCTGTGTCCCCCATATGGCTTCTCGCAACCTGCAAACATGACTTCCTATGGCTTTCTTTCAACAATGGCTTTCTTCTTGCCACTCTTCCATAAAGGCCAGATTTGTGGAGTGCCCGACTAATAGTTGTCCTGAGGACAGATTCTCCCACCTGAGCTGTGGATCTCTGAAGCTCCTCCAGAATTACCATGGGTCTCTTGGCTGCTTCTCTGATTAATGCTTTCCTTGCCTGAGCTGTCAGTTTAGGTGGACGGCCATGTCTTGGTAGGTTTGCGGTTGTGCCATACTCTTTCCATTTTCGGATGATGGATTGAACAGTGCTCCGTGCACCCTGCTTTAACCACTTCAGCCCCGGAAGGATTTACCCCCCTTCCTGACAAGAGCACTTTTTGCGATACGGCACTGCGATGATTTAACTGACAATTGGACGGTCGTGCGACGTTGCACCCAAACAAAATTGTCGTCCTTTTTTTCCCCACAAATAGAGCTTTCTCTTGGTATTTAATCACGTCTGCAGTTTTTATTTTTTGCACTATAAACAAAAAAGGGCGACAATTTTGAAAAAAAAAGCAATATTTTTTTTACTTTTTGCTATAATAAATATCCCCAAAAATTATAAAAACGAATTTCGTTCTCAGTTTAGGCCGATATGTATTCCTCTAAATATTTTTGGTAAAAAAAAAAAAAATCGCAATAAGCGTATATTGATTAGTTTACGCAAAAGTTATAGCGTATACAAAATAGGGGCTAGATTTATGGCATTTTTATTATTAATTTTTTTTATTTGTAATGGAGGCGATCTGTGATTTTTATTGTGACTGCGACATTATGGCGGACACATCGGACACTTTTGACACTATTTTGGGACCATTGTCATTTATGCAGAGAAGGGGTTAAACACTAGGGGGGCGATCAAGGGGTCAAGTGTGTTTTAGGGAGTGATTCTAACTGTGGGGGGGATTGTTTCACTATAACATGACAGAGATCACTGCTCCCAATGACAGGGAGCAGTAGATCTGTCATGTTGCTAGGCAGAACAGAGAAATGCCTTGTTCTGCCGCTCCATGACAAGATCGAAGGCCCCCGGCGGGTCCGCGGGACCCGCAAACATGGTCACGGAGTACGTGGCGGGCCTGCGAAAGCCCTGCCGGTGGTGTGCGCGTGCCCACAATGCCGAGATTTAAAGGGGACGTACCTGAAAGCCCATTTGCCCAGCCGTGTCTTAGTGTCAATGTACATTGTCATGCGCTTGGCGGCAAGGGGTTAAACTTCTCCACGACTTTATCCCTGACCTGTCTGGTGTGTTCCTTGGCCTTTATGATGCGGTTTGTTCACTAAGGTTCTCTAACAAACCGCTGAGGGCTTCACAGAACAGCTGTATTTTTTGTGGAATTAAATCACACACAGGTGGACGCTATTTACTAATTAGGTGACTTCTGAAGGCAATTGGTTCCACTCGATTTTTGTCAAGGGTATCAATGTAAAGGGGGCTGAATACCCGCAAGCCACACTTTTCAGATATTTATTTGTAAACAATTATGAAAACCATTTATCATTTTCCTTCCACTTCACAATTATGTACCACTTTGTGTTGGTCTATCAGATAAAATCCCAATAAAATACATTTACGTAAAAAACAAAAAACATCTGATGAGCACCTTGAGAATTCATTGAGAATTACTACTACATCCATAGAACCAGATATTGATGAGTTTGTTTATCGAAAACAGTTTTAAATATCGCACAGTGGCGGCCCGTCCATACAGGGTGCTGGGGCGCCGCCCCCCCATCCATGCGTCCGGCCCCTAATCTACATGCAGGGCCCATGGATTCCAATGGGGTTTTTTTTTTTAAGCACATGATTAGAGCCTGAGGCTCTAATTTGCTACAAAAAAGGATAGTCTCCAGATGCAGAGAACTGCGCCCCAAGCCCACCCAGTTGTGGGACAATCACAAATTAATATTTGATATTGTCTTCCTGCTTCTCCTCCCGGCCAATCAGGAAGCAGTTCCTGAGACCCGATTGGCTGAGAGGAGAAGCAACCATATTGGCTGGGCAGGGGGGAGGATGTACAGGGAGATCCGGGAGCATCACCAGCCGCCATTGGTATGGGATGCAGGCAGCCGTACACACCTTTCGGATCTCCTCAGTGCCAGGTCTGGGCCAGTGCCAGGACTGCAGAGAGGATCGGTGTGATGGATGGAGGGAAGGGTGTGGTCCCCCTGTTCTCCGATCTATAGGTCATCTGTCTTCTGCTGCCTGTCTACTTCTGTCTGCCCTCGGGGTGCTGTGGGTGCCAGTACCACTTCCTTCCTCCCCTCTCCCTTCCTGGCTCTGGACTGCATTGAGAATGGATCAATCCAGCCTTCTGTCAGCCGCGGAGCGGTGAGTGCCGGCACTGTGGAGCGGTGAGCGCCAGGACACACAGCTTGTGGGATTGAAAGCTTCCCCAGTCATCAATTATTCCTTTTTCCATGGTATCCCTCATTGACCAGGTCCCTCTGTATTTGTGTACAACACCTTTTATGGCTGGCACCGTGGCTTTATTATACAGTGCTAGTCCATATGACTGACAAATACACCAACAAAGTTTTCAGTAAGAAAAAAAAAAGCTAAAACCCAGAAATGCAAGTTCTTTGCACCCCCCCCCCCCCCCCCCCCCCCCCCCAACTTTTTTAGCATCTGCTGCCAGTGGTATCCCACTAGTTTTATTCTGCCCTCTTTAAATTCTATAATAAAAAAATTACAAAAAAAATTACGTTTTATAACTCAGGTATATTATCTATATCAGTGATCACTAACTTGCGATCTCCCCGACTTTTTCTGCTCGTCAGCTATCTTTATTGTTAGTGTATTTTATGTGTGGCCCAATACAATTCCTCTTCTTCCAATGTGGTCCAGGAAGGTCAAAAGTTTGGACACCCCTGCTTCAAGACCTCTTTGATTGGCTGATATTCATATACAGGATTTAAAAAATCAATACATTTAATATTGAGCCTTTTGACCCTTCAGTCCCATTCAAGACCCCCAGCATGTCCGATTATGAGAAATTCAAAATTGCTTTGCAGGATTTACTGGGCAAGGGAAAATGCAATGCACCAGCCTTCAGTGCACCACAACGTAGAGAGATGAATGCACTAGGTGCTGTGGTATGCTGCATTGGACAAAAATATTAAAGGTTTTATTTTTAAGATTTTTTTTTTTTTACCTAAAGAAAATCTGCCCGGATAAAAAGAAGAGAGTTGCCACTTCTGACTTGTTTTTGATGTATATTGAGTGCCTGTTCTGGGGCTGCCATCCTTATCCATTACTTAGTGTCCTGACACCTGATATGCACATTTGTTCCAGGTCAGCGACTCACCCTACAGCATGCACCTTCAAAAAGGATCAACAGTGGCAATTACCATACTTCTCTCCTGTGAGATCCTTTTAAAGTATCCATCAGCACTGTTATGTGGGGTGTCTCTCCTGCAGATGAATAAAGTGGCAGAGGAGGGAAGGGTAGATAAGTACTGTATAAGCAGTACTGGGAAGGACCAGAATTTAAAGTGTATCCAGCAAAACATATTTTTTATTTTAGCTAGAGAATGTTAAAAACTCTCAGGGTTTTTATTGCGGCTGTGTCCTTGCTAGGAAGATCAAACCTCACAATTTGTCCTGATGACCATTATCACCATAATGGACAGTGATGGGAAATATAATTTCCCCATTACCTTGTACAGATTCCCTCTAAATTCCTGTTGCATCTCTGGGATGGAATTAGAAATAGGAGATGTGGTAAGAGGTTTTAACCTTTCCTATTCTATCCAAAATTAAAATAAAAAAATGTTTAGGTTAGAGATGCACTTTAAATATGTGAACCTTTGCATTGCCCACACTTTAACAGGACAAACAGTATAATTTTAATTGTGGATATTCAGTACTATAAATGGCTATCATAAGTGACATTTTAGGCTTATTTTAGGGTCCCTCCAGACCTATGTGTATGTAGGGTAAAAGCACAGTTTGTAGTTGCCATTTATATAGAATGGTACCCAAATGCACAAGTAGAGAAGGTGCCAGTGGTCACCACAATTCACATGCTGGGTTACCCGATGGTGAGAAAAGTGTGTCATGACTATGTAAAGTTTTTTTTTCAGCCACTTGTAGTCTCCATTGCAAGTCCATGTGACAGGGTAACAATGCAGGAGCACAATTTGAAGATGGGGACATAGAGTTGTCACCTTATAACAGGAAGTGTGTGAACAAGGATGCTTATGTCAAGATTACAAATACTTCTATCAGGGCTCAAAATTTCAAGTCCTGAGCTACTAGCCAGGCCTTAAGTGGTACTCGCCACCAGTTGCCCCACCCAACTCCTACTCTGCCCTACCCCGAATCCCACCTAAACATGCCCTTGTAAATTATCTCATGAAATTACACTGTTAAATGTTTTATGCAGAATTAAGTTACAAAAATTATTATTAACAACAACTTTAGCAATATTAACATAAAGCATATTTCATTGATCTGAATGTTAAAAATAAAATAGGGATAAAATATAGTTGGCTACTATAGGAACTGTACACATCATTACTGCCTTGTTAAGTAAATATTTTAATGCTATAAAAAAATAAAAATAAAACCAATGAATGACACTTTAACCGCCCACTGCATATATACGTCAGCAGAATGGCACGGGCAGGCAAAAGCACGTACCTGGACGTGATCGTGCATTTGCCTGCCTGTGGGTCGCGCTCGCCGGTCGGGAGCTCTGTGGCCGCGGGACCAGCGGACCCGATCGCCGCTGGTGTCTCGCGATCAGGTTACGGAGCTGAAGAACGGGGAGAGGTATGTGTAAACAAACCTCTCCCCGCGCTTCCTACTCTGCCTGTCATTGATTGGCTGTTCCCGGTCATCGGGAAAGCCGATCAATGACGTCAGACGTCAGCCCCGCCCCCTAATGTAAACAAAACACACAAGTCACAGCCCATAACCCCTCCCCTCCCCCAAGTGGTTAACCCCTTCACTACAACTGTCATTTATACAGGAAACAATGCATTTAAATAGCATTGATTGCTGTATAAATGACAATGGTCCCAAAATGTGTCAAAAATGTCCGATGTGTCCGCCATAATGTCGCAGTCACAATAAAAATCGCTGATCGCCGCCATTACTAGTAAAAAAAAAAAAATATTAATAAAAATGCTATAAAACTATCCCCTATTTTGTAAACGCTATAACTTTTGCGCAAACCAATCAATCGCTAATTGCAATTTTTTTTTACCAAAAATATGTAGAAGAATACGTATCGGCCTAAACTGGAGGAAAAAAAATGTTTTTTTTATATATTTTTTGGGGATATTTATTATAGCAAAAAGCAAAAAATATTGCATTGTTTTCAAAATTGTCGCTCTATTTTTGTTTATTAGCGCAAAAAATAAAAAACGCAGGGGCGATCAAATACCACCAAAAGAAAGCTCTATTTGTGGGAAAAAAAAAAGGACGCCAATTTTGTTTTGGAGCCACATCGCACAACCGCACAATTGTCAGTTAAAGCGACGCAGTGCCGAATCGCAAAAAGGGGCCTGGTCCTTTGGCTGCCAATTGGTCCGGGGCTGAAGTGGTTGACTAATTTAGGATGCAGAGAGACTTATAGCGGAGCACAGCACTGGACAGGGGTGCGGGAGCTGCCAAAGTTAACTTTTTTTTTATATTAACAAGCTGGTGATTGGTTGCTAGGCGGTCCAAGCAACCAATCACCAGGCTGCTAATAGTAAAGGTAAACTTTAGCAGCTCCCGCCCACTGCCCCCCCCCCTAGTTCCTTGCTGACTCCTGCTGTATGCCAGGCCCTGCTAAGACAATGAAAGGGGGCGGAGTCTGGGAGGAGAATTGGCTCCCGTCCAACCTGCCCCCCTCCTATGCGGCTCCACACTCACCCTCAGCTTATTTCCACTCACATGATGCGAGCAGGCAAGTGGAGATTTTCAGGGCTTTTTCTATGTTTCTAGCTAAAAATTCACTTTCCATAAACAGAAAATACTGAAAGCAGACTGCCCATTCTACAGCCTTCCCATCCATTTCATATAGTGGCCCATAGAGGCAACTACAAATTTTGGAGCTTACCAGCTATTTTTATGGCTACCCACTGAGTGTCAAGGTGCCATTAGAGTAGTTTTAGCATGTGTGTGTTTTTGTGGGAGAGTTGGGTGCAGGTTGAGTGTTTGAAACTCATAAAAGGATTGTGAAAATCTGAGTTTTGCCAGAATATTTTCAGGGAATCGGTTTCTAATTTCTATTTATGTAAAATCTTTAGGGGCTTATATGGATCCTTCCTGTCCCATGTGGTGTATTAACATTCATTATGTTGCATGTTAATGCAAACTTCATTGTATTAAGGCAAGGAATTTATATATATATATATATATATATATATATATATCTATATATATATATAATATATATATATATATATATATATATCTCTTTTGTGGCCCCCACGTATGATGCTCAGGGATTCATTGGGGGCACAAAAGATATATACTGTATTTATCGTTCCTTGGAGGGGACAGGGAGGGGGCGGGACGAGTGCTGTCAGATTACATAGGAGAATCTCCTGTTTACTCGGTGGCCTCTTTAATACAAAGTCCAGCCTCTTATGATAGACAGAACAGTCATCCAATGCAAGCCCGGTAGACGGGACTTCCTTTTACAGAGGCCACAGAGTAAACAGGAGATTTTCCTGTATGTAATCTGACGGCACTTGTCCCGCCCCCTCCCTGTCCCCTCCAAGGAACGATAAATACAGTATATATCTTTTGTGCCCCCCAATGAATCCCTGAGCGCCATACGTGGGGGCCACAAAACATATATATATTGTGACATTGGGGTGTTTAGCTCAAGTGGATAGATGCATTTTTGGTGCAGTGAGTCCACTTCAGATAGGCATTTATGTTTAAGGGCCTGGTAGCCCACGTTTATTGAAAGGGAAAACAAAACAAAAGTCCATCTAGGAATCCCACACAGGGGTCAAAGCTCCAATCAAATACACAAAATCCAAATGAAAATGCTAGCCCACCTGGCTACTCTTCAACAGTACTGCTGCTATAGGGTACTTGCCTCTCAAACAAGCTGTTTGGATGCACACAGTCTTAGGCTCCTTGGAAGTTGGCCGCACACAGCTTCAAGCCCCTCAATGCACACAGCTTTGGGCTCCTTGGACACACACAGCATCTATCCTCACACAGAGACACTCAGTAGCAGCCACTGCTCCACCTTCCTTCCCCCTTCTGCTCTCACCAGACCCTCGTTATATAGGCTGTGTGCACCTGGGCACACACCCTGCTGACTGTCCACAAGACCCGGACACAGGGTTGGAGATCTCGTCCCACCCAAGACTCTGAAAGATCTCCAAACTACAGAACCCCTTCCAGAAGTAGCAAGATCCGGAGAAAACTGCCAGTGAGAGAAAATCTACGCTCTGTAGTTCTGCACTCCGCTGATATGCAGACTCTGTGTCCACTTTAACCCCATTTTCAAAGGGACAGAGCCTTGCTCTGCCACAATATATACAAATTACCAGTGGAGCCATATGAAACTGGACCACGGCCACAATTAATCTAAACCATTCTTCCATTGTAGCTCTGGCTGTATGTTTAGGGTCGTTGTCCTGCTAGAAGGTGAACCTCCACCCCAGTCTCAAGTCTTTTGCAGAAACAGTTTTTCTTCTAAGATTGCCTGTATTTGGCTCCATCCATCTTCCCATCAACTGTGACCAGCTTCCCTGTCCCTGCTGAAGAAAAGTATCCCACAACATGATGCTGCCACCCCTTTTTTTCCACATTTTGTCTTGTTACAACCAAAAATGCAAATGTATTTTATTGGGATTTTATGTGATAGACCAACACAAAGTGGCACATAATTGTGAAGTGGAAGGAAAATGATAAATGGTTTTCAAATTTTTTTTACAAATAAATATCTGAAAAGTGTGGCGTGCATTTGTATTCAGCTCCCCTGAGTCAAGACTTTGTAGAACCACCTGTTCGCTGCAATTACAGCTGCAAGTCTGTTTTGGGTATGTCTCTACCAGCTTTGCACATCTAGAGAGTGACATTTTTGCCAATTCTTCTTTGCAAAATATCTCAAGCTCTGTCAGATTGGATGGTCTGTGAACAGCAATTTTCAAGTCTTGCCACAGATTCTCACATTGGATTTAGGTCTGGACTTTGACTGGGCCATTCTAATGAATATGCTTTGATCTAAACCATTTCCATTGTAGCTCTGGCTGTATGTTTAGGGTCGTTGTCCTGCTGGAAGGCGAACCTCTGTCCCAGTCTAAAGACTTTTGCAGACTCTAACAGGTTTTCTTCAAAGATTGCTCCAGCCATCTTCCAATCAACTCTGATCAGCTTCCCTGTCCCTGCTGAAGAAAAGCATCCCCACAACATGATGCTGCCACCACCATGTTTCACAGTGGGGTTGGTGTGTTCAGGGTGATGTGCAGTGTTAGTTTTCCGCCACACATAGCATTTTGCTTTTAGGCCAATAAGTTCAATTTTGGTCTCATCTGACCAGAGCACCTTCTTCCACATATTTGCCGTGTCCCCCACATGGCTTCTCGCAAACTGCAAATGGGACTTCTTTTGAATTTCTTTCAACAATGACTTTCTTCTTGCCACTCTTCCATAAAGGCCAGATTTGTGGAGTGCACAACTAATAGTTGTCCTGTACACAGATTCTCCCATCTGAGCTGTGGATCTCTGCAGCTCCTCCAGAGTTACCTCTTGGCTGCTTCTCTGGCTATAGCTCTCCTTGCCCGGGCCTGTCAGTTTAGGTGGACGGTCATGTCTTGGTAGGTTTGCAGTTGTACCATACTCTTTCCATTTTCGGATGATGGATTGAACAGTGCTCTGTGAGATGTTCAAAGCGTGGAATTTTTTTTTTTTCTTTCAATGATTTTTATTGAAATCAAATTTTTATCAATAACAAGGGTTCACATTGATACAAGTTTTATGTCAACGGTAGTGTTACAATAGTGGGTCCCAGATTAGCATGAAAGAAACATTATATAATTGTACTAAAACAAATATCAACAAACTGATGGTTCATAAGGTGTCAAAGCGTGGGATTTTTATTATAACCTTACCCTACTTTAAACTTCTCCACAACTTTATCCCGGACCTGTCGGGTGTGTTTAGTGTGTTGCTGTTTGTTCACAAATATTCTCTAACAAACCTCTGAGGGCTTCACAGAACAGCTGTATTTATTTATACTGAGATTAAATTACACACAGGTGGACTCTATTTACTAATTAGGTGACTTCTGAAGGCAATTGGTTCCACTAGATTTTAGTTAGGGGTAGCAGAGTAAAGGGGGCTGAATACAAATGCACGCCACACTTTTCAGATATTTATTTGTAAAAAAAAATTGAAACAATTTATCCATTTCTTTACACTTCACAATTATGTACTTTGTGTTGGTCTATCATATAAAATCCCAATAAAATAAGTTTTTGGCTGTGACATGACAAAATGTGGAAATGTCAGGGGGTATGGATACTTTTTCAAGGCACTGTATTTGACAATTATGTGCCACTTTGTGTTGGTCTATCACATAAAATCCCAATAAAATATTGACAGCATTTTTGGTTGTAACATGAAAAAATGTGGAAAATTTTTCAGGTCTTAAACCATTTAGGTGAATGCAGGGCGATTGTTGCTCTTGATCTTGTCCCTGACATGAACCGCTGCAAAAACTCAATCGCTGTGCAAATGAGATACAATTCACAGTAAAATTAGAACGTTTTTGATTCTATTAATTCCTATGAACTATAGAATCTATGATTTCCTTAGCAAGAAGTCTTTAAAAAAAAAAAAAGTTTCTGTAAATAAACCACCTGTCTGACATGGCCCTAAATGTGGCCCCCAGCATTGCTGCGGAGCTTTGAAAAACTGCTCACTGCACAGATTATATGGTACGTTATTTTTGCATGTGGCTTAATTTTCAATATTTTAACTGCTTTTCCTACTAATTGCCAAGAATATGAAGACCAAGCAGCCAAAACATAATTAATCATAATAGCTTTGGCCTTGCTCTACAGATAAAAGGCCTGTAGGAGTTTATCTGAGTTGTGACAAGAAGATTATTATTTTGGGAGGTAATGAGCAAAACAAGTTGATAGTCTCCTGTGTTAGAAAGATACTGAGTTAAAAATAGAGTCCCGTGGGATACCAATAGTCATAAAAATAATGAGAATTCACACTGGTGGAACCCCTGTATTATAACACTATGGGAAAAGATCTTACAATGGACAAAAATAGGCTATATTTAGCTAAGGAGAGAAATGCTGGCGCAGGAAGTCATGAACTTTATTTTGGCTATAGGTATCTTTCATTGTGCTTATGTTTTTATGAGGAATTATTATCCATAATGCCTCAAGTATGTCTCAACTGTCTTAATTACAAGAAAACAAAAGGAACCATTTAGCAGGTGAGAATAAGGGGCAACTGTACCTGCGGACCACGCTGATGCCCCTTTCACATGGACGGACCGTTCAGATCCGCCTGTCAGTTTTGACGGCGGATCTGAACGGGCGCTCCATGTTAGTCTATGGAGCGTCGGATGTCAGCGGAGACATGTCCGCTGACATCCGACCCGGTCCGATCCGCCAAAAGCAGACGTATGGCTCTACGTCCAGATCCGTCGCTGGCGGATCGGATCGGGTGAGATCTGATGAAACGGACACACTGTCCGTTTTCATCCGATCTCTCCATAGAGACCAGCGGCGATCGCAAGCCCCTCCCCGCTCAGTGAGCGGAGAGGGACTTGTCATCCGTCGGTTCAGCGGAGATCAACGGAGAGATCTCCCGCTGAGCCGGCGGACAGAGGCGGACTCCGTGGAAGCGGAGTCCGCCTCGTGTGAAAGGGGCCTAAGTGTCAGCACTGAGAATGGGAGAGGGCCTCCATCAAGGGAACCTGTACTGAGAGAAATGTGGAAGCTGCCATTAATAATCCTATGAAAATGCTTGTAGCTTGGCTATCCCTGGTTTTAGTACTTTAAATAGGAACTTTGCTCTGCCAAATACTCAAAAAAATTAAAAATTCCCAACGCTTGTCCCTGTTTTACCTAAAAAAAACAAACATAATTAGTGGATCATGGAGTGGCACAGCCAACTCAAGCAGCCCCCAGACCTGGCCCTGCATGAAAACATCATAATATTAAAATGTAGCAATTTAACCAACCACAATGAAATGTGTAAACTACTCAAAAACATCAAAATAACTATTGCTGGAACTGGCAACCGAGTAGCTTGAGAGATGTCTCTTCTTCTGATTGGCCTGCCCATGTAATGTAGTTGTGGGTTGGTTATTCATACGAGCTGGATCAGATTAAAGACGTCCATTCTCCAATATCTTGTCCAAGTTTTCTTTGGCTCCTTATTCCTGACGACATGCTAGATTGACCTTTGCGGTAAGGGCCATTATTGGAGGTAAGTGCTTAGTCTCTGGGGGACAGTGGAGGTTTTCTCATTTGGAGTACACTCAACTACAGGGGAAATTAGATTTTGTCTGCTCCATTTCAAATTTTTTTTTCTGCACCATTTGGGACTGTTTGTAATATTGGACTTTATTCAAATACACTAAGTGTATACATTTTTTCTAATAAGTTATTTTAATGTTTTTGAGTTACATACACGTATACACCTTTTCCTGTGGTTGGTTTTATTGCAACATTTTAATATTATGATGTTTTAATCTAGTTTCTTAGCACAGCATGTTTTACATATGAAACCAAAAGTGTGCAACGTCTTACTTTTTGTTTACTTAAGAAGAAGCCACAGCCAGTTCACTGCAGGCAGTGTGCTGCAGTGAAGAGCCCTTGTACTCTGTAGGGAAGCAGTGGTCTTTCTGCACAGGTCCAGCATGCTACCTACTGATATCTCCAGATAGCAAAACTTGCATTCCCTACAAATTGGAGAGCTCTAGTTTCAACTCAGCAGAGAACATGTCAAAACCCCTTCAAAAAGATCAATGCTTTTGAATAGGGAGCTATCCTTCTTGGCAGCATGCTGGCAGGGGGAGAGGCTTTTATAATAAGACTGTGGCTGTAGGGGTTCCTTGAGCAGTGAGCAATGGTTTATTGATCTGTTTATTGATCTCCTGTCTAGTGTAAGGGGACATATCGCTACTGATGTATCATGAGCTGCAGATATAATAATTTGAATAGGGGTTCCTTACTACCTAAAATAATTTCAAGGGTTTCTCTATAGTAAAAAGGTTAATAAAGGGAGTTGTAAGACTTTGTACACTTTTGTATTTAGTCAATTTAGAACTGAAAGTTCTGTTGGGCTTTAAGGTGATACTAAAGGCTTATTTTTTTTTTAAACTAACAAACATGTTATACTTACCTGCTCTGTGCGAGGGTTTTGCACAGGGCAGCCTTGATCCTCTCCTTCTCGGGTCCCCTGCTGGCGCTCTGGTCTCCTCCCCACTGCCGGGTGCCCCCATTGCAAGCCGCTTGCTCCAGAGCCCCGCTTTGTATGTCCATAAGACACACAGAATGGGACTTGGCCATGCCCCTGCTCCCCTCTCACTGGCTGCGATTGACAGCAGCTGGAGTCAATGGCTTCCACTGCTGTCTCTGAGCCAATGTGGAGGCAGAGAGCCAGGACAGCAGCTACTCATACACATCACTGGATCAAGATCAGGCTCAAGTCCAAGGGGGGCTGTGGGGGTAGCTGCCTTCAGGCTTTACAACTACTTAATGCACTTGGATCAACATATGTGCTTTGATGGATGGTCCCGTCAACCAGCCTACTCCAGCTTGACAATGGATGCAGAGGTTGAATTGGTTGATAAGGTATAGCGTAATTTGCCCTCTCATAAATTGTCGGTAATAATCCTAAATTTGACTTTACTGCCCAAAGACCTCAAAATTGCTGAAGTGTTGACCACATTAGCAGGTTGCTGCAGTTATATTTTTAGCTTTCTCATGGTCTTAGGGGTTACGTGTGAGCATTTAGCTCTGCGTGTTCTCTGTGGGCCATAGTGGCCCCTTTCACTGCTTCTTGAACTGTACTAAACCTGACCACATATATTGCAATCTGATGGGGCAGCCAACAACTATGTATTACCACCAAACTATATATACCACCTCCTAAATACCAACTGTATATTACCTCCTAACACTTACTGACCTATTAGCCTAAATGCAAACAAATAAGATGATCCAACAGAACCCCATAAAACCTACAAAAGTATTTTTTTGAGGGAAAAAGATCTTGCTAGATTTTGTTCAATTAATTCTAAAGCCCCATACACACGCGCGGATTATCCGAGGACCAGGTCCAGCGGATCATGTCCGTCGTACTTTGTCCGATGTTGGTTTTGCGTACACACGGTCGGACAAAGTTGTCGGAAAATCCGATCATTCTGAACGTGGTGACGTTTGTTGCGTACGACGGGACTACGTAGAGGCTAGTAGCCAATAGCTTTGGTCTTGTAATGTGATCTGAGCATGCGTGGCACTTTGTCCGTCAGGAATTCGATACACACGATCGGATTTGGTGTGATCTGACTTTGTTGTCGAAAAATCTATCCAGCAGGAGATAGGACTTTGTCCGTCGGACAATCCGATGGAAACTGTCCGATGGTGCCTACACACGGTCGGATTTTCCGACAACATTGTCCGATAGGACAGAATCCATGGGAAAATCCGACCGTGTGTATGGGGCTTAAGTTATACTCTTTAATTACTCATAGCTGAGATTTTTTGAATCAGAAAAGAATATACAGTAGCTGGCATGATGTAGTTTTGCTACTGACACTTGGTTCGGCTGCAAAATAACTTGCCACAGTTTTTTACCCTAATATTTTGCATCATTGGGTTATGTTACAGGGTTCGATCTAGCCTGTCTGAGCTGGAGGTGCAAAGTATCAACACACTTTTAATTTATCTTTATGAATGTGTGCATGGTGGTTGGGCTGGGCTTCGGTGCCTTATTACAGGGTCCACCCTGCGGATATCACTGGTCTTGAAGGGGCAAGACCAAAATCTGGGGGACACATCCCACCCAAGCACCCACTTAGATTTGGCCCTGGCACACATTATGTGCATAGAACTCCTGGGATGGCCATGCGTACACATGCTGCCACAGACATGGCAGAGATTTGACGTCATCCAGAGCGAGGCCGGAATTTAGAAAGTATGGGCGTCCGCAGAACTTTTTTCAGGGGGGGGCATCATTTTAAGGTCTGGTCGTGTGATCTTACCTGTGTCAGTCAACAGCGGCTGCAGGGGAGAAAGCGCTTGGCGACGGCTGATTATGCCTGATGAGGTGATGTCACCCATAGGTTCCCATGTCACAGTTGTTATTGGTGCTCCCTCCTCTCCCCTGCATACGCTGCTGGATCACACAGGTGAGATAACATGACCAGATTGGAACAGTCTGAAAATAGGTTAGTCTGCATAGGTGTTAGGGGTAAGGGGACGGGGGGCAGTTTTTAAGGCTAGCGCAAGCTGGAAATCTACTTTCAATCTACCCTCCCTATTGGTGGCTTGTGGCAGTGTTAAAGCAGAGCTCCACCCAAAAGGGGGAAGCACCACTTGTTTGCACCCTCCCCCCTTCCACTGCCACATTTGGCACTTTTTGGGGTAGAGAGTGTACCTGGTTTTGCTGTGGTGATCTGAGCCACATGCAAAACCATGCAAAATATGCTGCGAGCGACCACAGCAAGTAAAGGTATAAATAAACATACAATTAGGCAATCAATCAATTACAAAAAATAAATAAAAAATACACCTGCATGGTGCAGCATTGGCTTAAGACAGTGGAGATTTTAAAATCTGTATGGACACAATAGCATCTTTATGCTGTTGTGCCCATATAGCTGCTTTTGTGCCCATATAGATGCTGGTGTGCCTCAATAGCAGTTATATGGGCACAATAGCATAAAGATGATAAAAGAGGAATGCATCTCCAATGGTTGAGACGCAGGATCTTTCATTCTTTTACCAGTGTAGGACCCACTAATTAAGGGGTACTTTGACGCAGTAAGTGGGCTGCCATATAGTGTGACCAAATCCCCATATTTTTTGAATATATTCAGGTGTTTTTAAATAGCCTTGCAGGATTTAAATGTAATTTTTGTATATGTGCAAGACACATTACAAGAGACGGTCAGAGACTGCAGACATGCTACAGGAGAGGGTCAGAGACTGCAGACATACTACAGGAGAGGGTCAGAGACTGCAGACATACTACAGGAGAGGGTCAGAGACTGCAGACATACTACAGGAGGGGGTCAGAGACTGCAGACATACTACAGGAGAGGGTCAGAGACTGCAGACATACTACAGGAGAGGGTCAGAGACTGCAGACATACTACAGGAGAGGGTCAGAGACTGCAGACATGATACAGGAGAGGGTCAGAGACTGCAGACATGATACAGGAGAGGGTCAGAGACTGCAGACATAATACAGGAGAGGGTCAGAGAGTGCAGACATAATACAGGGGAGGGTCAGAGAGTGCAGACATAATACAGGAGAGGGTCAGAGAGTGCAGACATAATACAGGAGAGGGTCAAAGAGTGCAGACATAATACAGGAGAGGGTCAGAGAGTGCAGACATAATACAGGAGAGGGTCAGAGAGTGCAGACATAATACAGGAGAGGGTCAGAGAGTGCAGACATAATACAGGAGAGGGTCAGAGAGTGCAGACATAATACAGGAGAGGGTCAGAGAGTGCAGACATAATACAGGAGAGGGTCAGAGAGTGCAGACATAATACAGGAGAGGGTCAGAGAGTGCAGACATAATACAGGAGAGAGTCAGAGACTGCAGACATAATACAGGAGAGAGTCAGAGACTGCAGACATAATACAGGACAGGGTCAGAGACTGCAGACCTGATACAGGAGAGGGTCAGAGACTGCAGACATGATACAAGAGAGGGTCAGAGACTGCAGACATGATACAGGAGAGGGTCAGAGACTGCAGACATGATACAGGAGAGGGTCAGAGACTGCAGACATGATACAGGAGAGGGTCAGAGACTGCAGACATGATACAGGAGAGGGTCAGAGACTGCAGACATGATACAGGAGAGGGTCAGAGACTGCAGACATGATACAGGAGAGGGTCAGAGACTGCAGACATGATACAGGAGAGGGTCAGAGACTGCAGACATAATACAGGAGAGGGTCAGAGACTGCAGACATAATACAGGAGAGGGTCAGAGACTGCAGACATAATACAGGAGAGGGTCAGAGACTGCAGACATGATACAGGAGAGGGTCAGAGACTGCAGACATGATACAGGAGAGGGTCAGAGACTGCAGACATAATACAGGAGAGGGTCAGAGACTGCAGACATAATACAGGAGAGGGTCAGAGACTGCAGACATAATACAGGAGAGGGTCAGAGACTGCAGACATGATACAGGAGAGGGTCAGAGACTGCAGACATGATACAGGAGAGGGTCAGAGACTGCAGACATGATACAGGAGAGGGTCAGAGAATGGATGTATGGCTGAACTCAGTGTAAAAGTGTATAGTAGGGCTGCACCACTCTACTTAAAGCAGCTCTTCAAGATTAAGTTAGTAATCCTCCTTTTAAAGTACAACCAAGTGCCAGAAGACAGCAACACATCCACTTTCCAAAATTCAAATGGTCTTACAGTGACCTGGTCAGGATTAGTGGAGAACAGTAAACAGTTAATGAGTCTGTGAAGCTTCTAGCCTGAATCAGCAATAAATCATCCAAAAAACATCAAACTGCAGCAAACACAGAGCTCTGGCTTAATAGCTGAGCTGAAATGGTTAACAGCCAAACGTGTGACCCCTCACTGGACACAGAATGCCAGCCGGCTGCAGCGTCTCCCAGAGATCTTATCAGCAGGTTAGGAAGCTAAAAAAAGAAAGAGTACAGAGCCAGACAAGAGGGAGGGGAGGCTGATCAGTAACCTGCACACTGCCGAAAAGGCATAGATTTCTGGATGACAGCGGCCGGCCAGCATTACATATGACATTACTCTGTGTGCTGCAGGATTAGTTTTGCTGTGGTCATACCATCCTCTATCTCCTTGGCTTCAGGTACTGTGTATCTCCCACCCGACGCCCCCATTCATCCCCGATCCAGCACCTCTGTACATTTAAATGTGGCGGGCTGCAGGGGGGGGGTTACACTGTCTGCTGCATGATGGTTATTTGCTCCTCCGACCCTCGCTGCTACACATTTCCTCAGCCAGCCCCTCCTCCTGTTCACTGCACAGCCGTGCTTCTCGCTCAGCTGTTCTTTAAAAAAAATAAAAAAGTTCCAGAGCTCCTAGCTGACAGCGGCCCCGATTCCAGGGGGGGGCACTTGACCCCCCTTGCCTCTATCTGCGGACGCCCATGAGTAGGAGTCCCATTGAAGTCTATGGGGCCAAAGTCATACCTGCCTGCACCTCTTACAAAAACGCACTGCAGAAAAATTCATAAGTGTGAATGGGCAGCAAAAGAAAATAGTGTTAAATGGATTGCCATGCATTGTTGCGCTTTAGCAAACAAGCAACACATTGTACAGGTGTCAATGGAGCCTAAGTCACTAAACCCAACAAGCATGCAGTTTAGAAAGCCAGAACTAAAGATGTTCTGACTTTTTTGAGATTAGTGGCATGGAAAATTTTAAGACATTTCAGGAAGAAATATTAGCAATGCAGCCTACATACAGTATGTCTTGTGGTATAGGTTTTTGTTTCAGTCTTACACTAAAGTAAATGGTTCTAGTGCACATTTACAGCAGTTTAATTCATGTTCTGTTGCATATATATAAACAGTCGTTACTCAGGACAGGAAACACTGGATAATTAAACTGCTGAAGCCATCACAGCTGCCTGACAATGCTTCTTCCCCCTAATTAGGAATGAGTGAAGTCAGAACTATTAGCTATTCACTTTGCTGGCAAACTGGTAGAGTGGATGGAAATAGCACAAATCAGTTTACTTCCTATACAGCGCTCAACAGTGGGCCCCAATCAGTATACAGATACACTATGCTACATCATTACCCTAACAACGATGTACTATACGTCAGTAAGAGAAAGGATGGGGAGTTTGGGTCTTTAGATGAAACAATTGAATAGTGGAGGTAAGTTACAGTACAACGTATTTTATTTGTTTGACATAGATCTTAAAATATTAAAACAGTTTATATCGCATGAATGCACATGGAGCATGCCCAAAGATTTGGCATAGAACAGGAGGTATATACATACAAACACATGATAGAGGTGGTAAATGGGTAGGGAGGGGGCATACATGTGCCAATAGCACCATGCCCGGTGCTGGCACACGCACCCACATGATACATATACATCTATCGAATAATATAAAAACATCATGGAGTATATTGATGGTAAATGAATAGAAATTCATATGTGGTGTAGCTGCGACATCGAATGAAGCTCTACGCGTTTCGTGGGTACTCCCACTCGTCAGGAGCGGATGCAGCAGACATTCCTATGGAATATATATATATATATACAAAGAGTAAAAAACCTAAACTCTAGAGAGAATTACACAGATTGATTTTAATAAATGTAGATGGTAAACCAACAACACTCACCAACCTAGACAGCGATCGAGCTGCGGGGTAGCTAGCATAGGGCCCGGCCAAGAACATAGGCTCCACCGCGGGAGCTGAGGCGGCATATTACAGTGATGCAGCATCTGGTGATATGGGGGCGTGAGAAAGTAAGAATAAAATCTCCATGTGGCCAATACTTGAAATGTACTTCGTGAGGCAAGAGTATCTGGGAACAAAATATTGAAATATGTATATAGTTACAACTATAGCAGGTTCTAAGTTGTAATTATTTTATAAGGTTAAACCCAGTGTAGCTCCACAGAAGGTGATGGCGATGTAAGAAAGGTGCCAGGGGGTGTGAAGGTAGCAGTGTAGCAGTATAGAGGAATGGTGAGCAGTTGTATCAATCTATAAAGTGTGACCAACGTGGAAGGATCTGTAGCAAGTGAAAGATATGAATAAGCAAAAGTGTTTAAATCAACACGCATTGCGTCACCAAGAGAAAAGAAAACAAAGGAAAAAATAGAAATGTGAGCAGGGAAGGAAGCTTACCCTGATGCTGCATCCAGGCATCGCCAGCAAACAAACGTAGCCGGTGTGCACACATCCCAGCAGCAGACTGATCAATTGAACAGCTCACTACAATGGGGGATATGAATATATGCCGCCAACGCCACGCGGTGGACCAATGGGAAAGGTGCAGTCGCACCTGAACCAAGTGAGTACTCAGTGACAGGCGCGAAAGCTTCCCCATACTGGAACACACGATGTTATGACTAGACCCCGGCGCAATGACGTAAAAACTGACGTCATGCGCACGGCGTAACTAGCGTCACACAATGGTGTGACAAACGTGGCGCCAATGAGTGAACGGGTACCCGCCCACACCTCCTGGACGCGATGCGTACAAGGGGAGGGGAGGGAGAGTCCACTACACTCATCGCAGCTCCCGCAGCTGAGAGGGACCTCGGCCATGACCCCACGCCAACCAACCCCACAGAGCAACGGCTGAAAAGGCAGGATCAGTGTGCTGGACAGTGATGATCCATGTGGGTGCCCTGAACCAGCCTGGGGAATGCTGCAAGTAAATGATGTACCAACGATATGAAGCACACAAAACAAAAGAAATATAATAAATAATAAATACTTGACATTTAGTAATATTAATATGTAAACCTTAACAGAAGGTACCCAAAATGGGGGCAACCTCGCACAGGGATGGCAGGGGAACACTGCCAAACCCAAATATTCAATTGTTTCCATCCCGATAATTGGGTATAATGGGGGGGAGTTTGGGACTTTAAATGAAGCACCCATAGGTGCTTCCATCCCTATAATGAATGAGAAAGGATGGGGAGTTTGGGACTTTAGATGAAACAATTGAATAGTGGAGGTAAGTTACAGTACAACGTATTTTATTTGTTTGACATAGATCTTAAAATATTAAAACAGTTTATATCGCATGAATGCACATGGAGCATGCCCAAAGATTTGGCATAGAACAAGAGGTATATACATACAAACACATGATAGAGGTGGTAAATGTGTAGGGAGGGGGCATACATGTGCCAATAGCACCATGCTCGGTGCTGGCACACGCACCCACATGATATATATACATCTATCGAATAATATAAAAACATCATGGAGTATATTGATGGTAAATGAATAGAAATTCATATGTGGTGTAGCTGCGACATCGAATGAAGCTCTACGCGTTTCGTGGGTACTCCCACTCGTCAGGAGTGGATGCAGCAGACATTCCTATGGAATATATATATATATACAAAGAGTAAAAACCTAAACTCTAGAGAGAATTACACAGATTGATTTTAATAAATGTAGATGGTAAACCAACAACACTCACCAACCTAGACAGCGATCGAGCTGCGGGGTAGCTAGCATAGGGCCCAGCCAAAGAACATGGGCTCCACCGCGGGAGCTGAGGCGGCATATTA
The DNA here is from genome assembly GCA_028564925.1 of Lithobates sylvaticus. Classification (NCBI taxonomy): domain Eukaryota; kingdom Metazoa; phylum Chordata; class Amphibia; order Anura; family Ranidae; genus Lithobates; species Lithobates sylvaticus. Next base: position 652,432,053 of record CM053026.1, read on the forward strand.
CAGTGATGCAGCATCTGGTGATATGGGGGCGTGAGAAAGTAAGAATAAAATCTCCATGTGGCCAGTACTTGAAATGTACTTCGTGAGGCAAGAGTATCTGGGAACAAAATATTGAAATATGTATATAGTTACAACTATAGCAGGTTCTAAGTGGTAATTATTTTATAAGGTTAAACCCAGTGTAGCTCCACAGAAGGTGATGGCGATGTAAGAAAGGTGCCAGGGGGTGTGAAGGTAGCAGTGTAGCAGTATAGAGGAATGGTGAGCAGTTGTATCAATCTATAAAGTGTGACCAACGTGGAAGGATCTGTAGCAAGTGAAAGATATGAATAAGCAAAAGTGTTTAAATCAACACGCATTGCGTCACCAAGAGAAAAGAAAACAAAGGAAAAAATAGAAATGTGAGCAGGGAAGGAAGCTTACCCTGATGCTGCATCCAGGCATCGCCAGCAAACGTCAGTAAAGTATTCTACTACTTATTAAGCCAGTAATGTTAGCACTGCTCCATTCAACATAGCTCCCAACTGTCCCTGATTTGGAACAAAGACCCTCTTTCCTCCTCATGTGTCCCTCATTTTGGTCTGATGTATATATTTGTATATAAAATGCACTATTTAGCTTTCAAAAAATGTTTCCCAGTAGTAAGTACTAAACCTTTCATCCAGTTTCTAAATTGCTGCATTTGTAAATTTCAAAAGCCAATATAAAGGAATAGTAGTGGAGAAAAAGCACTTGTGGGTTTAACTAATACTTTTTTTGGATAATTCACCTTTAAGGGGGAGTGGCAGGGGGTGTGTCTTATGCCAACATACTTTTGTTAATAGGTGTCCCTCGTTCCCATCTCAAAATATTGGGAGGTGGGCATTCACTAGTGAACAAGCAAGCAGGCCTTTGGATTTTAAAGTGATTGTAAGCTTAAAGTGTTTTTTCTTTTTTTAAATTTACGTTTTTCTCAGTGTGCCATCACAGGAAGCGACTTCTTATGGTGACACACCAGTGGGCTCGATCCCAAGCTGCATTGCCTCTGTCCATAGACACAAACACTGCAGCTCAGCCCCGCCCCCACTCACTCGTTACAGGATTTGCTTGGCAGGAGCCAATGGCTCTCGCTGTCTCAGCAAAGCCAGTGGGACCGGGAAGTGAGAGGAGAGACCGATGTAGATGGGTACAGTGCTGGATCAGGTAAGGACTCAGGTAAGTATAAAGGGTGGTGAGGGGGCTATACTTTTCCGAATTAGAACATTTCTGATTTTACCTAAACATTTTTTACCATAATGTAAGGAATGCATTAAGGTAAAAAAAAAATGGCTCACATTTGCAGCATTATAACCCATCATTATAAATTTCCACTCATCAAAAAAACAGGAATTCAGGAGGTGACAGGATTGCCTCCTGAATGCCTGACAGTGATCTACCATAGCAATACTGCTAAACAAACTTGACAGAGGCTCCAATCCAAACAAAAGAAAAAAATGCCTGAAGGCCCCCCCCCTCCCCATAGCACCCCCCATGTTGAGGGCACGGGGCCTGGTACGGTTCAGGAGGGGGGCGCTCATCCCCACCACCTTTCCTGACCGGCGGGCTGCGTGCTCGGATAAGGGTCTGCTATGGCGTAGGGCAGAGCTCAAAATTTCAAGTCCTGAGCTACTAGCCAGGCCTTAAGTGTTACTCGCCACCATTTGCCCATTCCAATCCCTACCATGAACCGCCCCTAATTCCGCCCCTATACACGCCCTCATAAATGATCTCATGAAATTACACTTAAATGTTCTATGCAGAATTAAGTTGTAAAAATAAATATTAACAACAACTTTATCAGTGCCCACCATTGCAGCCTCACCTGTGCCCACCATTGCAGCCTCACCTGTGCCCACCATTGCAGCCTCACCTGTGTGCACCATTGCAGCCTCACCTGTGCCCACCATTGCAGCCTCGTCTCACCTGTGCCCACCATTGCAGCCTCAGCTCACTGTGCCCACCATTGCAGCCTCAGCTCACTGTGCCCACCATTGCAGCCTCGTCTCACTGTGCCCACCATTGCAGCCTTGCCTCACCTGTGCCCACCATTGCAGCCTCAGCTCACCCGTGCCCACCATTGCATTGAACAAAATCTGTTGTCGTAAATTCCGATCGTGTGTACACAATTCCGACGCACAAAGTTCCACGCATGTTTGGAATCAAGCAGAAGAGCCGCACTGGCTATTGAACTTTATTTTTCTCGGGTCGTCATACATGTTGTACGTCACCGTGTTCTTGACGTTCAGAATTTCTGACAAGATTTGTGTGACCATGTGTATGCAAGACAAGTTTGAGCCAAAACATGGATTTTGTTGTCGGAATGTCCGATCAATGTCCGATCATGTGTACGGGGCATTAGTCCGTAGGGTTTAATATTGAGTTGGCCCCCACCCTTTGCAGCTATAACAACTTCTGGAAAGGCTGTCCACAAGGTTTAGGAGTGTGTCTGTGGGAATGTTTGACCATTATTCCAGAAGAGCATTTGTGAGGTCAGGCACTGATGTGGACAAGAAGGCCTGGCTCACAGTCGCCGCTAATTCATCTCAAAGGTTTTCTATTGGGTTGAGGTCAGGACTCTGTGCAGGTCAGTCAAGTCCTCCACCCCAAACTTGTTCATCCATGTCTTTATGGACCTTGCTTTGTGCACTGGTCCAAATCATTTGGTGGAGGGAGATCATGGTGTGGGGTTGTTTTTCAGGGGTTGGGCTTGGCCCCTTAGTTCCAGTGAAGGGAACTCTTAAGGTGTCAGCATACCAAGACATTTTGGTCAATTTCATGGTTCCATCTTTGTGGGAACAGTTTGGGGATGGCCCCTTCCTGTTCCAACATGACTGTGCACCAGTGCACAAAGCAAGGTCCATAAAGACATGATGGACCTTGAAAATTAGATGGGATGAATTTGAGCAGAGACTGCAAGCCAGGCCTTCTTGTCCACCTCAGTGCCTGACCTCACAAATGTGCTCTGGAAGAATGGTCAAACATTCCCTTAGATACACTCCTAAACCTTGTGGACAGCCCCTGCTCTGTAGTAAAACTGTAATTTTGTAACTTTTGGAAATGCCAATACAAACTTGTCTGTGCCAGTAAATTTTGGGTGTTGTGTCAGTAAATTTCAATCTGGTAGGTTGGCAACACTGATAGAGACGCACTGGACTCCTACTGTGACCCGGAGTGTGCTGCAGTGTGAACCCAGCCTAAAGGTTTTTACAATCATACATAACAGGACAAGACAGTAAACAATTGGCTATTAACAATTGGTTATTTTTCTGCCTTGTATAAAATCAGAGAGGTTAAAGTATAATATTTTTTTAACTTTTGGATAGGGTGGAAAGGGATTGGAACACTTGTTAGTTTTTATTGCAGTCTGCGCTCCCTTTAAAGTGGTGGGACACCCTGAAAACAAAAACTTTAAAAAATGTTAGTAACAATTTCAAATGAAAAAAAAAAAAATATATATATTTTTTTTTACTTACCAGAAATGGCTGTTGCTAGGCAAATCTCCCTCCTCCAGCACCGCGGTGATCTTCTCTCCTTCCATCTTCTAGTGAATGGGGCGCGGTGTGTTATGGGAACGGTGTCCCACAACACATCGCGTTCCCCATTCACAAATTAGACTTGCGCATGCGCAGTAGGCCGCGCGCCGACTCGCGCATGCGCAGTAGGAAACGGGAAGCCGTTTCCCTTACTGAGGATGGCGGCGCTGGATCCGGATCGCCGAGGGACATCTCGGCCTCCACGAACGACATCGCGGGCGCCCTGGGAGGGTAAGTGTACTTATTAAAAGTCAGCAGCGACTTTTTTTTTTTAGCTGCTGACTTTTAAAAAAATTTTTTTAAGCTGAAACACCGCTTTAAAGGGGAGTTCCAGGCATTTTAAAAGTCAGCAGCTACAAAAAGTGTAGTTGCTGACTTTTAAAAAAAATGACACCTACCTGTTCCACGGTCCAGCGATGCGGCCGAACGGGGTGTCGCTCCTCTCCCCCTCCTCTTCGCCGGCGCCGCCATTTCCACTAAGGGCACCCGGCCGTGACAGCTTTCCTCTTCACGGCCGGGCACGCACGGCGCATGCGCGAGCCGCGCTGCGCTCCCGGAGTGGATAGGCGATCTCCTGGGACCTGTCACGTGTCCCAGGAGATCGCCTAGAGGGAGGAGTCGCCTAGGCGGTTACTGGGAGGAAGGAGGAAGTGGGACAGGAAGTCCCCCTCCTAATGAAGCCCCCACCCCCCCCCATAAAAAATTACATGCCAAATGTGGCATGTAAGGGGGTGAGGAGTGGTTAAAGCTGAAGTTCCATTCTTAAGTGGAACTCCGCTTTAAGGAGATTCACCCTCTATTTGTTCTGTTTACCATTATCATTGAAAATAAAAGAAAATCCCAAATTTTGGGTTGTCCCCAGAAAAGTAATAGAGGGGAAATCTTCCAACGAGGACACTAGTCATGGGGGTCCACAAGGAATTCCCTAAATTTGCTGAGATTTCCTCTCACTTCCTGTTTGGTTATGGGACAGGAAGTGATCGTAAATCTCCACAATGGAACACAGATTGCGGAAAAAAATCTGACGGGAGCTATAACCTTCCCTTACTCTATCCAAAACAAAACAAAAATTGCCTATAGTCCTACTTTAATTCCTGTACACTTCATTATCCTTTTTTTTTTTTTTTATTTCAGCCATGATTCTGTTTACAAAGAATGGAGTGTCAGTTTTGGGTTTGAAATTTTAGAACAGTGCTATCTCTGGAGATGTCACTTGCTTGAAGTCAATGACAGACCACAATACAACTAAGGTGATGAATCTCAAACGCAACTGTAACATAGATCATTGGGGACTTTTAACATGTTTTTTTCTAGTATTCCATGTGTGGGTTCAAAATGAAATAAAACTACAAGATGTAATAAGTTTTAGCACAGCTCCTAGTTTTGTGATTGAGTGCAAAGCAGGATTCTGGAATAGTCGTAAGAAGAGACTGATGATAGCACCACTTACATGCATTGTTACAGAGATCACAGTTAGAGGGAAGACAAAACAGAGAGGGAGGATGAGCATCCCAAAACAAAGCGTTTCAGAGGCAGAGGATGTGAAGTGCAAATCCAGGCCAGTTTGGTCACAGGAAAATCTTCAGAAGAATCAGGGGAAACTGAAACAGATGCCAGAAAAGATAAAAGGCTTACTGCACAACTCTGAGTTAAAGGAATGTATAGTAGTTTTGTACATGGTAGAAAAAAATTGAAAAGATATTTTTTTCATTTTTTGGGGTTTTTAGTAAAGCAAATATGAAATAGTTAATATTAATAATTTGCTACTTACTTTACAGCCAACAGGTGGCGCTCATGTAAAGCATTGTATTATTGTTGTTACCTATGCTGAAATAAGCCCTTTGTTTACAGAACCTAATGGGGTGGATTTTCTGAAAGAAAAGACTGTTCACTTAGCAAAATGAAAGCTTACTTTCCAAAATGATGCTTCACTTTGCAGAGTGGGTGCTTACTTTATGCTTTACAGAGGGGCCATGAGGAGGCAGTGTGGCTTCCACATATGTTTGCAAATGTATGCAACAGTTTTGTTTCAAATTGTTGACAGATTGTAGAATTTGCTTAGTATTTTTTTTATTTTTTTTGTGAAATGACCTGTCCATTTTTTGTTCTGCTTGCTGGATTTGGTGAAGGGCACACTACAGGTTTTCAGCTCCCTCTTGAGCTGTGCTGGACTTCCCTGGTCCGCTGGTGTGTCCCTATACCTTTAACCAAAAAAAGTAATCAAAGAACACAGAGCATGCTTCACACACTGCTGCTTCTCCCCTTGCTGTTTTTATTAGCAATTCATGGCTGCCAAAATGACAGCCAGGACTTGCTGCATAAATACAGCGGCTGGCTCTAGCCACTGCTGTTAGTAATGGACCTTTTTGCTGTTGAGTAGCATGATTCAGAGAAAAAATGCTTGTTTCTATTGAACCCCTTAGGTCCCTTTCAGACAAGCATTCTGATCAGGTCTGCCTGTCAGTTTTTCAAGTGAACCTGTTTGGAAGGTTCATTCATCTCTATGGACAGGTGAGTGTAACCGAACATGTGTCGATTTACAGCCGCCTACCTCCAGATCCGATCAGGCCCACTAAAAAAAAAAAAAAAAAAAAAAAGAGAGGACTCCGTTGGATCGGAGGTAGCCAAGTGTAAATAAACAGCGGAGTCCATTTACTCCTGGATGCCCATAAAGCAGAGCTGGCTCTGCCCGTGTCTGCTGTGCAAGATACTGAATTGACATAGATGTGTCATCCTCCCGCATTGCTCCGATCAGCAGGGGAGCAGCTCACAGATTCCCTGCTGATTGCAATGAAATCTGTCTTGTGCAAAAGGGGTCTTAATTAGTAAACCCTAATCAGCCATAGTCAACTCCTTCCACCCTTAATTATTATTGTTCTGCTATTTTTTCTATTTCCATAATATTTTTACTTTTTTTTCATTAAAGTTGTTCATAAATTTTTTAGTGTTGCATTAACAAAAAAGCACAAAAAATAAATTTAAAAAAGTGTTATTATTTAATTGGCAATGCTTTCTACCAGAAATGTTGTAATTTTAGTGTCATTTTAAATAGGACAGATAATAGAATAAATAATATATATTTTTGTACTCATTTATACTTTTTATCTACAGTAACACAATTTGTTTTCTAAACTAACAGTGGTCAAGGTAGGAAAAAGGGAGTTTTTAATTCAATTTATTTTTTTACGTTTTCTTTCTCTAAATTGCGTTAAACATAAAATAATTTTTGCAAGATAATACCACCAAATGAAAGCCCTGTTTGACTTGAAAAAATATGTAAGTGTTACTTTTTTATCTTAAGTAAGACAAAATTATCACTGAATAAATAGGCCCTTAGCAAAAATGTAAAAGTTTTGTTTTGGTCTACAGTATAAGGCCCCTTTCACACTGACGGACCATTCAGATCCGCCTGTCAGTTTTTGACGGTGGACCTGAACGGACGCTCCATGCTAGTCTATGGAGCGACGGATGTCAGCGGAGACATGTCTGCTGACATCCGACCCGGTCCGATCCGCCAAAAGCAGACGGATGGCCCTACGTCCAGATCCGTCGATGGCAGGTCGGATCGGGTGAGATCTGATGAAAATGGACACGCTGTCCGTTTTCATCCGATCTCTCCATAGAGACCAGCGGTGCTGGACAAGCCCCTCCCCACTCAGTGAGCAGAGAGGGACTTGTCATCCGCTGGCTCAGCGGAGATCAACGGAGAGAATCTCCCGCTGAGCCGGCGGACAGAGGCGGACTCTGTGGAAGCGGAGTCCGCCTCGTGTGAAAGGGGCCTAAGGGGTATAAAGCTGTGGGAGTTGAACTGGTTAAAGAAGAATAGGCTACCTCCACTCATACCTGCTGTCAATTATTCATTGTTATTTACTCCATGTCCCAAGATGGAAGCTCCGTTACTACACATATAGTTGCAAATGTATGCCACAAAAACCTCTGTGTTTAAAGCGGACTTTCACTCCTTTGAGTGACTTAAAGTCATTGTAAGTGATCACCTTGTAAAACAACCCATTCAGATTAAAATAGAAATGAAATGCAAAACATTTTTGTATAGACATAAAAAGATTATAAATACCTAAATACCCCTTTCACCTTTTTTATAAGTGATCAAATTCTCTCTGTTCTTAGCTGCATTAGAGCTGGGGGGGGGGGGGGGAGAAGCAGCAGCAACACACTGAGCTTCCCAGTGAATGGCTATGCAGTGGGGTGTATCAGAACAAGTCTGATCATTAGAGGAGGGAACACTGAGTTCCCAGCACAGCTACAGAACTGACCATGATGTGCTCTTCTGCTTAGTATGGTCAGTTTTTAATAATAAAGCAGAGGGACTGGCAGAAACACCAGGGATTTCACATAAAGGAAGCAATACAAAGAGAACAGGATACTTTCTTATACAAGTACATGGTACAGCAAGCACATATCAGGAATATGAAGTGTTGGGGTAACAAACGCTTTAAGTTTCCTGCACTCTTCCATCTGCAATTTGAAAAAGAAAAACTTTTTTTTTTCCTTTTAACAATTTAGTTTGTGACTGAATTTGGCCCTATGTAATTAAAAATGTGTTCTTGGATTAATGTTTTTTGATCTTTTAATTTATGATTTGATCTATGAAATCAATGTTGATGGCTAATTTAACAGTACTAGGTATGATCGATCCAGCAGTAAAAGATTTGGTTAGAATACATATTAAAAGAGTCTGGTGTTCTATAAATAACCATGCTGGTTAACATGCATCCCTACAGTAATCTTCCACTTGCTGATGTTTTTGGGATGAAAGGCTGCTCAGTTTCCTATTTTTCTGAAGTTCACCGGTCTTTGGTTTATAAAATAAAAATGGCAGCGTGCTAAGCGGAATTTCCTCCTTGCTGCTATGTCTAATTTCTGTAACGTTTATGTCAACAGTTTAGTTTCTTTTTTACTTTGATTATTATTTTCAGGAAATTTGCTTTTTAGCCCAAGGTTATCCTCTGGCCTTCCTGAGAAGAAAGTTCAATCACACATTTATTGGAAAACTAGCTGCATTCTGTAGTTTACAATAAAGGCAGCTTTAACATTTTACATGCTTTGCATAATACAGGAAATGTAGTTTGTTTTAACACTTTCTCAGATCACCATGTTTATATTATCTTACGCCTGTGAGCATCTAACTGAGGACAGTCGTCTGCCCTTTAACAGGTTAATTTTAATGTAAAAGTCTAGCACTAACTCAGATACTGTAAATCAATCAATATGAATCCTTAGTCAACAATATATATAGAAAGAAAGTTTCTTATAGAAATAAGAAAGTGGGGTTCTCTTGCGCTATCAAAGTGAATGATGTTTTAATGTGGTGTATCAAATAAATTGCTGCTAGACCTAAAGTGTATACAGTGCACTGAAATTGGAATGAATAAAAATGGTGATCAGCGCAACTTATATACTAATAATCATACAGGAAAGGGGTTCCCTGTATACAATATACAAACAATATGTGCAAATAAATAAAGTGCAAATATGCGTATAATAAATATAAAGCAAATGCTGTGCAGGTAATCCTGACTTAGGGTCCTTTCACACGGGGCGGATCCGTAATGATCCGCCCGGTGAACATCCGCTGCTCAGCGGGGATCCCTCATTCCTAACGTACAGAGTCCTCCGTGCGGTCAAAACGCAACTGAGTGACCTAACCCTGCATGACTTCAGTTTTGTTTAGGAGCCACGTCACACGACCGCACAATTGTCGGTTAAAGCGACGCAGTGCCGAATCGCAAAAAGTGCTCTGGCCTTTGGCCAGCCAAATGGTCCAGGGCTTAAGTGGTTAAATTGTACTGAAATTGTTCTGTAAACATTCAAACCGTGTTATTCATGTAACATCTCAATGCTGTAGTGTACTTTGCTTGTTGTATTGAAAACTTCAATAAAAAATTTAAAAAAAAAAAAAAAAAACATGTATTGCAATGTATGTGAACTAAAAATTCCTGTTTTCGTGCAGTTTGCTAGAAAGGCTGTATAGCAGTGTGCAGAGGGTTCATCCAGAATTGTTTATGTTAATGTGGCCACGCCCCTTTAGCACCCGAGGGGTATATATATATATATATATATATATATATATATATATATATATATATATGTATGCTGTTGGGATTTGAGCACAGCTATATCTTATTTCTACATGGGTACATGCGTTTTCTTTAAAATGTAAAGGCACCCTTTCATGGAATTGTATTCACATTTGATAAAAACCTACCTTGTCTTCAAAGCCTCTGTTTTGTTCCATTAAACAGAGAGGCTCAGGAAATGAGGAGAGGTGCATGAGGGACCATGTTCAACTCTTTACAAGAAAAGTTGATACTTTCAGAAAACTTCAGCTGCTTATATCTCTGTAACTATTGATCAATTTGACTTGAGATCTTCACACAAAGTTTAACTTAAAGAGAGAGTCAGGTAAAAAAAATTTTTTTAAAAGTCAGCAGCTACAAATACTGCAGCTGCTGACTTTCAAAATATGGACACTCACCTGTCCAGCGCGCTTGCGATGTTGGCACCCGAAGCCGTTCTGACGATCGGCTCTCGGGTGCTGCCGCCGCCATCTTCGGTATGGGATGGGAATCATTGCGGCTTCACTTCCCAGTTCCCTACTGCGCATGCGCGAGTCACACTGTGCAATAAGGACGGTCCCTGCTGTCTGTGGGATCTGTGCGTTTCCCAGCAGACAGTGGGGGCCCTGCAGGAAGTGGCGTAATAGCCGCGGAATCTGTGGCTATCTATGCCCGGAAGTGGGTGCAGATACCTGTATTATACAGGTATCTGCACCCCCTTAAAAGGTGCCAATTGTTGCACCGGAGGGGGGGAGGGTTCCAATGAGCGGAAGTTCCACATTAGGGTGGAGCTCCGCTTTAAGCTTGTGAATTTTTCTCATAGGTCAATTTTAATTGCCAAGTTCAGTTTACTTGAAAGTTGATGTCACAGATTACACAATGGACTCCTTAGATGTGGATATTTTTGAAGATTCACTGTTTGTGAGTGAAGGAAGGTGGCTAGAATAGCTGAGAAATAGAGACCAGTAAATTAATTTTCAAATAGGGTGAATAAATTCTCTTACCCCTACCGAGTATACTTTATCTATCCTATTCACATAACTGTAAAAAAAAGAGGCAAAGAAAACTTGCTAAACTGTATTGATTTAGTATAATGGACAACAATAGTATTTACATCCCATAGGTTACAGGTTGACAAATTTGTAAAACTGAAGATTAATCTGCTTATATTTTGCATTCCCTGGTTCCTCATGTCCACCCTCATCAACAAGCATTGTAATTTTTAAATAAAAAAAATTCTGTTTGTAGCACCCCCTAGTGCAGTGATGGCGAACCTATGGCACGCGTGCCACAGCTGGCACGCAGAGCCATCTCTGTGGGCACACGAGAGGGTCCAGGACAGAGCTAGAGGTCTCCTCTCAGCCCCCCTCCTCTCTTTCAGCCCCCCTCTTTTTCCGTCCCCCTCTCTCTGGTCCCCCTCTCTCTCAGCTCACCCCTCTCACACCCCTCTCTCTCTGTCCCCCCTCCCTCTATCTGTCCCCCCTCCCTCTCTCTGTTCCTCCTCTCTCTCAGCTCACCTCTCTCTCAGCATATCTCTCACACCCCTCTCTCTCTGTCCCCTCTCCCTCTATCTGTCCCCCCTCCCTCTCTCTGTTCCTCCTCTCTCTCAGCTCACCTCTCTCTCAGCATATCTCTCACACCCCTCTCTCTCTGTCCCCTCTCCCTCTATCTCAGCCCCCCTGCCTCTCTCTCAGCCCCTCTCCCTCGCTCTCTCAGCCCCCTCTCCCTCTCTCTCTCAGCCCCTCTCCCTCTCTCTTTGAGCATATCTCTCACACCCCTCTCTCTGTACCCCTCTCTCTCTCAGCATCTCTCTCACACCCCTCACTCTCGCTGTCCTCTCTCTCTCTCTCTCTCTCTCTCTCTCTCTCTCTCTCTCTCACACACACATAACCCCTCTCTTTCGCTCAGCCCCCCCTCTCTTGCGAATTGCTGTGTTGGCACTTTGCAACACAAAACCAATGTATTTGTTTCAGTTTGGGCACTCAGGCTCAAAAAGGTTTGCCATCACTGCCCTATGTGTGTGCTACTAGAAGTGAGAGTAGGCAAACTATAGCTTGGCCCAGGGATAAACCTGAGTCACTAAATCTGGGTCAGGGTTATTAGAGGCCAGGGCTGGATGACTCACCCTGGAAGCTCTCTGGTGCCTCCCCCTGTTTCGAGAATGTTGGAGAACGTTCTAGAAAATTGTAGGCGGAGCCTAGGAGGGGTTTTTATTGGCCTTTAACCAATCCCCAGGTTGGGGGTCTGTCAGGGAGACAAAGAAGCCCTTAAATAGACCTGAGCCAATGCAGCAGGAGAGTCGGGTGGAAGATGGAAAAGCAGTGCTGAGGGAGGCTGTTGGTGACCCTTGATAAACCCCTTATCGGGGGGGGGGGGGGATACCTCAGGCAGGAGCTCGGGAGGCTGGCCTGGAAGGATCCCACCATAGGAGGCAGTTTGAGGGATTTAAGCCGAAAAGGCAGTGGAGAGAGCAAGGAGAGACAGTGAGTACATCAGCACGGTGCAGGGACAGAAAAGGGGAGAGACTGTCAGCTGTAGCAAAGTTGTGCCAAGTCTCTATCAAACCTTGCCCTGGGGAATCACTATGTGCATGTCAGTCAGGAGGACTGGGAAGAAGAAAGCAGACAGGTGCAGCTGTTGGCAGCCAGGCGGGTTAGCAAATTTTTGCAAGCAGTGGAATTGGGATCAGTGGCTACAGGGAAGCAAAAGGTGATGTGATATGCTGCTCACTCTTTATGTGTTTCTTTGCCAAGGGACTGAGAGTTCCTGCCTGTAATGGGCCATTGCGGAACCGACGATAGACAGTTAGTTCCCTCAGGAGTGAGCCAGCAGAGGATTTTTAAAGAGGAACCAAGTTTGTGCAGGTGGAAGGAAGAAAATGAGTCTGCAAATAGGGAGGAGCTGTCCCTGAATTGTTGTTGTTGCCACACTGGGCATCCCATAATCCAAGTCATCATCCCCTAATAAAACTACAAAAACAAGCCAAAGACTGATTCCTGTGTTCGGATGAATAAAGGAAATGCTGTGTGACTGGCTGTGCAGCAGTGGGGAACCCTGACTTCAGCAACTCCTACGAGGGTAGTGCTACATGTTTTTTATTACATACCTTATTTTAGACCCAGTGATGTCATCTCTGTGCTTCTCTGTAATGTAATGTAATGATGTAATGCAGGCAGAATATGGCTGGTGGTGGCTTCACAGCCAGGCACACACTGCGCATGCACAAGCCGCATGGCGCACTGTGACTGGCCGGGCAATCATCTGGGACCTGTGACATGTCCCAGATGATTGCCAAGAGGGAGGGGGGAGAGGTGAACTGGCTTTTGGCTCCGAGGAGCTCTGGGAGGAAGTGGGAGCTGGAACCCTCTTTTTAGAGGGTTTCTGCTCCCCCCCCCCAAACAAATGACATGCCAAATGTGGCATATCAGGGGGGTCACCTTCCCTTAAAGCGGAAGTTCCATTTTTGTGTGGAAATCCGCTTTAAGAGAAATGAGGTGGGCTCTATCAGACCTGCTGCAGCTTCCAGTGGCGGTGCGTGCATAGAGGGCGCAGGAGCGCCGCCCCCCCCTCTCCTGCACCGCTCTATCACCAATAGATAGATTCATGCATTGCATGAATCTATCTATTGTCACCGATGCCGCCCCCTATTCAGGTGTCCGGCCCCTTGTCGGGCGCCGGGCATCTGAATTACAGCAGGGGTGGTGTTTCTGGAAGCGCCCTATTAGAGCTGTAAAGCTCTAATAGGGGACCTGATTAGAGCGGTGTACTCTAATAGGCTTCCATAAGTGTAAACAGCGGGCGCACTGCTGTGCGTTCGCTGATTACACAGTATTGTGTTAGAGAAGCAAATACATCGCTTCCCTAACACAGACCCGCCTCTCAGCCAATCAGGTTGCGGGGTTTGTTACCTGTCACCTGATTGGCTGAAGTCACAGGCGCTGTGATTGGACGCTAGGCGTCCAATCATAGCAGAAGACAGGAGTGCGGGAGAAGATATCGGAAGATGAGGGGAAGATGAGGGGACACCGCGCGCTGCACACCGAGACAAGGTAAGTGCAGAGGGCAGGCAGGGGGCACAGTGGCAGCACTTGAGGGGCACAGTGGCAGCACTTGAGGGGCACAATGGCAGCACTTGAGGGGCACAATGGCAGCACTTGAGGGGCACAGTGGCAGCACTTGGGGCACAGTGGCAGAACTTGGGGCACAATGGCAGCACTTGGGGCACAGTGGCAGCACTTGGGGCACAGTGGCAGAACTTGGGGCACAGTGGCAGAACTTGGGGCACAGTGGCAGCACTTGGGGCACAATGGCAGCACTTGGGGCACAGTGGCAGCACTTGGGGCACAATGGCAGCACTTGGGGCACAGTGGCAGCACTTGGGGCACAGTGGCAGCATTTGGGGCACAGTGGCAGCACTTGGGGCACAGTGGCAGCACTTGGGGCACAGTGGCAGCACTTGGGCCACAGTGGCAGCGTTTGATGGGCACAGTGGCAGCGTTTGATGGGCACAGCGGCAGCGTTTTATGGCACAGTGAGGCTGTTTGTTTGCGCCCCCCCAAAAATTTTGAGCACCAGCCGCCACTGGCAGCTTCTAATTGACACTATGTGAAACTCACAGCGTGCAGTCAATTTAACATCAGCAATTTTCAGTACAGGCAAGAAGCCTGTACAGCTGTGCAAAACTGAGTCTGAGGTTCAGCTGTAAATTTGCCCACTGTCCTGTGCTGGTAGAAAAGACACAACATATTTCAGGCATTGTTCATGTATCTGCAGTTTAGCTAAAATATAATATTCTAATGAAAACCCTGTAAGAAAACAGGCTTGTAGGAATGAATGTAACTGTTCAAATCTTGTAAAAATTTTAATGCACAGCTAGATTTTAGTAATTTACAGTTGCCTATGAGTACAATAGTTATGAGTTAATAGTTGAGCACCACCTATGTTATTGTAGATGCAACTAAGCAGCACAGTCACAAACAGCATGGTGAAGATCTTTCAGGATCATTGTGTTTAACAACATGCCCTGAGTTGACATGTGGCGGGACTGATTTACTTAGGGATTTAAAAAAAACGTATGGGTTCTCTGAATCTAATAACATCCCAGTTTGTGTTGCTTTTAAACTAAATAAAACACATTTACAACTATATATAGCTTCAATTTGTTATTTTTAGATGATCTTCAAAAAAGACATGAAAGCATGTCTGAAAATAGGCACGTATTTACTATGGAAATGTCTGCTACTCATTTCTTACATCACCCTGCTGTCATTATCTACAGCAGTCTATGTCCCATTTTAGCAGCCGGAAGGCAAAAAGGCAACTATTTATTGATGGGTGAGGAAGGGAACTAATGCCGTCTTTCACTGAGTGCCATGGTCAAGCCAATGCAACGTTAGAAGAAAGAAAAATAATGTTTGTTGTTGTTAAGCACTCTGCGATCACATGCAAGGCAGTATACCAATAGTCCTATGCCCTATCCATCAGAGAGCTACAACCATCAGTAAACAGGAAGGTCCAAATGGAGGAACAACCACCCTGAAACTTCAGCACTGGAAGGATGTGTCCCATGTCATCTATCCCATTCTAGCCAAACCCAAACCACATATAAACCATCTGATCTTGTGCAAAGTCATCTATACTTATGGTTGCAAGAAAAGTCTATCATTGACTGTGAGAAAACATTTCACAGTGAATTATATGTCCAATGCTGGAGACTACATGTTTATTACTGGCATGCTAGCACCTTTACTGGTCTAATTACTCAACAATATTTAATGTTAATAATTGACAGGTTGCTGTGTTATGAATTTGCAGAGAAGATCTAAATAATGAGACAATACTTGCCTTAAATGATCTTTATTTTAAAGTCATTAAAATAGAATGTATCTAAACTAAAAAAAAAATGACTTCCTAGAAGTCCATAGAAGAGGTGGCAGCGCATGTTTTCTTTCTTCTGGACTTTTTTCCAGGCTTTGCCTAGTCACTCTACCTTATTTATGGAAGGAGCCATGGTTGCCACTCAGGCTGGATTTAGTAGTTTAACAAGAAAGATAAAAAAAAACATTTCTTCCAGGTAAACTTACAGAAAAAAAAAAAAAAAAGATGATACATTTCTGGCAAAATCAACAGTTATTTTCTGTACTTGCTAAAAATGTCCTTGGCCTTAAAAAAGAAGCTAACACATAAGTGGACTGGTAAGCTGCAATGTATTACTTAAGTACATAAATGCAAAATGTGTGCTCTAAAAGTACCATTCCAAGGATGCAATATTTTAGACCATGTGGTATAGGACAGCATGTGATGCTCCCTTAATATCCTATGTGCCTCAGCAACCAAATGTCATGCTAAAGTATTGTGGTTAATTATGTAACTATTAATTTTTAGAATGTTGATATTTGCATTGGGACTTTAGGGGTTACCATTAGCCAGTCAGGCACCAATCTAGAGTTCCCTGTTGCTAACACTTTAATCTCTGTACAAGTAAGATTGCTCCAACTCTCAGGTATATGGTAACATTCTCACTTTGCCTATAACCAGCTTTTGACTAATAGTTGTCTGCCAAATTGTAATACTTAATAGGGATTCTAGGTTGGGAATTATCCACAGTTCCTAAATATACAGTTACGCTTCAGCCATCATAATACTGTTAACACAGGTGAGCAATCGTGTCTTGATTCCCCACAATCAATACTTTTCTATTTTAATACAGAAGAAGCCCATCTAACTACCCACCCCCTGGGCCCTGTTATCTCTTCCCCTTCCTTCTAAAACATGCATTGGTCATCCCTTTACCTAAAATGTTCTTGCTGAAGCTCATCAGTCTAAACAACCTAAGACAGAAGGAGAGAGGCGCCTCTGGGTGCAGATATAGAACAAGTTTTAATAACACTTAATACAGGCAACTCACATTTGAGAAGTCATGAGTAGGCATAGATAAGTCCCAAACATGGGGGTAGTCTGGTCATAAGTTCATCATTCCATTCCTGCAAGGTGCTCTGCTGGGTACAAACACAGCTGGATGATGAAAAACCCAGCCGTAGTAGAGTGTTCTCAATTCGAGGCTTGGGGCGCAGTTGGTGTGCAGGCAAGGAGGGATGACGTCACTGTGATGGTTTCTGTTCCCCCCCCCCCCCCCCCCGATGGCAGCCCTGAGTGTGGGACCCCTCATCATCACTCCATATGGTCCTTGGACCTCTTAACATATTACAAGACTATGGACTCTTGTTATGTTATCTCCTAAATCAGAATGTTTTTAACCTATACATTATATATACTTTATTTACTGTGGGTTATTTCATGTTCTAGTTCTTGCGCCTGTACTTGTATATATAAACAACCTAGAACTCATCTCCTTGCTCTTCCTAACATCCAAACTTCTAAAATGTCCAGTCTTCAACCGTCTGAGCTGCTGTCTCACTGATAACAATTTTCTCGACCCTTTCCTGGTTCTCCTCAAACCTAAGGGCTTTGCCAGTGTCACCTGTAACTCCATCGCCTCTTTTTCCTTTCCTCTTCCTGTAGGGGTTTCCCAAGGCTCTGTCCATTGACCACTGAACTACTGTAGGTGCAGTGTTTATAGTTTGAGGGCCTGTGGTGTTAGGGGACAGATGAGAGAGGTCTGACATAAGTGAGGGTCATTCCTCTAATCTCCTCCTGCCTGGAGCCAAATCTAAGTAAAGAGTTGACCAATTCGTTATAGATAAACTCACAAGAATACACTGCCACAGGATGGAACAGTGGGTGTATGAAAAATAGTAAGAAGTTCCACATCCTATTATTTAAGATTCCATATATTGGGAGAAATCATGGACTTTACAGGCAACAATATAAAAATACAGTTTTTATTTATAACAAATTTACAAACTTCCTAAAAACATATAAAAAGAGAATACAGACTCACGCAAAACGATATTCAGCAGCACAACCAACTCTGACCGCTGGGCCAGGGTCAGTGTGTATCAACCACTGGGGATATCCTTTAGCAGAGTGGAAGCAGGATAACGTTTTAAAGATGCAAGCTCTACATGTTTCGCGATAAGATGCTTCTTCAGGAGATTATCTGTATTTTTCACTAAGTAGATAACAAAAACATCAGTAAATATACATATAAGAACGGCCAAACACAACATTTGCATTTTATTTGTAAATAAGAAAAAAAAAGAGCGAAGAAAACATAAATTAAGGCATGTGTTCAAAATCCCAAAGCTAGGAACAGGCATGCAACCAGGGCGAGGAAAGATGTAGGGATACACCCAGTATCCAAAAGTTGAAGGTAACCTGATACCTTCATTCGAGGTAGTGCATATATAGAATGAAGAGCAAAACACCATCACCACACCCAGTGTCTAGGGCAGGGGTGCCCAACCTTTTTAAGAGCGAGGGCCACTTAAGCAACTTGGTAACCAGTCGCGGGCAGTGTTGGTCATCTTACTTTCACTGCTTTCACACTGATGTGCTGCGGTTTACCCACACTGTTGGTGCAGCATAGTGCACCTGTGTCTATCCTGCGGGTTAACTGAACTTTGCCATAGCCGGCGCTGTACAGGAAGCATCGGCTTATGGGGCTCTGCTCTGCAGCTGCTTTCTTCCTCTACCACCAGCTTCATTCACAACACTGATGCTGTGGTATGACGGGTCGGCAACCTGCAATCTGGGCTTGCTAACCCACCATTCCAGAGCAGGAGGTCGCGGGCCACATCAGAGGGCTCCGCGGTCCACTGGTTGGCCACCCCTGGTCTAGGGTGTGTACTATAGAGTAACATAACTTACCAAAAGTAAGTATATATGTACTCAACGGCCTGAGGATTAAATCCTCAGAGTGCAACAGTCCAGCAGACGCACATGAGAGAGGTACTAAAACGGCTTATAATAAGCTCACAAAGTTATGGTGTTATTTAAGGATGGGGAGAGAAAAATATATCCATAAGTGGTGTACTTCAAGACCGTATATGTCTCTTTAAAAATCATTATTAATTAAAAGGTGGGTATTTTATACTAACCTCAAAACCAATGTGCATGTGTTAAGTCATGCACAATTAAGATAGATAGGGGCGCATGTGCGGCTTCTGACATGGCGGACGTGTTGTGAGTGAGCTCCAGGTCCCGTCTGCTCTCCGTGACCTCTGTCCTGTAAAAGCATCAGGGGTAAGCCTAACAATCTCCTCCGCTCCTTGGGCACCCCATTGGAAAGATTGGCCAACAGCAACACTATAATCCGCTGTTTGGGCCGCGATCGGGAACATCTATGGATCATTACCTTACTAGGCGGCAGACAGATCCCCGTTCTGATAGGGGAGTTAGAGAGAGATCTGCTGATCCTAATGATCAGGATCAGCGATCTCTCTCCTCCTCCAGTCAGCCCAGCCCCCATACAGTTACACTCCCTGGGAACACACTTAACCCCTTGATCGCCCCCTAGTGTTAACCCCTTCCCTGCCAATGACATTTATGCAGTAATCAGTGGCTATTTTTAGCTCTGATCGCTGTATAAATGTCAATGGTTCCAGAAAAGTGTCAAAAGTGTCTGTCCGCAGGAATGTCGCAGTCCCGCAAAAAATCGCTGATCACCGCCATTACTAGTAAAAAAATAAAATAATAAAAATGCCATAAATCTATCCCCTGTTTTGTAGACGTTGTAACTTTTGCGCAAACCAATCAATATACGCTTATTGCAATTTTTTTACTAGAAATATGTAAAAGAATACATATTGGCCTAAACTGATGAAGAAATTCTTTTTTTTAACTTTTTTGAGGGATATTTATTATAGCAAAAAGTAAAAAATATACCGTAGTTTTTTTTTTCAAAATTGTTGCTCTTTTTTTTTTTTTAATGTGCAAAAAATGTAAACTGCAGAGGTGATCAAATACCACCAAAAGAAGGCTCTATTTGTGGGAAAAAAGGACATAAAATTGGGTACAGTGCCGCACGACCGCGCAATTGTCAGTTAAAGTAACGCAGTAGTGCCGTATCGCAAAAAATGGCCTGGTCATTAACCACTTTCAGACCGGACCAATTTGCAGCCAAAGGACCAGGCCCCTTTTTGCGATTCGGCACTCTGTCGCTTTAACGGACAATTGCGCAGTCGTGCAACGTGGCTCCCAAACAAAATTGACGTCCTTTTTTTCCCACAAATAGAGCTTTCTTTTGGTGGTATTTGATCGCCCCTGCGGTTTTTATTTTTTGCGCTATAAACAGAAAAGAGTGACAATTTTGAAAAAAACGCATTCTTTTTTACTTTTTGCTATAATAAATATCCCCCAAAAATATATAAAAAAACTATTTTTTCCTCAGTTTAGGCCGATACGTATTCCTCTATATATTTTTGGTAAAAAAAAACGCAATAAGCGATTATTGATTGGTTTGTGCAGAAGTTACAGCGTTTACAAAATAGGGGATAGTTTTATAGCATTTTATTAATATTTTTTTTTTTTTACTAGTAATGGCGGCGATCAGCGATTTTTATTGTGACTGCAACATTGCATCGGACATTTTTGACACATTTTTGGAACCATTGTCATTTATACAGCAATCAATGCTATTTAAATGCATTGATTCCTGTGTAAATGACACTGGCAGTGAAGGGGTTAACCACTAGGTGGCAGTGTAGGGGTTACATGTTCCTAGAGGCGTGTTTTTAACTGTCGGGGGGCGTGGCTGTCAGCTAGTGAATGCGGATCTCTGCTCCAATCACAGGGAGCAGAGATCGGCGTCACTAGTTGCTAGGCAGAACGGGGAGATGCTGTTTATTTCCGCATCTCCCCGTTCAGCCTTCCCGTATCCCCACGGAGATCGAGTCTGCGGGACCCGCGACCGGCCTCACGGGGGTCCCGTCCGGCGCGAGCCGCCGGCGGCGTGCGCCCGATGGCACGGCGGCATATTAAAGGGAATGTACCTGTACGCCCTTATGCCTGTCCGTGCCATTCTGTCGACGTACATCGTCGTGCGCCGGTCGGCAAGCGGTTAAGGGGGTAAATCCTTCCGGTGCTTAAGTGGTTACAATACAATGTACAACAGAAATATTACATATAAGAGTGCTTAATGTAAAGCCAGGTCTAAAGATTAACTCACTTATTAATATATATAGTGTAAATTAGGGTAAATCTGAACACAGAAGAACAAACAGAAAAAACAAAAAAAGGAAAGAAAAACTAAACAAAAACAAAAACTCCCAGAAACACATAATTCATTGAAAGGACTTATATTATTGAACCTGATTAATTCCCGGTGGATAAGTAAAGTTTAACTGCTCTATCCATAGGGTGTCCCTTTGTAATATTTGTTTATCCCAGTCGCCTCCCCTGGGGTCCTGGGGAATAACCTCCAGTACCAGGAATGTGACGAAGGACGTATCAAATTTGTGGTACAGGTCAAGGTGTCTGCTCACAGGAATGAGAATTTTACCATTTGCTGAATAATAAATGTGGTCATTTAGTCTCTGCCTTAATTGGCTGATAGTCTTCCCAACATAACAGCATAAGATATATCACACCTTGGGTGCTACAATCTGCCACAAATTTGGGGTTAAATGTCTCTCCATTTGGGAGTACAAAACGAGAGCCAGTGGAAACCCACAGGCAAAAAGTACAACAACCACATTTGTAGATCCCTCTTGCATGGGCCAACCCTCTCGGGGCAGGGGCGTGATGGCTACGCGTCAGCCTGTCCTGGAGTGAGGCAATCTCTGAGTAATCACAAAATCTGACAGATGTGTACAGTTCCTTTTTAATCTAATATACTGTGCGTAGAGGATGCTGCAGACAAGAGTAGCTGGGTGTTCACTTTGAGCGTGCAAGATGGTATTTCCCGCAGTTGCCTTTCGATACAAAGTGGTAGCCAGGCAATTCTCAGAATCTTTAAATATTTGAAGATCTAAGAATGTAATGGTATTGGGGTGACTGTTTACAGTAAATTTCAAATTAAATGTGTTGTTATCTAGGGTCCTCACAAAGGTGTCAAGCATTAGACTGGTCCCTGTCCAGGTGATAAGAATATCATCTATATAGCGTAGTCATACTATCACATGGCTCGTGTATGTGGCAAAGTTGTCATCAGAGAAAATCTCCCGCTCCCACCCCCCCATGTACAGATTGGCGTAGGCCGATGCACAGTATGTGCCTATGGCCACACCCTATACCTGGAGGTAGTGGGAGCCCTTGAAGATGAACTCTTTGAATGGTCAGGATGTATGATCCTGTTCCATGAGGAAGGTGCGTACTATTCCGACGCCCTGCTCGTGAGGGATGCTCAAATACAATTCTTCGACATCCAAAGTCATGAGCAGGGCTTCGATTCAATCCTTCAATTTGCTTGAGTAATTCTCCTGTGTATTTCACGTATGATGGCAACCGGGTAACATGAGGCATAATGAAAAAATCAACAAATCTACACGCATTTTCCGTGAGTGATCCTATGCCGGATACAATAGGTCTACCGGGGGGTAAGAGAGGATTTCTGTGAATTTTAGTTAGCGTGTAGAACGTGGCTTCCCGCGGGAAGCTGTTATTCAGATAGATATAAGTATTCATAATAGAGTTTGAATGACAAATAGAGTTTGCCATTTGGTATCTGTGATTATTTAAGTGTTTGCCTCTGCTCGCTATTGAGGAATCCCCTGAAAGCAGCCTGAAAGTACCACTGAGTATATTGCTTTGGATTTTCAGTCGTTATTCTACAGTTAATTTACTTGAACTATACTTTTACTGTTTGTTACCATTCCACATAAATTTCACAGTATAGACTATTACTGTGTTTTACTACAGCATGTGTCCATTATGACTGTGCTTGCACTTACACTATTGCCAGGTGTGCCAGAGGGGCTGAGACTGTTCTTGGGGTTGAGAGGCAGAGTACAGAACCAATTATACTTAAAGTGGAGGTCCCCCACACTTACCTGTCCTGGAGTGCAGCGATGTCGGCACCAGCAGCTGATGTTTCCATCAGCTGTCGGGTGCTACAGCTGCAATAGCGGGTAAGGGAACCCAGCAGTGTAGCCTTACAGCTTCACGCCTGGAACCCTACTGTGACGTCAAGGGCCGCTGCGCAGGCTCCCGGAAGTGGGGACAGGATACCTGTGAAAGACAGATATGCTCTCTCCCCCCCCCCCTGAAAGGTGTCAAATGTGGGGGAGGAATCAGATCAGCGGAAGTTTGACTTTTGGGTGGAACTCCGCTTTAAGCGGCTCTTCTGGGGGTAGTGCTACACTTGCTATCTTTCTGTTTGACTATTGCAACTCCCTTCTCATTGAACTCCCTTTACACAGGATTTCCTCCCTCAGTCTATCATGATTTTTACTGCCAGACTCATCCACCCTACCAATTGTTCAGTGTTCGCTGCTCCTCTCTACCAATCACTCAATCTCTGCCCAATACCTCCTGCTCTCCATAGCTCTATTGCCACCTCATCCCATGTGCTCCTCCAGTACTTCTCCACAGCCTCTCCCATCTACTGAAACTCAATATCACAATCTGTCCAGCTAACTCCTTTTCTGCCCACCATTAGGTTATTTCTGAAAACTCATCTTTCAGGGAAGCCTATCCTGCCTCTACCTAAAAACTGTACATTTCCTTTCACCATCAACGCAACATCTAACTACTATTATCTTTTTTAGTTTGTGAGCTCTTACGAGCAGGGCACTTATAACCCTCTTGTCCTAAATTGTATTGTAACTGTACTGACTTTTTTTATTTTGTAAAGCACTGCACAAACTGTTGGTTCTATAGAAATCATGTATAATAATAATAGTGATATTAAAGCCTCCTTTTTTTTAAATTAAAATATTCAGTAAGGTATACTTACCTGCTCTGTGCAATGGTTTTGCACAGAGCTGCTCCAATCCTCCTCTTCTCAGGTCTGGGGCTGCACTCCTGGCTCCTCCCCCTGTTGAGTGCCCCCATAAAAAGCCACTTTCTATGGAGGCACTCGTGTGGGCTTGCTCCTGGGCCTCGCTATCTGCCTCTATTGACACAGACAGCGGGGCTCGGCACCACCCTCCCCACTTCCTCATAATAGGAATTGATTGACAGGAGCCGGAGTCAGTGAGGAGGGACAGAGCTGGGAAAGCCTCTGCTGTTGTGCACTGGATCGAGATTGGGCTCAGGTAAGTATAAGGGGGCTTGGGGGATCCTCTTCAACAGAAGTAGAAAGGAGGGAGGGGGACTTGGACTTTTTAGGCACCATACAATGATATATTTAAACAGATATTTATTAATTAAAAAAGAAGAAATACATATACATCAGTATATACTTAAAAACACATTTTATCACCAGATCAGTAGAATACATAGCCACACATGCATCCTATAATAGTAGCCTTAGGGACACATAAAGAAACCAGCAACTAGAGTTAGCTATCCAGTAGTCGTGGGGTGTCCAACGATGAGGCAAGGATGCGATGGGGCGAAGGGGTCGCAGCAAGAGCTCTACATGTTTCGCGTTCACATTAACGCTTCATCTGGAGCAGGACATTAGGTGACTAACAAGAAAATGAAATTTAAAAGACACAATGAGCATATGTACACTATTCATTTTTTATATATAGATTAACAGATACAGATATGAGTTTGATATTTAAAATCCATGTAAATACTGTCAGCCCATGGTGGCCCTAAAGACATGACAGCTCACCCCAACCCCAGCCGCAAAACAGGGGCTGTAGGTCCATACACATAGTGGGGGCGTGTATAATATCATGAATTGCAGCGATTAATGTAGTAAAAAACAGAACTTACTAGATATCTGGTAAATCAGGGTAGTGCAGTAAGGAAATATCCCCGAAAACCCAAAGGCCGTATATTGACCGAACAAACGCTGGAGGGTGTTTATATATTTATGTTGAGCATAACCCAGATAGAGTCCTAATTAGCAGTACAACATGCAAAAAAATAATATGATGTTATTAAAGAGCCAGAAAGTATATAGATATACCATAGCATCAATAGTGAAAACAACTCACCTAAAATGCCAATGTATTGCTAGATTAGCAGCTAGCCAATAGGGCAGTATATATTTGTTCAAAAGAAACAATAGTTAGGAGGTAATAGCGATAATATTGGCCAAGGGTCCATTTAATTAGCAGACAGAATCTGGAGAAGGCTGATTAGCATAGTCAGACAAGATGCCTGAAATATATAAAGGTATTGGTATAAGTATCAGCAGTTTGATAGACAAGCTGGGTATCATCATGAACCCCAAAACACGCTTGCTATAGGCGGGTACTTACCAAGGGCATATGGGTCAATAACGACCAGCGGCGTCGGAGCGGCACAATGGTGGGGGACGCTGACGGAAAGCACACAGCAGTGTGCTTATATACACGTCCCGTCCGTAGTCTAGCGTGCAGCGGGTGCCAGCGTGACGTCATCCGGACCGGCCACATTACACATTGCGCATGCGCCAGTGGAGAGCATCGCGCCTGCGCCATGAGGCACGATGATCCACGGCGTATCGTGCGCATAATGATGAGCAGGGGGAGCCCAGGCAGCTAGTTAGCTGCCCCTGGTGGACCCTGCAAAGTGTCACATAATAAAGTAATAAAGTGACGCTGGGCGGCCGCACTAGGTGATGGAACCAGCCACATAATGCGGCTAAAGGGATGGGTAGAGCTGACAGTCAAAGAGGCACCAAACAGGGGGTGACATACAATAGAAAAATGGTTTATGTATAGCAAACATATATATATATAACAGGTATACAGCTCACATTGTTTACAGAGAAACAAATCAACAAGGTGTTTGACTTAAATAAAAGAAGTCACACCTTGTATAGTAACATTGTGTATAGATTATTGCATGTTAAATCACAATAGGACTTTTAATGGCACAATGAACAGGGAATGAAGTAAAGTCTAGATGTAGATCCAGGGATATGCGTCTAACTGTCTAAGTAGACAGAGATAGGGTGATGGGGATAAGGACGAGAAAGGGATAAAAAGACCGATGGAAATATAAATATGAATAAAGGAAATTAGGTAATAGGGTAGGATAGGGACGGGGACATATGGGGGATCTTGGTGAAACTAAGAAAATGTTGGAATATTAAGTCGAATTAGGGAATTGGACATTGCCACGTTGGTACAGGAGTGAGACTAGATTAATCGATAATGTTTGGGATTAAGTTGTAAATACACATGATATTGTATCCTAAGTAAGGTGGTGGCTTTATAGGTAACAAAATTGATGACATACACGTGTAGAGCTCTAATGGCCCTAGTGTAGACAGGGTTGCCTAGATGGTAAGATATCCATATAGTGGTAGATGGAGAAAGTCTACAGAAAGGGCCTGTAGGATTGTGCCTCGTTGATACCCGGACGTTGGGTAGCATTGAGGCGCTCAATCCAGGTTGTCTCCCTCCTTAGGATTTCTTTATCCCAGTCACCTCCTCGCGGATCTTTGGGAATCACCGCCAGGACGATAAATGAGGCTACTGAAGTATCAAATTTGTGATACAGATCCAAATGTCTGCTCACTGAAGTGATCATCTTGCCCCCCGAAGAGTAGTATATGTGGTCTTTTATGCGGGAGCGGAGATGGCGAATAGTCTTCCCGACATAAAACGCACTGCAGGTGCATGACATCAGGTACACCACTCCCTGGGTTTCACAGTCAGCATGAAATCTAGGGGTAAAAGTTTCCCCATTGGGGAGGGTAAATCTAGTCCCAGTCCTGACCCACGGGCAATAGGCGCATCGTCCACAGCGGGTGATACCATGACCCCGTTGTTCCAATGGGGTTTTGTTACTATAGTGACTGGATGTGAACTTGTCGCCTAGCGAACGTGATCTCCTGAAAGTGATAACGGGACTGGGTCCTATATATTTATTCAGGATGGGGTCCTCACGGAGAAGAGGCCAGTGCTTGGTTAATATTTCTCGTAGTGGACATACAGCCCCTTTTCTGCGGCTGGGTTTGGGTGAGCTGTCATGTTTTCGAGGCTATCATGGGCTGACATTATTTACATGCATTTTAAATATCAATTCTGTATCTGTCAATCTATATAAAAATGAATAGTGTACATATGCTCATTGTGTCTTTTAAATTTCATTTTCTTGTTAGTCATCTAATGTCCTGCTCCAGATGAAGCGTTAATGTGAACCCGAAACATGTAGAGCTCTTGCTGTGACACCTCCGCCCCATCGCATCCCTGCCTCATCGGTGGACACCCCAGGACTACTGGATAGCTAACTCTAGTTGCTGGTTTATTTATGTGTCCCTAAGGCTACTATTATAGGATGCATGTGCGGCTATGAATTATATTTATCTGGTGATAAAATGTGTTTTTAAGTATATACTGATGTATATGTATTTCTTCTTTTTTAATTAATAAATATTTGTTTAAATATATCATTGTATGGTGCCTAAAAAGTCCAAGTCCCCCTCCCTCCTTTCTACTATAGTGTTTAGGACGTGGCACTTGATTACCTATAAGGTATCTACAGTACCACACTGTTAGGATACCAATTCCTTTATCTCTTCAACAGAAGGTTTTTTTATATTAATGCATAGAATGTATTAAGGTAAAAAAACTTAAGGCTTTAGAAGCACTTTAATAATAATAAACGTTTCAGGCAGATATTAAAAAACATCACTGAAGGCAGACAACACTAGGGGCCAAGCTGTCCTGAATGTGCGTGCAGCAACCTGTTGGCAGGAGGGGCGAGTAGAGAGATAACTTTACCAGTCTTTTGCTGCCCCTTCACAGTCACAAGTCAGAAGCAGGAAGGTGACCTAGCTGTGTTACCTATCTGCAGCAGAGAATGTTGAGTGACCAGGCTGGCTCTGCCGAGGATCAGCGCTGTGTAAATTTCATAGCTTGAAAATGGAAATAGAAATCTTCTGATAGAAAAATTGCCAGAAACCATGAATCAGACTGAGACAGATGTACAGTTTAATCTCACTTGTTTAATAATAATAAAA
>CM053026.1:652460078-652515204 GCA_028564925.1 Lithobates sylvaticus
AAAAGCCAATATAAAGGAATAGTAGTGGAGAAAAAGCACTTGTTTGTTTAAGTTATACTTTTTTTGGATAATTCACCTTTAAGGGGGCGTGGCAGGGTGTGTGTCTTATGCCAACATACTTTTGTTAATAGGTGTCCCTCGTTCCCATCTCAAAAAATTGGGAGGTGTGCATTCACTAGTGAACAAGCAAGCGGGCCTTTGGATTTTAAAGTGATTGTAAGCTTAAAGTGTTTTTTCTTTTTTTAAATTTACGTTTTTCTCAGTGTGCCATCATAGGAAGCGACTTCCTATGGTGACACACCAGTGGGCTCGATCCCAAGCTGCATTGCCTCTGTCCATAGACACTGCAGCTCAGCCCCGCCCCCACTCACTCGTTACAGGATTTGCTTGGTAGGAGCCAATGGCTCTCACTGTCTCAGCAAAGCCAGTGGGACCGGGAAGTGAGAGGAGAGACCGATGTAGATGGGTACAGTGCTGGATCAGGTAAGGACTCAGGTAAGTATAAAGGGTGGTGAGGGGGCTATACTGTTCCGAATTAGAACATTTCTGATTTTACCTAAACATTTTTTACCATAATGTAAGGAATGCATTAAGGTAAAAAAAATGGCTCACATTTGCAGCATTATAACCCCTAATTGTAAATTTCCACTCATCAAAAAAACAGGAATTCAGGAGGTGACAGGATTGCCTCCTGAATGCCCTACAGTGGCTACTTAGCTGCACCCTGAAAGGCGATCTACCATAGCAATACTGCTATACAAACTTGACAGAGGCTCTAATCCAAACAATAGAAAAAATGCCTGAAGGCCCCCCCCCCTCCCCAAAGCACCCCCCATGTTGAGGGCACGGGGCCTGGTACGGTTCAGGAGGGGGGGGGCGCTCGCTCATCCCCACCACCTTTCCTGACCGGCGGGCTGCGTGCTCGGATAAGGGTCTGCTATGGCGTAGGGCAGAGCTCAAAATTTCAAGTCCTGAGCTACTAGCCAGGCCTTAAGTGTTACTCGCCACCATTTGCCCATTCCAATCCCTACCATGAACCGCCCCTAATTCCACCCCTATACACGCCCTCATAAATGATCTCATGAAATTACACTTAAATGTTCTATGCAGAATTAAATAAATATTAACAACAACTTGATCAGTGCCCACCATTGCAGCCTCACCTGTGCCCACCATTGCAGCCTCACCTGTGCCCACCATTGCAGCCTCGTCTCACCTGTGCCCACCATTGCAGCCTCGTCTCACCTGTGCCCACCATTGCAGCCTCAGCTCACTGTGCCCACCATTGCAGCCTCGTCTCACTGTGCCCACCATTGCATCCTCGCCTCACCTGTGCCCACCATTGCAGCCTCACCTGTGCCCACCATTGCAGCCTCGCCTCACCTGTGCCCACCATTGCAGCCTCGCCTCACCTGTGCCCACCATTGCAGCCTCGCCTCACCTGTGCCCACCATTGCATCCTCGCCTCACCTGTGCCCACCATTGCAGCCCCACCTGTGCCCACCATTGCAGCCTCGCCTCACCTGTGCCTACCATTGCAGCCTCGCCTCACCTGTGCCCACAATTGCAGCCTCGCCTCACTGTGCCCACCACTGCAGCCTCAGCTCACTGTGCCCACCATTGCAGCCTCACCTCACCTGTGCCCACCATTGCAGCCTCACCTCACCTGTGCCCACCATTGCAGCCTCAGCTCACCTGTGCCCACCATTGCAGCCTCACCTCACCTGTGCCCACCATTGCAGTCTCACCTCACCTGTGCCCACCATTGCAGTCTCACCTCCCCTGTGCCCACCATTGCAGCCTCCCCTCACCTCACCTGTGCCCACCATTGCAGCCTCACCTCACCTGTGCCCACCATTGCAGCCTCACCTCACCTGTGCCCACCATTGCAGCCTCACCTCACCTGTGCAGAGGATCATCATGGGGAAGAGGAAAGCCGCCGGATCACGATAGCCTGCTGTTACAGTTTACATTGCAATTTCCTCCACAGCTGGGCTGCCAGGGAGTGGGGGGCGAGTATCGCCGGCATGCGGGGTTGAACAGGAGCCATTCTACCATTGATCGGTCCGAGGAAGAGAGCACGGATCACAGAGCGATAGCCTGCTGTTACAGTTTACATTGGAATTGCCTCCGCTCATGATTACACACAGCCCCGCCCCTCCTGACCCCGCACCTGTTATAGACACTGTGATAGACAGAATGCGTCCCAGAATTGTACTGGTGTTCTGTCTATCACAGGCGCGGGGTCAGGAGGGGGCGGGGCTGTGTGTAATCACGAGCGGAGGCAATTCCAAAGTAAACTGTAACAGCAGGCTATCGCTCTGTGATCTGTGCTCTCTTCCCCGGACCGATCGATGGTAGAACGGCTCCTGTTCAACCCTGCATTCCGGCAGTACTCGCCCCCACTCCCTGGCAGCCCAGCTCCTCGCCAGAAACTATTTTCCACTTGCAAAATGCGAGTGGAAAATTTGAGCCCTGGCGTAAGGGTTCCCCTTTAAATCCATACCAGGCGACGGGGCTCGCGAGGTGTCAATCTCGCCGATGGAGGCGGCAACATTCACTTCCTTCGCTAGTCCTGGCTATAGAATTTTAAAAAAAAAGTCAGTTACTTTGTTGAGTAACTAATTACTTTTCCAATGTAGTAACCGAGTTACTAACACAATTACTTTTTGGGAGAAGAAATTTATAACTTAACTAATTACTTTTTTAAAGTAAGATGACCAACACTGCTAAGCAGTGACTGTCATCCACGCGCTCTGCCGAGATCAGCAAGGAATCTGTGATCCCATGCTAATCAGATTGGAATCTACCCAGTGTATAAGGGGCGTGTTTCTAACTACAATGTTAAGCCCCGGTTCACACCAGTGTGGCTTTGAAGTCACGCTACTTTAGTGCGACTTCAAAGCCGACTATCAGTGCAATTTCATGTTCAGCTTGTTGACCTCATTTAACAGATGTCAATGCAAGTCACACCGAAATCGCACAGAACTAGTGCGGGAACCTTTTGTAAAGTCACCGCAACTTGAGTCCCAGTGATTTGAATGGTTCCATTGCCCCAAATAAGGTGCAACATGTCATGTGACTTTGAACTCTCAAGTGGCATGACAAGCTGCACTGGTGTGAACCAAGGCTAAAAGTTGCTACATTGTACTGTAGTTAGGATTGGATTGGATTGCGGCGGGTGTCAGCGGTTCTGCTGCTCCATAGGGGAGACTGAAGGGTCCGATCAGGTCCGCCTGAAAAAAACTGACAGGCGGACCTAATCAGAAAGCCCATGTGAAAGGACCCTTAAAAAAAAAAATGTTTTGTTATGTTTCAGTTTGTGTGAAAATGCTTTTTTATTTTTAAATACCTGCACAATCTAGACGTAGCTGTAGTAAATAAAGCTCACCAGGAGCCAGATGGAGTCTCTATAGCAGGGGTAGGCAACCGCCGGCACATGAAGCTTCTTTTGCCGGCACTCGACTCCCTCTCCATCAGCAGAGCAGCACAGGGAAGTGTCATTGAGACACTAATGCATTCCAATTTTAGAGTTCCCCACACCTCACCTGCACTGAGGGGGGGGGGGGCAATGTGCCCCCACACATTGTAAAAGATGGGAAATATTGTTTGGTTCTCTAACTTTGCTGTAGCTGCGATCGTCAGCTTTTGTGATGGGGAAAAGATTGGGTGCAGTTCTGCTGGGGGGGGGGGCGGTCCCTGTTTCCAAGACAAGGAGGACTGTCATTGGCCACTGCTAAAGCCAATCACAGTCCTGATAGCCCTGTCCACCATCTGGGAGGAAGATGACTTTCTTGGTTGCCACTACCAATCACAGAAAGAAGGGATTTCACTGTGATTGAGAAAACCACAATCAGGTGACAGTTCGTGGAATTACTGTTGAGCTTTTGGGAACTTTGTTGAAATTATTCCTGAACCTTTGCATCACTTACTACTGAACCCCTGCACTCTGTGTCCCTTAAAGCCACAGCCAGTATTCAGCGCAATGAAAATCACACCCAACTTTCCCTGTGGCGCAGAGAGCCGCACTTTTTCTCAGCTGCAGGGGCCCAACCTATGATCCTGCACACAGGCTCACTGCTTTCAGAAAATGCCCCTGACCTGAGCTCATCATTGCACATCGATTCCAGATGTTTGTATGTGACATCACATACATCCCATACATCACATACAAGCATCTGGGCTGGATGAGTGTGCCAGGATAGGTAGATGTGTCTCATCTCTGCTTCCTTTCACCACTCTGCATATCACACATATCATAGATGATTAGAGGGTACAGTGGTGTATCAGATGTGCAGGGAGGTACAGTGGTGGAAAAGATGAGAAGGGGGTTCGGCAGTGGGACAGAAGAGCAGGGGGGACGTTCAGAATTTCCGACAAGATTTGTGTGACCATGTGTATGCAAGACAAGTTTGAGCCAAAACATAGATTTTGTTGTCGGAATGTCCGATCAATGTCTGATCATGTGTACGGGGCATTAGTCCGTAGGGTTTAATATTGAGTTGGCCCACCCTTTGCAGCTATAACAACTTCTGGGAAGGCTGTCCACAAGGTTTAGGAGTGTGTCTGTGGGAATGTTTGACAATTCTTCCAGAAGAGCATTTGTGAGGTCAGGCACTAATGTGGACGAGAAGGCCTGTCTCATAGTCGCCGCTAATTCATCTCAAAGGTGTTCTATTGGGTTGAGGTCAGGACTCTGTGCAGGTCAGTCAAGTCCTCCACCCCAAACTTGTTCATCCATGTCTTTATGGACCTTGCTTTGTGCACTGGTCCAAATCATTTGGTGGAGGGAGATCATGGTGTGGGGTTGTTTTTCAGGGGTTGGGCTTGGCCCCTTAGTTCCAGTGAAGGGAACTCTTAAGGTGTCAGCATACCAAGACATTTTGGACAATTTCATGCTTCTATCTTTGTGGGAACAGTTTGGGGATGGCCCTTCCTGTTCCAACATGACTGTGCACCAGTGCACAAAGCAAGGTCCATAAAGACATGATGGACCTTGAAAATGGGATGGGATGAATTTGAGCAGAGACTGCAAGCCAGGCCTTCTCGTTCACCTCAGTGCCTGACCTCACAAATGTGCTCTGGAAGAATGGTCAAACATTCCCTTAGATACACTCCTAAACCTTGTGGACAGCCCCTGCTCTGTAGTAAAACTGCAATTTTGTAACTTTTGGAAATGCCAATAAAAACTTGTCTGTGCCAGTAAATTTTGGGTGTTGTGTCAGTAAATTTCAATCTGGTAGGTTGGCAACACTGATAGAGACGCACTGGACTCCTACTGTGAGCCGGAGTGTGCTGCGGTGTGAACCCAGCCTAAAGGTTTTTACAATCATACATAACAGGACAAGACAGTAAACAATTGGTTATTAACAATTGGTTATTTTTATGCCTTGTATAAAATCAGAGAGGTTAAAGTATAATATTTTTTTAACTTTTGGATAGGGTGGAAAGGGATTGGAACACTTGTTAGTTTTTATTGCAGTCTGTGCTCCCTTTAAAGTGGTGGGACACCCTGAAAACAAAAACTTTAAAAAATGTTAGTAACAATTTCAAATGAAAAAAAAAAAAAAACATTTTTTTTTTTACTTACCAGAAATGGCTGTTGCTAGGCAGATCGTCCTAATCTGCCTCCTCCAGCGCCGCGGTGATCTTCTCTCCTTCCGTCTTCTAGTGAATGGGGCGCGGTGTGTTATGGGAATGGTGTCCCACAACACATCGCGTTCCCCATTCACAAATTAGACTTGCGCATGCGCAGTAGGCCGCGCGCCGACTCGTGCATGCGCAGTAGGAAACGGGAAGCCGTTTCCCTTACTGAGGATGGCGGCGCTGGATCCGGATCGCCGAGGGACATCTCGGCCTCCACGAACGACATCGCGGGCGCCCTGGGAGGGTAAGTGTACTTATTAAAAGTCAGCAGCGACTTTTTTTTTTAGCTGCTGACTTTTACATTTTTTTTTTTTAAGCTGAAACACCGCTTTAAGGAGATTCACCCTCTATTTGTTCTGTTTACCATTATCATTGAAAATAAAAGAAAATCCCAAATTTTGGGTTGTCCCCAGAAAAGTAATAGAGGGGAAATCTTCCAACGAGGACACTAGTCATGGGGGTCCACAAGGAATTCCCTAAATTTGCTGAGATTTCCTCTCACTTCCTGTTTGGTTATAGGACAGGAAGTGATCGTAAATCTCCACAATGGAACACAGATTGCGGAAAAAAATCTGACGGGAGCTATAACCTTCCCTTACTCTATCCAAAACAAAAAAAAAAATTGCCTATAGTCCTACTTTAATTCCTGTACACTTCATTATCCTTTATTTTTTTTTTTACTTTCAGCCATGATTATGTTTACAAAGAATGGAGTGTCAGTGTTGGGTTTGAAATTTTAGAACAGCACTATCTCTAGAGGTGTCACTTGCTTGAAGTCAATGACAGACCACAATACAACTAAGGTGATGAATCTCAAACGCAACTGTAACATAGATCATTGGGGACATTTAACATGTTCCTTTCTAGTATTCCATGTGTGGGTTCAAAATGAAATAAAACTACAAGACGTAAAGAGTTTTAGCACAGCTCCTAGTTTTTTGATTGAGTGCAAAGCAGGATTCTGGAATAGTCGTAAGAAGAGACTGATGATAGCACCACTTACATGCATTGTTACAGAGATCACAGTTAGAGGGAAGACAAAACAGAGAGGGAGGATGAGCATCCTAAAACAAAGCGTTTCAGAGGCAGAGGATGTGAAGTGCAAATCCAGGCCAGTTTGGTCACAAGGAAATCTTCAGAAGAATCAGGGGAAACTGAAACAGATGCCAGAAAAGATAAAAGGCTTACTGCACAACTCTGAGTTAAAGGAATGTATAGTAGTTTTGTACATGGTAGAAAAAAATTGAAAAGATATTTTTTTCATTTTTTGGGGTTTTTAGTAAAGCAAATATGAAATAGTTAATATTAATAATTTGCTACTTACTTTACAGCCAACAGGTGGCGCTCATGTAAAGCATTGTATTATTGTTGTTACCTATGCTGAAATAAGCCCTTTGTTTACAGAACCTAATGGGGTGGATTTTCTGAAAGAAAAGACTGTTCACTTAGCAAAATGAAAGCTTACTTTCCAAAATGATGCTTCACTTTGCAGAGTGGATGCTTACTTTATGCTTTACAGAGGGGCCATGAGGAGGCAGTGTGGCTTCCACATATGTTTGCAAATTTATGCAACAGTTTTGTTTCAAATTGTTGACAGATTGTAGAATTTGCTTAGTATTTTTTTTCTTTTTTTTGTGAAATGACCTGTCCATTTTTGTTTTGCTTGCTGGATTTGGTGAAGGGTATACTGTACTACAGGTTTTTAGCTCCCTCTTGAGCTGTGCTGGACTTCCCTGGTCCGCTGGTGTGTCCCTATACCTTTAACCAAAAAAAGTAATCAAAGAACACAGAGCATGCTTCACACACTGCTGCTTCTCCCCTTGCTGTTTTTATTAGCAATTCATGGCTGCCAAAATGACAGCCAGGACTTGCTGCATAAATACAACGGCTGGATCGTGCCACTGCTGTTAGTAATGGACCTTTTTGCTGTTGAGTAGCATGATTCAGAGAAAAAAAGCTTGTTTCTGTTGAACCCCTTAGGTCCCTTTCAGACAAGCTTTCTGATCAGGTCTGCCTGTCAGTTTTTTAAGTGAACCTGTTTGGAAGGTTCATTCATCTCTATGGACAGGTGAGTGTAACCGAACATGTGTCGATTTACAGCCGCCTACCTCCAGATCCGATCAGGCCCACTAAAAAAAAAAGAAAAAAAAGAGAGGACTCCGTTGGATCGGAGGTAGACAAGTGTAAATAAACAGCGGAGTCCATTTACTCCTGGATGCCCATAAAGCAGAGCTGGCTCTGCCCGTGTCTGCTGTGCAAGATACTGAATTGACATAGATGTGTCATCCTCCAGCATTGCTCCGATCAGCAGGGGAGCAGCTCACAGATTCCCTGCTGATTGCAATGAAATCTGTCCTGTGCAAAAGGGGTCTAAGGCCCCTTTCACACGGACGGACCGTTCAGATCCGCCTGTCAGTTTTGACGGCGGATCTGAACGGATGCTCCATGTTAGTCTATGGAGCGTCGGATGTAAGCGGAGACATCTCCGCTGACATCCGACCCGGTCCGATCCGCCAAAAGCAGACGTATGGCCCCACGTTAGGGTTGCCACCTTTTCTTCAAGCCAAACCCGAACACTTTAGAGGCGCAGGGCACGGCACCCCAAACGCGGTGCGGTTTTCCCGCGATTGTCACCAGACAAATCGCGGGAAAATCACGTTAACAGAATTGTGGGATGCCTGTCACCCAAAAGAAGTTTTGCTTTGTGATTGGGGTGCCATTATCCCCATTCTCTCCTATTTCAAATCTTATTCCCCTACCAGCACAAATCCTCCTCCCTCCAATGCCCCCATGGCAGCTGACAGGGGGTATCACGGGACCCCAGTACACAGGGGGGTCCAGACAGCAGAGGGTTTGGAGTGGGGGACAACTACAGAGGAGGGGGTGCAAATACAGAGGATGAGGTGCAAATACAGAGGAGGGGGTAATTACAGAGCTAGGGGGCAATAGAGGGGGCAAATACAGAGGAGGGGTGCAAATACAGAGGAGGGGGTAATTACAGAGCTAGGGGGCAATTAGAGGGGGCAAATACAGAGGAGGGGGTGCAAATACAGAGAAGGGGGGACAATTACAGAGAAGGGGAACAATTACAGAGAAGGGGGGACAATTACAGAGGAGGGGGGACAATTACAGAGGAAGAGGATGCAAATACATAGGAGGGGGTGACAAATACAGAGGAGGGGGTGACAAATACAGAGAAGGGGGTGAATTACAGAGAAGGGGAACAATTACAGAGAAGGGGGGACAATTACAGAGGAAGAGGATGCAAAGACAGAGGAGGACAGAGGAGGGGGTGACAAATACAGAGGAGGGGGGGTGACAAATACAGAGGAGGGGGTGGCAAATACAGAGGAGGGGTGGCAAATACAGGAGGAGGGGTGGCAAATACAGGAGGAGGGGGTGGCAAATACAGAGGAGGGAGAGGCAAATACAGAGGAGGGGGTGGCAAATTCAGAGGAGGGGTGCAAATACAGAGGAGGGGGTTGCAAATTCAGAGGAGGGGGTGGCAAATTCAGAGGAGGGGTGCAAAAACAGAGGAGGGGGATGCAAATACAGAGGAGGGGGATGCAAATACAGAGGAGGGGGATGCAAATACAGAGGAGGGAGAGGCAAATACAGAGGAGAGGGTGGCAAATTCAGAGGAGGGGTGGCAAATTCAGAGGAGGGGGTGGCAAATACAGAGGAGGGGGAGGCAAATACAGAGGAGGGGGAGGCAAATACAGAGGAGGGGAGGCAAATACAGAGGAGGGGTGCAAATACAGAGGAGGGGTGCAAATACAGAGGAGGGGGAGGCAAATACAGAGGAGGGGTGGCAAATACAGAGGAGGGGAGGCAAATTCAGAGGAGAGGGTGGCAAATTCAGAGGAGAGGGAGGCAAATACAGTGGAGGGGGCAAATACAGGAGGAGGGGGGGGGGCAAACACAGAGGGGGGGGGGGCACAGAGGAGTCAAAACATAAGGGAGAGAGAGGCAACAGGCAGCTGCTGGTGCAGAAGTTTTTAATAAAATAAATGCTTAAAAACAATCCACTCACTGTCCATGTCAGAGCTGTATATGTCAGTCTGTGAAGTTGGCTGTCCCATCCTCCCCTCCAATCAACGCTGCTGTTATCACTGGAGGAAACAGAGAGCCACGGGAAACTCATGTGAACTGTCAGCCTCTGATGATGGAGGTGTGGTTAAGCCTCCTGAATGCTTTGATTGGTCACAGCATCCCAGGCTGACAGCTCACTGCAGTCTCCCCGCAGCTCTGTGTTATTGGCTTCCTCCTCAGAGTGATAACAGCAGCATTGATTGGAGGGGAGGATGGGACAGCCGATTTCACAGACTGACATATACAGCTCTGACATGGACAGTGAGTGGATTGTTTTTAAGCATTTATTTTATTAAAAACGTCCGCACCAGCAGCTGCCTGTCGCCTCTCTCTCCCTTATGTTTTGATTGCTCCCCCTGCCCGCCGCTACAATCCCCCTGCTGTCCGGGTCCCCCTGTGTGCTAGGGCTTGTAAAAGGTGGCCCCATGGTACCCCCTGTGAGCTGGAAATGGTGTCCGGGTGTGAAGCAGAGGGAAACCCGGGCACAGCCTCCTAAACCCGTACTGTCCGGGTCAAAACCGGACAGGTGGCAACCCTACCCCACGTCCAGATCCGTTGGTGGCGGATCGGATCGGGTGAGATCTGATGAAAACGGACACACTGTCCGTTTTCATCCGATCTCTCCATAGAGACCAGCGGCGCTCGCAAGCCCCTCCCCGCTCAGTGAGCAGAGAGGGACTTGTCATCCGCCGGCTCAGCGGAGATCAACGGAGAGATCTCCCGCTGAGCCGGCGGACAGAGGCGGACTCCGTGGAAGCGGAGTCCGCCTCGTGTGAAAGGGGCCTTAATTAGTAAACCCTAATCAGCCATAGTCAACTCCTTCCACCCTTAATTATTATTGTTCTGCTATTTTTTCTATTTCCATAATATTTTAACTTTTTTTTCATTAAAGTTGTTCATAAATTTGTGTTGCATTAACAAAAAAGCACAAAAAATTAATTAAAAAAAGTGTTATTATTTAATTGGCAATGCTTTCTACCAGAAATGTTGTAATTTTAGTGTCATTTTAAATAGGACAGATAATAGAATAAATAATATATATTTTTGTACTCATTTATACTTTTTATCTACAGTAACACAATTTGTTTTCTAAACTAACAGTGGTCAAGGTAGGAAAAAGGGCGTTTTTAAATATTTTTTTTTTTTTTACGTTTTCTTTCTCTAAATTGCGTTAAACATAAAATCATTTTTGAAAGATAATACCACCAAACGAAAGCCCTGTTTGACTTGAAAAAATATGTATGTGTTACTTTTTTATCTTAAGTAAGACAAAATTATCACTGAATAAATAGGCCCTTAGCAAAAATTTTAAAGTTTGTTTTGGTCTACAGTATAAGGCCCCTTTCACACTGACGGACCATTCAGATCCGCCTGTCAGTTTTGACGGTGGACCTGAACGGACGCTCCATGCTAGTCTATGGAGCGACGGATGTCAGCGGAGACATGTCCGCTGACATCCGACCCGGTCCGATCCGCCAAAAGCAGACGGATGGCCCTACGTCCAGATCCGTCGATGGCAGGTCGGATCGGGTGAGATCTGATGAAAACGGGCACGCTGTCCGTTTTCATCCGATCTCTCCCTAGAGACCAGCGGCGCTGGACAAGCCCCTCCCCGCTCAGTGAGCAGAGAGGGACCTGTCATCCGCTGGCTCAGCGGAGATCAACGGAGAGATCTCCCGTTGAGCCGGCGGACAGAGGCGGACTCTGTGGAAGCGGAGTCCGCCTCGTGTGAAAGGGGCCTAAGGGGTATAAAGCTGTGGGAGTTGAACTGGTTAAGGAAGAATAGGCTACCTCCACTCATACCTGCTGTCAATTATTCATTGTTATTTACTCCATGTCCCAAGATGGAAGCTCCGTTACTACACATATAGTTGCAGATGTATGCCACAAAAACCTCTGTGTTTAAAGCGGACTTTCACTCCTTTGAGTGACTTAAAGTCATTGTAAGTGATCACCTTGTAAAACAACCCATTCAGATTAAAATAGAAATGAAAGGCAAAACATTTTTGTATAGACATAAAAAGATTATAAATACCTAAATACCCCTTTCACCTTTTTTATAAGTGATCAAATTCTCTCTGTTCTTAGCTGCATTAGAGCTGGGGGGGGGGGGGAGCAGCAGCAACACACTGAGCTTCCCAGTGAATGGCTATGCAGTGGGGTGTGTCAGAACAAGTCTGATCATTAGAGGAGGGAACACTGAGTTCCCAGCATAGCTACAGAACTGACCATGATGTGCTCTTCTGCTTAGTATGGTCAGTTTTTAATAATAAAGCAGAGGGACTGGTAGAAACACCAGGGATTTCACATAAAGGAGGCAATACAAAGAGAACAGGATACTTTCTTATACAAGTACATGGTACAGCAAGCACATATCAGGAATATGAAGTGTTGGGGTAACAAACGCTAAGTTTCCTGCACTCTTCCATCTGCAATTTGAAAAAGAAAAAAATCTTTTTTTCCTTTTAACAATTTAGTTTGTGACTGAATTTGGCCCTATGTAATTAAAAATGTGTTCTTGGATTAATGTTTTTTGATCTTTTAATTTATGATTTGATCTATGAAATCAATGTTGATGGCTAATTTAACAGTACTAGGTATGATCCAGCAGTAAAAGATTTGGTTAGAATACATATTAAAAGAGTCTGGTGTTCTATAAATAACCATGCTGGTTAACATGCATCCCTACAGTAATCTTCCACTTGCTGATGTTTTTGGGATGAAAGGCTGCTCAGTTTCCTATTTTTCTGAAGTTCACCGGTCTTTGGTTTATAACATAAAAATGGCAGCGTGCTAAGCGGAATTTCCTCCTTGCTGCTATGTCTAATTTCTGTAACGTTTATGTCAACAGTTTAGTTTCTTTTTTACTTTGATTATTATTTTCAGGAAATTTGCTTTTTAGCCCAAGGTTATCCTCTGGCCTTCCTGAGAAGAAAGTTCAATCACACATTTATTGGAAAACTAGCTGCATTCTGTAGTTTACAATAAAGGCAGCTTTAACATTTTACATGCTTTGCATAATACAGGAAATGTAGTTTGTTTTAACACTTTCTCAGATCACCATGTTTATATTATCCTACGCCTGTGAGCATCTAACTGAGGACAGTCGTCTGCCCTTTAACAGGTTAATTTTAATGTAAAAGTCTGGCACTAACTCAGATACTGTAAATCAATCAATATGAATCCTTAGTCAACAATATATATAGAAAGAAAGTTTCTTATAGAAATAAGAAAGTGGGGTTCTCTTGCGCTATCAAAGTGAATGATGTTTTAATGTGGTGTATCAAATAAATTGCTGCTAGACCTAAAGTGTATACAGTGCACTGAAATTGGAATGAATAAAAATGGTGATCAGCGCAACTTATATACTAATAATCATACAGGAAAGGGGTTCCCTGTATACAATATACAAACAATATGTGCAAATAAATAAAGTGCAAATATGCGTATAATAAATATAAAGCAAATGCTGTGCAGGTAATCCTGACTTAAGCCCCATACACACGGTCGGATTTTCCGATGGATTCTGTCCTATCAGATAATGTTGTCGGAAATTCCGACCGTGTGTAGACACCATCGGACAGTTTCCATCGGATTGTCCGACGGACAAAGTCCTATCTCCTGCTGGATAGATTTTTTGACAACAAAGTCCGATCACACCAAATCCGATCGTGTGTAGCGAATTCCGACGGACAAAGTGCTACGCATGCTCAGATCACATTACAAGACCAAAGCTATTGGCTACTAGCCTCTACGTAGTCCCGTCGTAGGCAACAAACGTCACCACTTCAGAATGATCGGATTTTCCGACAACTTTGTCCGACCGTGTGTATGCAAAATCAACATCGGACAAAGTACGACGGACATGATCCGACGGACCTGGTCCTCGGATAATCCGAGCGTGTGTATGGGGCTTTAGGGTCCTTTCACATGGGGCGGATCCGTAATGATCCGCCCCGTGAACATCCGCTGCTCAGCGGGGATCCCTCATCCCTAACGTACAGAGCCCTCCGTGCGATCAAAACGCAACTGAGTGACCTAACCCTGAATTACTTCAGTTTTGTTTAGGAGCCACGTCACACGACCGCACAATTGTCGGTTAAAGTGACGCAGTGCCGAATCGCAAAAAGTGCTCTGGCCTTTGGCCAGCCAAATGGTCCAGGGCTTAAGTGGTTAAATTGTACTGAAATTGTTCTGTAAACATTCAAACCGTGTTATTCATGTAACATCTCAATGCTGTAGTGTACTTTGCTTGTTGTATTGAAAACTTCAATAAGAAATTGAAACAAAAAAAAAAAAAAAAAAACATGTATTGCAATGTATGTGAACTAAAAATTCCTGTTTTCGTGCAGTTTGCTAGAAAGGCTGTATAGCAGTGTGCAGAGGGTTCATCCAGAATTGTTTATGTTAATGTGGCCACGCCCCTTTAGCACCCGAGGGGTATATATATATATATATATATGTATGCTGTTGGGATTTGAGCACAGCTATATCTTATTTCTACATGGGTACATGCGTTTTCTTTAAAATGTAAAGGCACCCTTTCATGGAATTGTATTCACATTTGATAAAAACCTACCTTGTCTTCAAAGCCTCTGTTTTGTTCCATTAAACAGAGAGGCTCAGGAAATGAGGAGAGGTGCATGAGGTACCATGTTCAACTCTTTACAAGAAAAGTTGATACTTTCAGAAAACTTCAGCTGCTTATATCTCCGTAACTATTGATCAATTTGACTTGAGATCTTCACACAAAGTTTAACTTAAAGAGGGAGTCCGGCAAAAAATTTTTTTTTAAAAGTCAGCAGCTACAAATACTGCAGCTGCTGACTTTCAAAATATGGACACTCACCTGTCCAGCGCGCTCGCGATGTCGGTACCCGAAGCCGTTCTGACGATCGGCTCTCGAGTGCTGCCGCCGCCATCTTCGGTATGGGATGGGAATCATTGCGGCTTCACTTCCCAGTTCCCTACTGCGCATGTGCGAGTCACACTGTGCAATAAGGACGGTCCCTGCTGTCTGTGGGATCTGTGCGTTTCCCAGCAGACAGTGGGGGCCCTGCAGGAAGTGGCGTAATAGCCGCAGAATCTGTGGCTATCTATGCCCGGAAGTGGGTGCAGATACCTGTATTATACAGGTATCTGCACCCCCCTAAAAGGTGCCAATTGTTGCACCGGAGGGGGGGAGGGTTCCAATGAGCGGAAGTTCCACATTAGGGTGGAGCTCCGCTTTAAGCTTGTGAATTTTTCTCATAGGTCAATTTTAATTGCCAAGTTCGGTTTACTTGAAAGTTGATGTCACAGATTACACAATGGACTCCTTAGATGTGGATATTTTTGAAGATTCACTGTTTGTGAGTGAAGGAAGGTGGCTAGAATAGCTGAGAAATAGAGACCAGTAAATTAATTTTCAAATAAGGTGAATAAATTCTCTTACCCCTACCGAGTATACTTTATCTATCCTATTCACATAACTGTAAAAAAAAGAGGCAAAGAAAACTTGCTAAACTGTATTGATTTAGTATAATGGACAACAATAGTATTTACATCCCATAGGTTACAAGTTGACAAATTTGTAAAACTGAAGATTAATCTGCTTATATGTTGCATTCCCTGGTTCCTCATGTCCACCCTCATCAACAAGCATTGTAATTTTTAAATAAAAAAAATTCTGTTTGTAGCACCCCCTAGTGCAGTGATGGCGAACCTATGACACGCGTGCCACAGCTGGCACGCAGAGCCATCTCTGTGGGCACACGAGAGGGTCCAGGACAGAGCTAGAGGTCTCTATCTCCTCTCAGCCCCCCTCCTTCTCTTTCAGCCCCCCTCTTTTTCCGTCCCCCTCTCTCTGCTCCCCCTCTCTCTCAGCTCACCCCTCTCACACCCCTCTCTCTCTGTCCCCCCTCCCT
The DNA here is from genome assembly GCA_028564925.1 of Lithobates sylvaticus. Classification (NCBI taxonomy): domain Eukaryota; kingdom Metazoa; phylum Chordata; class Amphibia; order Anura; family Ranidae; genus Lithobates; species Lithobates sylvaticus. The sequence continues at coordinate 652,475,723 of CM053026.1, forward strand.
CTATCTGTCCCCCCTCCCTCTCTCTGTTCCTCCTCTCTCTCAGCTCACCTCTCTCTCAGCATATCTCTCACACCCCTCTCTCTCTGTCCCCTCTCCCTCTATCTCAGCCCCCCTCCCTCTCTCTCAGCCCCTCTCCCTCTCTCTCTCAGCCCCTCTCTCTCTCAGCCCCTCTCCCTCTCTCTTTCAGCATATCTCTCACACCCCTCTCTCTGTACCCCTCTCTCTCTCAGCATCTCTCTCACACCCCTCACTCTCGCTGTCCCCTCTCTCTCTCTCTCACACACACAACCCCTCTCTTTCGCTCAGCCCCCCTCTCTCGCGAATTGCTGTGTTGGCACTTTGCAACACAAAACCAAAGTTTTTGTTTCAGTTTGGGCACTCAGGCTCAAAAAGGTTTGCCATCACTGCCCTAGTGTGTGCTACTAGAAGTGAGAGTAGGCAAACTATAGCTTGGCCCAGGGATAAACCTGAGTCACTAAATCTGGGTCAGGGTTATTAGAGGCCAGGGCTGGATGACTCACCCTGGAAGCTCTCTGGTGCCTCCCCGTTTCGAGAATGTTGGAGAACGTTCTAGAAAATTGTAGGCGGAGCCTAGGAGGGGTTGTCTCGGATATTTATTGGCCTTTAGCCAATCCCCAGGTTGGGGGTTTGTCAGGGAGACAAAGAAGCCCTTAAATAGACCTGAGCCAATGCAGCAGGAGAGTCGGGTGGAAGATGGAAAAGCAGTGCTGAGGGAGGCTGTTGGTGACCCTTGATAAACCCCTTATCGGGGGGGGGGGGGGGGGGGGGATACCTCAGGCAGGAGCTCGGGAGGCTGGCCTGGAAGGATCCCACCATAGGAGGCAGTTTGAGGGATTTAAGCCGAAAAGGCAGTGGAGAGAGCAAGGAGAGACAGTGAGTATATCAGCACGGTGCAGGGACAGAAAAGGGGAGAGACTGTCAGCTGTAGCAAAGTTGTGCCAAGTCTCTATCAAACCTTGCCCTGGGGAATCACTATGTGCATGTCAGTCAGGAGGACTGGGAAGAAGAAAGCAGACAGGTGCAGCTGTTGGCAGCCAGGCGGGTTAGCAATTTCTGCAAGCAGTGGAATTGGGATCAGTGGCTACAGGGAAGCAGAAGGTGATGTGATATGCTGCTCACTCTTTATGTGTTACTTTGCCAAGGGACTGAGAGTTCCTGCCTGTAATGGGCCATTGCTGAACCGACGATAGACAGTTAGTTCCCTCAGGAGTGAGCCAGCAGAGGATTTTTAAAGAGGAACCAAGTTTGTGCAGGTGGAAGGAAGAAAATGAGTCTGCAAATAGGGAGGAGCTGTCCCTGAATTGTTGTTGTTGCCACACTGGGCATCCCATAATCCAAGTCATCATCCCCTAATAAAACTACAAAAACAAGCCAAAGACTGATTCCTGTGTCCGGATGAATAAAGGAAATGCTGTGTGACTGGCTGTGCAGCAGTGGGGAACCCTGACTTCAGCAATTCCTACGAGGGTAGTGCTACATGTTTTTTATTACATACCTTATTTTAGACCCAGTGATGTCATCTCTGTGCTTCTCTGTAATGTAATGTAATGATGTAATGCAGGCAGAATATGGCTGGTGGTGGCTGAACAGCCAGGCACACACTGCGCATGCACAAGCTGCATGGTGCACTGTGCCTGGCCGGCAATCATCTGGGACCTGTGACATGTCCCAGATGATTGCCAAGAGGGAGGGGGGAGAGGTGAACTGGCTTTTGGCTCCGAGGAGCTCTGGGAGGAAGTGGGAGCTGGAACCCTCTTTTTAGAGGGTTTCTGCTCCCCCCCCCCAAACAAATGACATGCCAAATGTGGCATATCAGGGGGTCACCTTCCCTTAAAGCGGAAGTTCCATTTTTGTGTGGAACTCCGCTTTAAGAGAAATGAGGTGGGCTCTATCAGACCTGCTGCAGCTTCCAGTGGCGGTGCGTGCATAGAGGGCGCAGGAGCGCCACCCCCCTCTCCTGCACCGCTCTATCACCAATAGATAGATTCATGCATTGCATGAATCTATCTATTGTCACCGATGCCGCCCCCTATTCAGGTGTCCGGCCCCTTGTCGGGCGCCGGGCATCTGAATTACAGCAGGGGGGGTGTTTCTGGAAGCGCCCTATTAGAGCTGTAAAGCTCTAATAGGGGACCTGATTAGAGCGGTGTACTCTAATAGGCTTCCATAGGTGTAAACAGCGGGCGCACTGCTGTGCGTTCGCTGATTACACAGTATTGTGTTAGAGAAGCGAATACATCGCTTCCCTAACACAGACCCGCCTCTCAGCCAATCAGGTTGCCGGGTTTGTTACCTGTCATCTGATTGGCTGAAGTCACAGGCGCTGTGATTGGATGCTAGGCGTCCAATCATAGCAGAAGACAGGAGCGCGGGAGAAGATATCGGAAGATGAGGGAAAGATGAGGGGACACCGCGCGCTGCACACCGAGACAAGGTAAGTGCAGAGGGCAGGCAGGGGGCACAGTGGCAGCACTTGAGGGGCACAGTGGCAGCACTTGAGGGGCACAGTGGCAGCACTTGAGGGGCACAATGGCAGCACTTGAGGGGCACAGTGGCAGCACTTGTGGGGCTCAGTGGCAGCACTTGGGGCACAATGGCAGCACTTGGGGCACAGTGGCAGCACTTGGGGCACAGTGGCAGAACTTGGGGCACAATGGCAGCACTTGGGGGCACAGTGGCAGCATTTGGGGCACAGTGGCAGCGTTTGATGGGCACAGTGGCAGCGTTTGATGGCACAGTGAGGCTGTTTGTTTGCACCCCCCCAAAAATTTTGAGCACCAGCCGCCACTGGCAGCTTCTAATTGACACTATGTGAAACTCACAGCGTGCAGTCAATTTAACATGAGCAATTTTCAGTACAGGCAAGAAGCCTGTACAGCTGTGCAAAACTGAGTCTGAGGTTCAGCTGTAAATTTGCCCACTGCCCTGTGCTGGTAGAAAAGACACAACATATTTCAGGCATTGTTCATGTATCTGCAGTTTAGCTAAAATATAATATTCTAATGAAAACCCTGTAAAAAAACAGGCTTGTAGGAATGAATGTAACTGTTCAAATCTTGTAAAAGTTTTAATGCACAGCTAGATTTTAGTAATTTACAGTTGCCTATGAGTACAATAGTTATGAGTTAATAGTTGAGCACCACCTATGTTATTGTAGATGCAACTAAGCAGCACAGTCACAAACAGCATGGTGAAGATCTTTCAGGATCATTGTGTTTAACAACATGCCCTGAGTTGACATGTGGCGGGACTGATTTACTTAGGGATTTAAGAAAAACGTATGGGTTCTCTGAATCTAATAACATCCCAGTTTGTGTTGCTTTTCAACTAAATAAAACACATTTACAACTATATATAGCTTCAATTTGTTATTTTTAGATGATCTTCAAAAAAGACATGAAAGCATGTCTGAAAATAGGCACGTATTTACTATGGAAATGTCTGCTACTCATTTCTTACATCACCCTGCTGTCATTATCTACAGCAGTCTATGTCCCATTTTAGCAGCCGGAAGGCAAAAAGGCAACTATTTATTGATGGGTGAGGAAGGGAACTAATGCCGTCTTTCACTGAGTGCCATGGTCAAGCCAATGCAACGTTAGAAGAAAGAAAAATAATGTTTGTTGTTGTTAAGCACTCTGCGATCACATGCAAGGCAGTATACCAATAGTCCTGTGCCCTATCCATCAGACAGCTACAACCATCAGTAAACAGGAAGGTCCAAATGGAGGAACAACCACCCTGAAACTTCAGCCCTGGAAGGATGTGTCCCATGTCATCTATCCCATTCTAGCCAAACCCAAACCACATATAAACCATCTGATCTTGTGCAAAGTCATCTATACTTATGGTTGCAAGAAAAGTCTATCATTGACTGTGAGAAAACATTTCACAGTGAATTATATGTCCAATGCTGGAGACTACATGTTTATTACTGGCATGCTAGCACCTTTACTGGTCTAATTACTCAACAATATTTAATGTTAATAATTGACAGGTTGCTGTGTTATAAATTTGCAGAGAAGATCTAAATAATGAGACAATACTTGCCTTAAATGATCTTTATTTTAAAGTAATTAAAATAGAATGTATCTAAACTAAAAAAAAAATGACTTCCTAGAAGTCCTTAGAAGAGGTGGCAGCGCATGTTTTCTTTCTTCTGGACTTTTTTCCAGGCTTTGCCTAGTCACTCTACCTTATTTATGGAAGGAGCCATGGTTGCCACTCAGGCTGGATTTAGTAGTTTAACAAGAAAGATAAAAAAAAACATTTCTTCCAGGTAAACTTACAGAAATAAAAAAAAAAAGATGATACATTTCTGGCAAAATCAACAGTTATTTTCTGTACTTGCTAAAAATGTCCTTGGCCTTAAAAAAGAAGCTAACACATAAGTGGACTGGTAAGCGGCAATGTATTACTTAAGTATATAAATTCAAAATGTGTGCTCTAAAAGTACCATTCCAAGGATGCAATATTTTAGACCATGTGGTATAGGACAGCATGTGATGCTCCCTTAATATCCTATGTGCCTCAGCAACCAAATGTCATGCTAAAGTATTGTGGTTAATTATGTAACTATTCATTTTTAGAATGTTGATATTTGCATTGGGACTTTAGGGGTTACCATTAGCCAGTCAGGCACCAATCTAGAGTTCCCTGTTGCTAACACTTTAATCTCTGTACAAGTAAGATTGCTCCAACTCTCAGGTATATGGTAACATTCTCACTTTGCCTATAACCAGCTTTTGACTAATAGTTGTCTGCCAAATTGTAATACTTAATAGGGATTCTAGGTTGGGAATTATCCACAGTTCCTAAATATACAGTTACGCTTCAGCCATCATAATACTGTTAACACAGGTGAGCAATCGTGTCTTGATTCCCCACAATCAATACTTTTCTATTTTAATACAGAAGAGGTTGTTGAACCTTTCTCTGAAGCCCATCTAACTACCCACCCCCTGGGCCCTGTTATCTCTTCCCCTTCCTTCTAAAACATGCATTGGTCATCCCTTTACCTAAAATGTTCTTGCTGAACCTCATCAGTCTAAACAACCTAAGACAGAAGGAGAGAGGCGCCTCTGGGTGCAGATATAGAACAAGTTTTAATAACACTTAATACAGGCAACTCACATTTGAGAAGTCATGAGTAGGCATAGATAAGTCCCAAACATGGGGGTAGTCTGGTCATAAGTTCATCATTCCATTCCTGCAAGGTGCTCTGCTCGGTACAAACACAGCTGGATGATGAAAAACCCAGCCGTAGTGGAGTGTTCTCAATTCGAGGCTTGGGGCGCAGTTGGTGTGCAGGCAAGGAGGGATGACGTCACTACGATGGTTTCTGTCCCCCCCCCCCCGATGGCAGCCCTGAGTGTGGGACCCCTCATCATCACTCCATATGGTCCTTGGACCTCTTAACATATTACAAGACTATGGACTCTTGTTATGTTATCTCCTAAATCAGAATGTTTTTAACCTATACATTATATATACGTTATTTACTGTGGGTCATTTCATGTTCTAGTTCTTGCGCCTGTACTTGTATATATAAACAACCTAGAACTCATCTCCTTGCTCTTCCTAAAATCCAAACTTCTAAAATGTCCAGTCTTCAACCGTCTGAGCTGCTGTCTCACTGATAACAATTTTCTCGACCCTTTCCTGGTTCTCCTCAAACCTAACTAAGGGCTTTGCCAGTGTCACCTGTAACTCCATCGCCTCTTTTTCCTTTCCTCTTCCTGTAGGGGTTTCCCAAGGCCCTGTCCATGGACTGCTTCTATTCTCTACCTACACCTCCTCTCTTGGTCAGTTGATAGCATTCCTTGGCTTCCAATAGCATATCTGTTCCGACAACACTTAAATCTATCTCTCGCAAACGTTCTCTTCCTTAAACTCAATATTTTCACTATACATTATTCCATTCTTTCAGCTATCAGTTGACTCCCTCATGCCAGGGTGCTAAATGTAATCCTGGACTCTGACCTCTTCTTTCACTCGTACATCCAATCACAGTCCAAATTTTGTTGCCTTCACCTCCTTAACATTTCCAAAATATGCACCTTCTTAACCAAGATACTTATTTACTTCCTTGTGTGGTGGGTGCCCCGCTGGCCCGCATCTCCCTCCAGCCGCCGCTGGGATTACACAGGTTCTCAGGCAGAGAGAGCCTGTCAGCTCCTGTGGGGGAATTCCCCTCCTCCCTCTCCTTCTCTTACTGTGCAGTGAGGAGAGAGAGAGACACACACACACAGAGCTGCTCTCTGCTCCCTACCCGGAGTCTTCATTGGCAGGGAGAAAAGAGCCAATCACGAGCCAGAGCTGCTGCAGCAAAGGATTGTGGGACATATAGTCCCTAACACAAACGGCCCAATAGATTCCTATGGGGACAGGACTGCACACCCCTGCATGCTTTGGGGAAAAAGCAGAAAAGGACACCAGTGGCTGACTGGGAGCTAGTGAGACAGCATGAGGCAAAGGAGAAGACCAGATCTGGGGAGAGGTGTACCGTTCTTGCCAGGCATCCACTGCCGGTTGGGGAAAATCTTGCCTGAGAGGTTGATCCCAGGTGCATATCCAGGCGCACCTGCACCAACAGTGTGCAGTGTCAAGTTGTGAGGTATCCAGTCGGGCTACCTAAAGATCCTGCCTGTTCCAGGATGTTTAGTTTGGGCCTTGTATGCAGGATGGGTGAGTGGGCACTTACCCATTTGCAGGAAACAAAAACACTGCATGCAGCCAGTTGGGCTCACTTTGCCCACACTTGCCAGAACCTGGATCACACCTGAGCCCTATTAAGCAGTCACAGTGTCTGTCCTGTTATCCAGCAACTGCTAGCATACTGCATTTACACTCTATCCAATAGGAGTTCAAAGTGCACCAACTAAAGTGGCTAGCCGAAGACTCAAGGCCTTCTTCTCCAAAAGGGGCTGAAGTTATTGTGGCCATACGGATACACACACACATACCCAGGGCTCAGTGTATGTGATGCATGAGCAGGTTAGTCTGTCTTGGGAGTTAGTCCATTGACCACTGAACTACTGTAGGTGCAGTGTTTATAGTTTGAGGGCCTGTGGTGTTAGGGGACAGACGAGAGAGGTCTGACATAAGTGAGGGTCATTCCTCTAATCTCATCCTGCCTGGAGCCAAATCTAAGTTAAGAGGTGACTAATTCGTTATAGATAAACTCACAAAAATACACCGCCACAGGATGGTACTGTGGGTGTATGAAAAATAGTAAGAAGTTCCACATCCTATTATCTAAGATTCAATATATTGGGAGAAATCATGGACTTTACAGGCAACAATATAAAAATACAGTTTTTATTCATAACAAATTTACAAACTTCCTAAAAACGTATAAAAAGAGAATACAGACTCACGCAAAACTATATTCAGCAGCACAACCAACTCTAACCGCTGGGCCAGGGTCGGTGTGTATCAACCACTGGGGATATCCTTTAGCAGAGTGGAAGCAGGATAACGTTTTAAAGATGCAAGCTCTACATGTTTCGCGATAAGATGCTTCTTCAGGAGATTATCTGTATTTTTCACTAAGTAGATAACAAAAACATCAGTAAATATACATATAAGAACGGCCAAACACAACATTTGCATTTTATTTGTAAAGAAGAAAAAAAAAAGAGATAAGAAAACATAAATTAAGACATGTGTTCAAGATCCCAAAGCTAGGAACAGGCATGCAACCAGGGCGAGGAAAGATGTAGGGATACACCCAGTATCCAAAAGTTGAAGGTAACCTGATACCTTCATTCGAGGTAGTGCATATATAGAATGAAGAGCAAAACACCATCACCACACCCAGTGTCTAGGGCAGGGGTGCCCAACCTTTATAAGAGCTAGGGCCGCTTAAGCAACTTGGTAACCAGTCGTGGGCAGTGTTGGTCATCTTACTTTAAAAAAGTAATTAGTTAAGTTACAAATTACTTCTCCCAAAAAGTAATTGCGTTAGTAACTCAGTTACTACATTGGAAAAGTAATTAGTTACTCAGCAAAGTAACTGTGACTTTTTTTAATATTCTAAGTGGCGGGTCTAGTATTACTGTAAGCAAGCACGTCTATTTCCCCCCTGCACGTCTATTTCCCCTCTGTACCCCCCTGCACGTCTATTTCCCCTATGTACCCCCCTGCACGTCTGTTCCCCCCAACACATATATCTGTTACCCCTCTGTACCCCACTACACGTCTGTCCCCCCCCACACACATATATCTGTTCCCCCTCTGTACCCCACTACATGTCTGTCCCCCCTACACACATATCTGTTCCCCCTCTGTACATCAGATCATTTTTCGGATCAGCAAATAATAATTGAATTTGCAAAAACCTGTGAAAATTCCACCACCATATAGTCCCCACTGTAATATCCACAATCTCCCCCACTGTAGTATAAATCTCCCCCACTGTAATATCCATGTCATCTCCCCCACTGTAATATTGGCTGAGTATGGCTGGGTACGGCTGAGCATGGCTGGGTACGGCTGAGTATGGCAGAGTATGGCTGGGTATTACCGAGTATTGCAGAGTATGGCAGAGTATGGCTGGGTATTACCGAGTATTGCAGAGTATGGCAGATTATGGCTGGGTATTACCGAGTATTGCAGAGTATGGCAGAGTATGGCTGGGTATTACCGAGTATTGCATAGTATGGCTGGGTATTACCGAGTATTGCAGAGTATGGCTGTGTATTACCGAGTATGGCAGAGTATGACAGAGTATGGTAGAGTATGGCAGAGTATGGCTGAGTATGGCTGGGTATGGCAGAGTATGGCTGAGTATGGCTGGGTATGGCAGAGTATGGCTGGGTATGGCAAAGTATGGCTGGGTATGGCAAAGTATGGCTGGGTATGGCTGGGTATCGGCTGGGTATTGCAGAGTATTGGCTGGGTATTGCAGAGTATTGGCAGGGTATTGCAGAGTATTGGGAGGGTATTGGCAGAGTATTGGCATGGTATTGCAGAGTATTGGCAGGGTATTGCAGAGTATTGGCAGTGTATGGCAGGGTATTGCAGAGTATTGGCAGGGTATTGGCAGGGTATGGAGGGATAGCTGTGACTGCAATTGTCACAGAGCAGTGCTGTGGGCACTACAGATCCAGCCCACAGCGCTGCTGCCATCCGATCTCTCCCCTCCACTGTGCAGATCTGTACACAGAGGGGAGAGAGGAACCGGCGTCACTTGTTTACAAGTGATCGCTCTGTCATTTGACGGAGCAATCACATTGTAAACGGCCGACGGGTGCACCAAGATGGCCGCACTCCGGAGCTAGGCCGAAGCTGCGGCCGACGGGTGCACCAAGATGGCCGCTGCTCCGGAGCTAGGCCGAAGCCGCGGCCTTTCCCAAGGCCGAGGTTGCGGAGCGCGGCGGGTAATTGCAGTAACGCTGCCCAAATAATGGGAACGGCGTTACCATGAGGTGAAGAGTAATCAGTTAGATTACTCGTTACCCTCTAAAGTAACGGCGTTAAGTAACGCTGTTTACTTTAATTCATTTAGTTACATCACTGGTCTCGAGCCACAATGAGCGGAGTGGAGCGGGCGTATTACAGGTCATGGCTACTCTATAGGCCCTCTGATCCGATCCACCCAGATGGAAGGGGACGAATTCCCTTCTATTTTTTTTTTAGATGATCGGATTGAAGGCAGGCGGGAGTAAACGGACAAAAGTCTGTTTACATCTGTGGCTCTGTAGAGGTGAATTAAGGGTCCGATTGGGTAGGGCCGAGCGTGTTAAAAGGGCCTAAACTGATTTCACACTGATGTACTGCGGTTTACCCACACTGTTGTTGCAGCATAGTGCACCTGTGTCTATACTGTGGGTTAACTGAACTTTGCCATAGACTCTGCCTGTGGCAAAAGCCGGCGCTGTACAGGAAGCATCGGCTTATGGGGCTCTGCTCTGCAGCTGCTTTCTTCCTCTACCACCAGCTTCATTCACAACACTGATGCTGTGGTATGACGGGTCGGCAACCTGCAATCTGGGCTTGCTAACCCACCATTCCAGAGCAGAAGGTCGCGGGCCACATCAGAGGGCTCCGCGGGCCACATGTGGCCCCCCGGGCCACTGGTTGGCCACCCCTGGTCTAGGGTGTGTACTATAGAGTAACATAACTTACCAAAAGTAAGTATATATGTACTCAATGGCCCGAGGATTAAATCCTCAGAGTGTAACAGTCCAGCAGACGCACATGAGAGAGGTACTAAAACGGCTTATAATAAGCTCACAAAGTTATAGTGTTATTTAAGGATGTGGAGAGAAAAATATATCCATAAGTGGTGTACTTCAAGACCGTGTATGTCTCTTTAAAAATCATTATTAATTAAAAGGTGGGTATTTTATACTAACCTCAAAACCAATGTGCATGTGTTAAGTCATGCACAATTAAGATAGATAGGGGCGCATGTGCGGCTTCTGACATGGCGGATGTGTTGTGAGTGAGCTCCAGGTCCCGTCTGCTCTCCGTGACCTCTGTCCTGTAAAAGCATCAGGGGTAAGCCTAACAATCTCCTCCGCTCCTTGGGCACCCCATTGGAAAGATTGGCCAGCAGCAACACTATAATCCGCTGTTTGGGCCGCGATTGGGAACATCTATGGATCATTACCTTACTAGGCGGCAGACAGATCCCCGTTCTGATAGGGGAGTTAGAGAGAGATCTGCTGATCCTAATGATCAGGATCAGCGATCTCTCTCCTCCTCCAGTCAGCCCAGCCCCCATACAGTTACACTACCAGGGAACACACTTAACCCCTTGATCGCCCCCTAGTGTTAACCCTTTCCCTGCCAGTGACATTTATGCAGTAATCAGTGTCTATTTTTAGCTCTGATCGCTGTATAAATGTCAATGGTCCCAGAAAAGTGTCAAAAGTGTCTGTCCACCGGAATGTCGCAGTCCCGCAAAAAATCGCTGATCACTGCCATTACTAGTAAAAAAATAAAATAATAAAAAATGCCATAAATCTATCCCCTATTTTGTAGACGTTGTAACTTTTGCGCAAACCAATCAATATACACCTATTGCAATTTTTTTACTAGAAATATGTAAAAGAATACATATTTGCCTAAACTGATGAAGAAATTCTTTTTTTTTACTTTTTTGAGGGGGATATTTATTATAGCAAAAAGTAAAAAATATACCGTAGTTTTTTTTCAAAATTGTTGCTCTTTTTTTTTTTAATGTGCAAAAAATTTTAACTGCAGAGGTGATCAAATACCACCAAAAGAAGGCTCTATTTGTGGGAAAAAAGGACATAAAATTAGTTTGGGTACAGTGCAGCACGACCGCGCAATTGTCAGTTAAAGTAACAGTAACGCAGTAGTGCCATATCGCATAAAATGGCCTGGTCATTAACCACTTTCAGACAGGACCAATTCGTAGCCAAAGGACCAGGCCCCTTTTTCGATTCGGCACTGCGTCGCTTTAACTGACAAATGCGCAGTCGTGCAACGTAGCTCCCAAACAAAATTGACGTCCTTTTTTTCCCACAAATAGAGCTTTCTTTTGGTGTTATTTGATCGCCACTGCGGTTTTTATTTTTTGCACTATAAACAGAAAAGAGCGTCAATTTTGAAAAAAACGCATTCTTTTTTACTTTTTGCTATAATAAATATCCCCCAAAAATATATAAAAAAAATTTTTTTTCCTCAGTTTAGGCCGATACGTATTCCTCTACATATTTTTGGTAAAAAAATCGCAATAAGCGATTATTGATTGGTTTGCGCAGAAGTTACAGCGTTTACAAAATAGGGGATAGTTTTGTAGCATTTTTAATAATAATTTTTTTTTACTAGTAATGGCGGCGATCAGCGATTTTTATTGTGACTGCGACATTATGGCGGACACATCGGACATTTTTGACACATTTTTGGGACCATTGTCATTTATACAGCAATCAATGCTATTTAAATGCATTGATTCCTGTGTAAATGACACTGGCAGTGAAGGGGTTAACCACTAGGTGGCAGTGTAGGGGTTACATGTTCCTAGAGGCATGTTTCTAACTGTGGGGGGGCGTGGCTGTCAGCTAGTGAATGCGGATCTCTGCTCCAATCACAGGGAGCAGAGATCGGCGTCACTAGTTGCTAGGCAGAACGGGGAGATGCTGTTTATTTCCGCATCTCCCCATTCAGCCTTCCCGTGAGACGATCGTGGGTATCCCCACGGGGGTCCCGACCGGCACGAGCACGGCGGCATCTTAAAGGGGACGTACCTGTACGCCCTTATGCCTGTCCATGCCATTCTGTCGACGTACATCGTCGTGCGCCGGTCGGCAAGCGGTTAAGGGGGTAAATCCTTCCGGTCCTTAAGTGGTTAAAATACAATGTACAACATAAATATTACATATAATGCCCCGTACACACGGTCGGATTTTCCGACGGAAAATGTCCTATCGGACAATGTTGTCGGAAATTCCGACCGTGTGTAGGCTCCATCGGACTTTTTCCGTCGGATTGTCCGACGGACAAAGTTTTATCTCCTGCTCTCAAATTTTCAGACAACAAAGTCCGATCGGACTTTTTCCGATCGTGTGTAGCGAATTCCGACGGACAAAGTGCCACGCATGCTCATATCAAATTACAAGACCAAAGCTATTGGCTACTAGCCTCTACGTAGTTCCGTCGTATGCAATGAACGTCACCACGTTCAGAATGATCGCATTTTCCGACAACTTTGTCCGACCGTGTGTATGCAACACCAGTGTCGGACAAAATCCTTGAACTATACTTTTACTGTTTGTTACCATTCCACAGAAATTTCACAGTAAAGACTATCACTGTGTTTTACTACAACATGTGTCCATTATGATTGTGCTTGCACTTACACTATTGCCAGGTGTGCCAGAGGGGCTGAGACTGTTCTTGGGGTTGAGAGGCAGAGTACCAAAAGAAGAAAATTCCCCCACGTTGGGGTTTTTAGGCAGCGTGCGATGAAAAATTCAGGGTTAATGTATAAAAAAAGATTTTTATTATTAAATGAAAAAATAGGACAATCGGGTTAGAACATGAGCTCCAGTGGGAGAACAGTTATAAAAGCATGGATAGACATCAACAGACTAATACTCTCATAACAACAGATAAATACACAGTCTGTCATATAGATGAGAAGATATCCCTGACGCGTTTCAACCCACACGGGGTCTTCCTCAGAGGGAAAGGTCTGCTAGAAGAGACAGAGCATCAATATCATTGGCACAGTTAAATTTACAAGGTAAGAAGGCTCCCAAACTAGGAGCATACAATGCCGAAATGCCATATATTTACCACAATGATGTATATCCTGGAGATAAAAGACAATGTTCCCACATGGAGAGCCCTTAGTGAAGAAGACACCATCCACCTTCCGCGGGGTGTGCCAGATTGGTACGATTCTGCTAGAGATTACCCGGATCCTGAGACGTCAGTAGGTCTTACGGGAGGTCACATGCCTAGAGTTCCTCTCCTCCTTTCCCCGCCAACCAAAGCAAGGGTATCCAGAGGGGAGGAGAGCAACCCGGATATGGACAGGGAGTATGTGGGCACGACCTGTGGCAAAGTCCAAAAGAGGAGGGAATTGTATTAGTTGTTGCTGTCTAGCTAGCGCAGGACACTACTCTACAGTTCCCCGTTTTGTGTGTGGGGGAAGAGTAGTGTACTGCAATCTGTGGAAGGCAGCGGTTATAGAGACATCCATGAGTAATCATTATTGCCATGTGGGGTAGAGATAGGAGATGGGGAATAAAGCCATGAAGTAAGTGTGACTGTGCGGGTAGGGAAACAAAATAAAACAAAGCAAAAAATGAGATAGTGAAAAAGTGAAGGACAAAAGTGCGGTGGGGTGAATGGCAGAGAGGCAGAGTACAGAACCAATTATACTTAAAGTGGAGGTCCCCCAAACTTACCTGTCCTGGAGTGCAGCGATGTCGGCACCAGCAGCTGATGTTTCCATCAGCTGTCGGGTGCTGCCATTGCGGGTAAGGGAACCCAGCGGTGTAGCCTTACAGCTTTACGCCGGGAACCCTACTGTGACGTAAAGGGCCACTGCGCAGGCTCCCGGAAGTGGGGACAGGATACCTGTGAAAGACAGATATCCTCTCTCCCCTCCCCCAGAAAGGTGTCAAATGTGGGGGAGGAATCAGATCAGCGGAAGCTTCACCTTTGGGTGGAACTCCGCTTTAAGCGGCTCCTCTGGGGGTAGTGCTACACTTGCTATCTTTCTGTTTGACTATTGCAACTCCCTTCTCATTGAACTCCCTTTACACAGGATTTCCTCCCTTCGGTCAGTCTATCATGATTTTTACTGCCAGACTCATTCACCTTACCAATTGTTCAGTGTTCGCTGCTCCTCTCTACCAGTCACTCAATCTCTGCCCAAGACCTCCTGCTCTCCATAGCTCTATTGCCACCTCATCCCATGTGCTCCTCCAAGACTTCTCCACAGCCTCTCTCATCTACTGAAACTCAATATCACAATCTGTCCAGCTAACTCCTTTTCTGCCCACCATTAGGTTATTTCTGAAAACTCATCTTTCAGGGAAGCCTATCCTGCCTCTACCTAAAAACTGTACATTTCCTTTCACCATCAACGCAACATCTAACTATTATTATCTTTTTTAGTTTGTGAGCTCTTACGAGCAGGGCCCTTATAACCCTCTTGTCTTAAATTGTATTGTAACTGTACTGACTTTTTTTATTTTGAAAAGCACTGCACAAACTGTTGGTTCTATAGAAATCATGTATAATAATAATAGTGATATTAAAGCCTCCTTTTTTTTAAATTAAAATATTCAGTAAGGTATACTTACCTGCTCTGTGCATGGTTTTGCACAGAGCAGCTCCAATCCTCCTCTTCTCAGGTCTGCGGCTGGCACTCCTGGCTCCTCCCCCTGTTGAGTGCCCCCATAGAAAGCCGCTTTCTATGGGGGCACTCGTGTGGGCTTGCTCCTGGGCCTCGCTATCTGCCTCTATTGACACAGACAGCGGGGCTCGGCACCACCCTCCCCACTTCCTCATAATAGGAATTGATTGACAGGAGCCGGAGTCAGTGAGGAGGGACAGAGCTGGGAAAGCCTCTGCTGTTAAGGGGGCTTGGGGGATCCTCTTCAACAGAAGGTTTTTTTATCTTAGGGCTCAGGTAAGAAAGCCGCTTTCTATGGGGGAAGTGTGGGCTTGCTCCTGGGCCTCGCTATCTGCCTCTATTGACACAGAAGGTTTTTTTATCTTAATGCATAGAATGTATTAAGGTAAAAAAACTTAAGGCTTTAGTAGCACTTTAATAATAATAAACGTTTCAGGCAGATATTAAAAAAACATCACTGAAGGCAGACAACACTAGGGGCCAAGCTGTCCTGAATGTGCGTGTAGCAACCTGTTGGCAGGAGGAGCGAGTAGAGAGATAACTTTACCAGTCTTTTGCTGCCCCTTCACAGTCACAAGTCAGAAGCAGGAAGGTGACCTAGCTGTGTTACCTATCTGCAGCAGAGAATGTTGAGTGACCAGGCTGGCTCTGCCGAGGATCAGCGCTGTGTAAATTTCATAGCTTGAAAATGGAAATAGAAATCTTCTGATAGAAAAATGCCAGAAACCATGAATCAGACTGAGACAGATGTACAGTTTAATCTCACTTGTTTAATAATAACAAAAAAAGGTAAACAGAGTAAATGTTGTCAGAACATAGCCAGAGTTCAGGAACCGGAACGGATAGTCAGGCAAGCCAAAACATCAGGGAACCAGAGATGAGCGTAGTAGAACAGCAAGCAGGATCTGAAGCCAGAAGGAATGTCAGCCAAGCAGGTCTTTAACAGGAACACAGAAGAGCATCTCTAGAGATGTGACCAGGGCGAAAGCAGAGATCATCTGGGCTGGACGGCTTAAGTAGGCAGGACTGACGAGCAGGATATCATCAACAGGTGAGTCACTATGGAGAGATAGGAGCTGGCAATTAGCCGACAGCTGAGAGGCCAGCTCAGAGAAGTAAGTGCTGAGCCCAGCCCTGACAGCAAACAGATAATACGCAGTTAAAGTAGAATTCCAGACTAAACCTGACTAGTCTTAAAAATGTTTCCTCCCTCCTCCTAACAACTATGCTGACTAACCCATGTAAGAAAGATGTATGTACTTACCTGCAGCCTGATTTGGTCTGGTCACGGGATCCAGCTCCTCTGTGTCAGTCAACGGCAGCTACAGGGGGGAGGAGGGACTGCTAACACAGGATGGGCCCCGCACTGTGAAGTGAGCGGTGAAGATGTGTTCTTTTAATTGAAATGTGAGACAGTGACATTTATTTCCTTAATTTTTTTCACCACAGCAGATTGTGATGCAAGATCAGCATGTCTTACTCATTGTCAAACTTATCGTACATAATTTGAATTGCCTTGTTAATGCATAGGGACTGTGTAGGGCAAGGCTTCCGAGTGCAGCACAATGCATATGATGTGAACGCACCATAAATGTCATACCTCCCAACCGTCCCTGATTCGCTGGGACCTTTCCGGAAATTTGTCCCTGTCCCGGAAAACCGGCGAATCAGTACTGAGTCCCAGATCGCAGATGTTTGCAGGGTGTCTTGGTTCCTGCAAACCGTGAGTAACACTGTGAATGGCAGTCGCCAGCCGGCATCTCTCCCCGCCAGTCCGGCTGCCTCTAACATACACGCGCAGAGTGGAGCGCACTGAACCCGCCCTCTCCTCATCCTGTTGTGATGTTTTGTTTTCCTGTGCAGAGGAAGAGGCGGGGAGCATGCACTCCACTCTGCCAGAACGGCGATCTGAGGTATGTGCAAGTCTGCAGAGGAGGCATGATGGAAAGCTCTGCCCACTGTCATCCTAAAGGTACTTTGGTGGGGGCCCCATGTGACCAGGGGGAGAGGGGCAGTCATTGGGGAGTGTAAACAGTAAAGGGGTAAAGATTGGGGGGTGTAAGAGTAAAGGGGGATAGACTGGGGTGTTTGGTTAAGAAGAGGAATGGGGGGGATTTGACCCCCTATACCCTGCCCTCCTGACCCCTGGTCCTCCCTCCTGCTCACCCATGTACCCTGCCCTACTGACCCCTGGTCCTCCGTCCTGCTGACTCCTGTACCCTGCCCTACTGACCCCTGGTCCTCCATTCTGCTGACCCCTGTACCCTGCCCTACTGACCCCTGGTCCTCCGTCCTGCTGACGCCTGTACCCTGCCCTACTGACCCCTGTACCCTGCCCTACTGACTCCTGTACCCTGCCCTACTGACCCCCTTTCCTCCATCCTGCTCACCTCTGTACCCAGCTCTCTTGACTCCCAGTCCTCCGTCCTGCTGATTCCTGTACCCTGCCCTACTGACGTGTTTTCCTCCATCCTGCTCACCCCTGTACCCTGCTCTATTGACCCCCGGTCCTCCGTCCTGTTGAAACCCTGTACCCTGCTCTACTGACCCCCTGTCTTCTGTCCTGCTGACCCCTGTACCCTGCTCTACTTACCCCCTGTCTTCCATCCTGCTGACCTCTGTACCCTCCTCTCCGTCCCCCTTGTCTTCTGTTCTGATGACCCCTGTTCCCTGCTCTACTGACCCCCTGTCTTCTGTCCTGCTGACCCCTGTACCTTGCCCTACTGACATGTTTTCCTCCGTCCTGTTCACCACTGTTCCCTGCTCTATTGACCCCCAATCCTCCGTCCTGCTGAAACCCTGTACCCTGCTCTACTGACCCCCTGTCTTCTGTCCTGCTGACCCCTGTACCCTGCCCTACTGACCTCTGGTCCTCCGTCCTGCTGATCCCTGTACCCTCCCCTACTGATGTGTTTTCCTCCGTCCTGCTCACTCCTGTACCCTGCTCTATTGCCCCCCTGTCTTCTGTCCTGCTGACCCCTGTACCCTGCTCTACTTACCCCCTGCCTTCCATCCTGCTGACCCCTGTACCCTCCTCTCCATCTCCCTTGTCTTCTGTTCTGATGACCCCTGTACCCTGCTCTACTGACACCCTGTCTTCTGTCCTGCTGACCCCTTTACCCTGCCATACTGACCCCCTGTTTTCTGCCCTGCTGACCCCTGTACCCTTCCCTACTGACCCCCTTTCATTCATCCTGCTGGCCCCTGTACCTTGCCCTACTGACCCCCTGTTTTCTGTCCTGCTGACCCCTGTACTCTACCCAACTGACCCCCTGTCTTCTGTCCTGCTGACCCCTGTACCCTGCTCTACTGACTCCCTGTCCTCTGTCCTGACCCTGTACCCTGTCCTACTGACCACCTGTCTTCCATCCTGCTGACTCCTCTTCTCTGCTGACCCCCGTACACTGCCCTGTAGACCCTTCTCCTGTTCACCACACTCCTTAAGCCCCACTCACTGTTAAGAGTTTGACTACACTTACAGTTTGCTGCTATGCGCTCCGCAAATTACTTCCTCCCTCAAATGTCCCTTATTCCAAAGTTCAAAAGTTGGACTTTTAGGAAGTGAAGACACAAACAAGGAAATATGCACTTAATGAGCATTGAAACAAAAGGATCCAGCGAGAGTGCAGAAAAGTTGCTAATACTTTGTTGTACCCAAGTTCTTTGGTGTACTCATAAATTAAGCCCTCTGTATTTGTCTATATTTTCCATAACTTTTGTATTATTTATTCCAATAAAACACATGATTATAGCAGCCATAAAGACTAAAGAAGCAGAAATTCAGAAGAGTGCTAACAAGTTCACAGCACACTTTGTCAGAGGTGTATGTAAACAGTCTAGAGACTATAAGAACATAAAGTGCAGCAAAAGATTAGATATAGCTTAGTGCATGGAGTACTGGGAATGCACAGACCACTACTTCTTATATCTCTAGTCCACTTCAACTAACACTGAAGTGGGAATTGCAGTCTAGAATAACACAGCATATCCGTGATCATAAACAATGATGGTTTTCACTAATCATCCATTAATAGATACAAGGAACATTAATCAAAATTAGAACATTGTGACTGTGATCAAAGAAAAGGCTGCAAAATTGAAGATCTCAAGAGTGAGTTTTATCAGCTTCCCGTCTAAGCTTAGAAAAATTAGAGATGGATTGAGAGCATTCCCAATTGACTCCTGTCAGTACTATTTTCATGGCAGATTTGTGTGGTCCATTGGGATTATATATCTTTAGGTTAAGTGGACTCATTGATATTAATTACAAAGCCAAGGCCAGTGAGACCTTTGCCATATTATTTTGTTAATGAACATTAGAAAATGTGTGCTTGTTTGGACACAGTAGAGATGAGGTGCTGGGAAAAAAAAGTTAAATATCATTGTAAAAGAAGCACAGTTATTTTATTAAGCACATCAAACACCATTCTTCCAAAGGACAGCAGTAGGAAACACAGAAGGATGTTTGAACAATATGTTTAAAGATGGATCAAGTACCTATTGTTGGTTGAACAGTGACTGCTCCCAATCAGATACAGTCACTGTTTGGGTTTTCAAGCAGCCACCGATGCTGTGGCTGCTTGAATACAATAGCCAGCAATGCATAGTCCTTCATCCACACTGTTTAGTGTAAATTGAGCAATCTATTGATTTTCTCTCAAAGGGTAAGGTTGAGAGACCGCAGAGAAACTGCCACACGTGAGAAGAAAGCAGTTGGCAGTCTTCAGGCACATGGCCAAATATGAGAGAATGGCAGTGAGAGGCTGCAGAGTGTTTCTCAAGGAGAGGAGGAGGTGGCACCTCTATACCATCACTTCCAACTCTAAAAAGAGTGACAAGATTGGTTTATAGCAGGCAGTGTCGGATTAAACTCTGTGGAGGTCCCTAGGCAGTCAAAATTGTGCCCCCACCCCTTGCAGGTTTCTGGAGGTTTTTGATGCGCACGCACTAGTGGGATAACATTGAACTAAGTAGTGTGCACATCAGCCTCTAGATGGAGATGACCATCACTACTGTACAGGGTAGCCATCAGAAATGTTTGGGCCACTTACACAGCTTTAGGCCTGGGCCCCCCCCCCCCCCCCCCCAGTCTGACCACCAACATTCCCCAGGGCTTGCCTATGGGTCATCCTACCGAATCCGCACACCAGCCACCTCACCTGTACGCACTCAGCCCCCCCCCCCTCAATCCTGTATACATGTCAGCCCCCCAACCCTGTATATTTGTCAGCCCCCCTCACACCTGTATATATGTCAGCCCCCCCCCCCCCACAAACACACACCTGTATATATGTCAGCCCCCCACAGACACCTGTATATATGTCAGCCCCCCCCCCCACACACACACATGTATATTACACGTACATAGATTGCACCAAAATGTTTTACAAACTGACAGCTGAAAGAAGATGAGCTTTTAAGAGAGAAACTGTAATGTGTATCTGATGTCTATGGTTTATGTACTGTAAGTTGTTATTGGTTACATTACATTGATACAGTATTTTTTCTATAGTCTTTCATGTAACATTTTTGTTTCTTTGGCTTGGTTAATTCTTTTTTTTTTAGAAACAATTTAGGAAAGCTTCATTGTAAATTAAAGATCATTATTATTTTGATCTATTATTACAGGACCCTTAAACGGCATTGGGACAAAAATCTGCCTACTCTATCTATTTGGTAATCTAGCGCTGTGAGGAGGGTAGTATTGGCTCTGCATAAGTCCTTCCAAGTCCTGATTTGCAATTTCTAGCGACTGACATTGGCTTAGCCTTAATAATATTAAGGGACAATTTTGCTGAGAGTTTATATACTGCTTTCTGAGAATCCAGTAAAAAGTGTATATTTAAATCTAAAGACTTTTGGTGAGTTTTAAAAACTATGCTCCCTGTTTTTGCCATCTAGACATAGAGGGGTTGATTTACTAAAGGCAATTAGGCTATTTACGTTTTTTAAAGGAAATTGCACTTTGCAAAGGAATTTTCTCCAGAGTTTAGTGAATGTGGTGAAGGCATACCCCATCACAAGCAAGTAAAATTTAAAAGCAACATTTTAGCTTGCACATGATTGGATGATGGAAGTTAGCAGAGCTTTACCTTGTTCACTAAGCTCTGGGGAAATTTCCCTTGCACAGTTCCATCCCTTCCCTTCATTGCTTATGGAGAGACCTGGCCTGCGCTGAACAATAAATGTTCTGAGTCTGAAGCCAGTATACACTAGCCATCA
Organism: Lithobates sylvaticus; assembly: GCA_028564925.1. Taxonomy (NCBI): domain Eukaryota; kingdom Metazoa; phylum Chordata; class Amphibia; order Anura; family Ranidae; genus Lithobates; species Lithobates sylvaticus. The sequence continues at coordinate 652,496,814 of CM053026.1, forward strand.
CAGTGATCTTTAAGTTTATGTTGATACATTATCCAAATTTAATCCCAAATCTTCCTCTCCCCCTCTAGAGGCTGCCCAGAACTCTTTTTTATTTTACGAATAGATGGAGCCAGCAACCCTGATATTCCGTATAGCAAATTTTAATGACTACATATGAGTGATAATATAACAAAGAAACTGCCACGTTTTGGCGAGAACTTTTTTTTTTTTTTTTTAAATATATTCTCTATTAATTTTTTCATAAAAGATAAAAAGAACCTTCTTAACAGCATTTTATAAAAAAACAAAAAAGAAAAAAGACATCCAGTAAGGGACCTATTATTACATATCAGGTGCTTTTACAGGTTAATTTTGGTTAGTCTTTAATTCTTTGTATATTTATGTATATAACCCCATAATGGGAAAGAAAGAGCCCTTCAAAAAGATAACACTTCATATCAAAAGGGTGAAAGAACCCCCCTCTTATCTCATCCCCCCTATTCCCCCCTCCCCTCCCCCCCCCCTCTCCCTCCATCCTCATGTCTGTATTAAGTGTATTCCCTCCAGCTAAGGTCTCCACATCTTATTAAACTCATTTACATAGTTACATAGTTACATAGTTAGTTAGGTTGAAAAAAGACACAAGTCCATCCAGTTCAACCACAAATAAAAAAAAAATATATATATATATACATATATATATATATATATATATATATATCATACAATCCCATATACCCCATTCTATACCCACAGTTGATCCAGAGGAAGGCAAAAAAAAAAAAAACAGCAGAGCATTCTCCAATTTGCTAAAGCAGGGGAAAAAAAATTCCTTCCTGATCCCCGAGAGGCAATCGGATTTTCCCTGGATCAACTTTACCTATAAATGTCAGTACCCAGTTATATTATGTACATTTAGGAAAGTATCCAGGCCTTTCTTAAAGCAATCTACTGAGCTGGCTAGAACCACCTCTGCAGTGAGTCTATTCCACATTTTCACAGCTCTTACTGTGAAGAAACCTTTCCTTATTTGGAGATGAAATCTCTTCTCCTCTAGACGTAAAGAGTGCCCCCTTGTCCTCTTTGTTGACCGTAAAGTGAATAACTCAACACCAAGTTCACTATATGGACCCCTTATATATTTATACATGTTGATCATATCCCCCCTTAATCTCCTCTTATCAAGGGTGAATAAATTCAGTTCCTCTAATCTTTCCTCATAGCTGAGCTCCTCCATGCCTCTTATCAGTTTGGTTGCCCTTCTCTGCACTTTCTCCAGTTCCCCAATATCCTTTTTGAGAACTGGTGCCCAAAACTGAACTGCATATTCCAGATGAGGTCTTACTAATGATTTGAACAGGGGCAAAATGATATCTCTCTCTCTGGAGTCCATACCTCTCTTAATACAAGAAAGGACTTTGCTCGCTTTGGAAACCGCAGCTTGGCATTGCATGCTATTATTGAGTTTATGATCTACCAAAACCCCCAGATCCTTCTCCACTACGGATTCCCCCAGTTGTACTCCCCCTAGTATGTATGATGCATGCATATTCTTAGCCCCCAAGTGCATAACTTTACATTTATCAACATTAAACCTCATCTGCCATATAGTCGCCCAATTTGACAGAGCATTGAGGTCAGCTTGTAAATTGGAGACCTCCTGTAAGGACGTTATTCCACTGCATAGCTTGGTGTCATCTGCAAAGACAGAAATGTTACTTTTGATCCCAGACCCAATATCATTTATAAAGATATTAAAAAGTAAGGGTCCCAGCACTGAACCTTGGGGTACACCACTGATAACCTTAGCCCATTCAGAGTAAGAATCATTAACCACGACTCTCTGAAATCTGTCTTTTAGCCAGTTTTCTATCCATTTACAAACCGATATTTCCAAACCTGTAGACCTTACCTTACACATGAGCCGTGTGTGGGGAACTGTATCGAACGCTTTTGCAAAATCCAAGTATACCACGTCCACAGCCACGCCTCTGTCCAAGGTTTTACTTACCACCTCATAAAAAGAAATGAGGTTTGTCTGACAACTTCTGTCTTTCATGAACCCATGCTGTCTGTTGCTTAAAATGTTTTTTTCCTGCAAGAACTCGTCTATGTGGTCTTTTAATAATCTCTCCAGTATCTTCCCAACTATAGAAGTTAAACTAACAGGTCTATAGTTACTTGGTAAAGACTTTGTTCCCTTTTTAAATATAGGCACCACGTTCGCCCTGCGCCAATCCAGTGGTACTATTCCTGTCATTAATGATTCCCTAAAAATTAGATACAATGGCTTTGAAATTACAGAGCTCAATTCTTTTAGGATCCGTGGGTGGATGCCATCAGGTCCAGGTGCTTTATCCACCTTTATTCTGTCTAAATATTTCTGGACCATATCACTTTTGAGCCATTGTGGATTTAGGGCTGTGTCACTACCACCCCCCATTGTGGACATGAGCTCCCCCATGCTCCTTTGTATACACAGAGCTGAAGAAAGTATTTAATAAATTAGCCTTCTCTTTGTCCCCAGTCACCCACTCTAGATTATTTTGTAAAGGGCCTACATGCTCAGACTTGACCTTTTTACTATTAATATATTTGAAGAATTTTTTTGGGTTTGTCCTACTATCTTTTGCAATCTGTCTTTCGTTTTGAATTTTTGCATCCTTGATTTCCTTTTTACATATTCTGTTATGTTCTTTGTAACATTTAAATGACACTAGTGATCCTTCATTTTTATATTTTTTAAAAGCTCTTTTCTTATAGTTTATAGCTTTTTTAACTTTGGCCGTGAGCCACATAGGTTTTATTTTTAGCCTTTTAAATTTATTGCCCATGTGAATATAATTTGCAGTGAGTTCACAAACAGTCTTTTTGAAGAATCCCCATTTCTGTTCTGTGCCCATTGTTGCCAATATTCTCTCCCAGTCTAAATTCTGGAGAGCAGCCCTCATCCTTGGAAAATTTGCCCTCTTGAAATTAAGTGTTTTTATCTTTCCTGTATGTGATTTTTGCTTACAGCTAACATCAAATGAAATCATGTTATGGTCACTGCTACCCAGATGCTCCTTTATCTGAACATTACTAATATGCTCTGCATGGTTTGAGATTACCAGATCCAGCATCATTTAGATTGCTTCTTTTTATATAGGCGGCTCTCTCTTTCGGAAGGGTTTCATTTACAGTGTCTATCCAATTTTTTACTGTAGGTGGTGCATTTGATTGCCATCTCATCGCTATCATCTTCCTAGCTTGAAATATACTTCTCAATATTGCAATAGTAGTACTCTTATTTTCTCCCTGTTCTTGCCTATACCCCAGAATACACAACTTAACTTTCTTTTCTAACCCAATTTTAAATATTTCCTTCAACGTTTCAATCACTCCCTCCCAATACCTAAACAGTTTGGGGCATCTCCACAACATGTGGAGCAGATCCCCAGTCCCTCGACATCTGGGGCAGCTGTCGTCGGGTCTTTTTCCGAACTTACATAATCGCTTTGGGGTATAGTACGCTCTATTCAACAACATTAGGTGTGAGAATTTCTGTGACGGGGCTACTGATACTACCGGGCTTAACTCCAGTACCTTCTTCCACTGACCCTGGGGTATTACCCCTATATCCCACTCCCATTTTGTTTTTATTTCGTCTAGCTTCACCTCTCCTTTAGGTTCTCTATTTAGCTGTCGATATAATTCTGATGCATTGCTATGACTAAGGCTCACGCAGAAAGACATCAGCTTCTTTGTTTTATTGCTACGGCTAAGGCTCTTGCCGAAACGTGTCAGTTTCTTTGTTTTATTATCATTCATATGAAGTCAATAAAATTTGCTATATGGAATAACATGGTTGCCGGCTCCATCTATTCCTTTATCCTGTTCCGATGTAGAAGGACACACTGAGTCTGGGCACCTTTGTGTGGATCTTGCATTTGAATTGGGATTTTCCTGCAGTGAGTGCTGCTTCTACTGGATCTTCTTTTTTATTTTACAGAAAAATATGTTTTATTTTTCCCTGTAGAATCATTACGAGGCTACTAAAATTCTTGTAGAGGCAGCTGCTGAGAACTCAAGTCCTTTTGATGTATGCACACCCCAGAGCTTTATTTCCTAAGACCTCTTCACTACACACAGGCAGGCTCATCTACTCTTTTAGGGATTGACATGTTGTGTATCCCAAGCTGCATTCTGATTTTGCGGTGGCTCCATGCATTAGCTGGGTCTCTATGGAGCCACTTTAAGGTGAGCGCTCCCTGTAGTGAAACGTCAATCAGCTGTGTTCGTGTACAAACGCACAGGCAGCTCATTCAGTATGACAGTGGTGAATTGAAATCTGCACAACTCTCTGCCAAAATGATTGGAGTGACAGGCAAGGAGGGGCCAGCAGAAACTCTGATTTAGCATTGACCATGTGCATTAGCTTTGGATGTCCAATGCATCATGGGCACTACTGGAAAGGTGGGTGTGCACTCCTGGACCAGATGTCAGAGGAAAGGACTGCATCACAAATCAGAGCAATGGAAAGTTAATTATGGTAAATGTATTTATTGCAAGCTTAGTGGGTTAAAAGTTTTTGTATTTTGTATTATATTAAAGACATTATAATTGAAAGCTTGGGTCTTATTACAAGGTTTTAATACTACTTTCATAGCTCTTTGAAGATGAAGATTTGCATTTTATTTTTTTCTTACCAATAATTTTCTTAAACAGTTTATTTAAAAAAACAAAACAAAACATTTGTTTAACCAAAATTATATAACAATTAGTGGTGCATAAAAATATTAATATAGCATGATATGGATGGCAGTCCCTAAAGTCCCAGAGTTACCAAAGAAGAGCTAAAGTAGACTGACTGACTAAGTCTACAGCTTCTCAAAATGATACTGTTACAAGGTGGAAAGAAAGCTTGGGTTGCCCAGTCCCTCTATAGTTCCCTTGTACCAGGACCTCCAGTCAGTAGAGTTTATATGTGTCAAGTTTAAATAGAATTAGTTTTTAGAAAAAATCCTCTTTTGTAGCAGTTAGCATGGGGAGTATTATTGTGTGTGTTATTCATGATGCAAAAAAATTCCCCCACACCATCTCCCTCTTAAATCCATGATCGGGCTGCATTTATGGATTATTTTTTCTTCCTCTAAACAAGCACTACTTGATTTTTAATTTTCTCATTACTTTTTTTCACCCTAGGTTGTTATGTAAATAATCAGAAATGTAAGAATGTTTTTTAGGATCATTTACACATATTAACATCACGTACATGTACATGACGCAAATATGCAGAAGGACCATATTATCCCAAAACTCTTACTATATTGTACACATATGTTTTAGGGCAAAATAAAAATGTAATGTAAATAAAACTTTTTTAAAGCACATACCTTCCTGTAGACAGATGTTTCTGTCTGATTAACCTCCATGTAGTTGAGGCACATAGCCCTTGCAGAATAGGATCATGATTATTACTTTGGATGTGATGTAAACAATGGATCACATATCATGGCAATTGCAGCTAATTACAGAGCAAATTTACTGCATGATGTATTTTGCATCAAAAAAATGAATTTCCTTGTGAATATGAGGGAATATAAAATTTCTTTACATATCAGTTTTTTTTTTTTTTTTTTTTTGTTCTGTTGGTGGTCTCCTTTTTGTTTGTGTCTTTATTGTACATTTGTATGTTACAATAAAAACAAATGCCAGAATATATTTTCTTTTTTAATACCCTTTTTAATAAGAAATAAAATAATAAAAGGATCATGTGTTATTTGTACTCTAAGGCCTGTTTACACCAGAATGTGGTGCAGGAAACTCGTTTTCTGTGTGCATTTTCCATACCGCCTTCATGCACTGGGTGTGTAATCTGCTTGTGGGTGTCAGTGTATTCCTAACAACACCCCAAAGGAAGATTATAAATACAGTGTGTTTACCTGCACCAGATCACAAGTTACCGCAATACCAAGCAATCCAGTTGCAGTGTGCTATTAAAAGTAGTACATGCACTACTTTTGGTACTGTGATCCAGCACAATTTGCCAAAGCACGGAAATGCACAGGAGTCACTTTGGAACGCGGAGCGTGCTCCTGTGCAATTCAATATGCAGTTTGCAGTTTTGCGGCCCCAAGGGGTTTTCCGCTTTAATAATTAGGTGGAAAACTCATTAAAGCAGTAATAAAATCTTGAAAAAAAAAAGAAAAAAGTTTCTTCCGGCAAGGCAATATCATAATGTGCTAGTATACACTGCATACTAGCACATTATGAAAGACTGACCTTGAAATGAAGCCCCCCAGCAGCATGTTGTCACCGTTGCAGAGGCTTTAATCTTCATCCGGCCTTCATTCCGGGTTTGCGTGCTGCAGCCGTTTGAATGGCCGAGCCGTGATGACGTCACTCTAGTCATGGCAACAGCACAGAACTCTGAAGGAACGGCACAGGTATACCGTTCCTTCAGAGTGCATGCTTCGGTGACATCACCAGCTTCTGCTCCTTAGAATATCTCCTGTACAATGCATGTTTAGGGGGCTAATCATTTTACTTACAGGTAAGCTTTATTATAAATCAAAACACAAAGTTTACTACCGCTTTAACGCTCATGTGACTTTGAATATATATATGACTTTGAATATATATTTGACAATAAATGAGATCTGAAAAATACTCATCATGGCTCTCAGCAAATACCTTGGAGTGTCTACTTTCCAAACAGGGGTCATTTAGGGGGGTGTTTGTACTTTCCTGGCATTTTAGGGCCTCCAAAACTGTGATAGGTAGTCAGGAAATGAAATGCACAAGTTACGCCCTTTGAAACCTGAAGGTGGTTATTGGACTTTGGACCCAGGTACACGGCTAGGCTCTCAAAAAGTCTCACACATGTGGTATCTCCACACTCCGGAGGAGTAGCAGAATGTGTTTTGGGTATAATTCCACATATACCCATGGCATGTGTGAGAAATAATGAGATATTTAAAGAACTGACCCCCCCCAGGACAAACACTCCCCTCCAATAGTACAGACCCCCCCAGGACAGACCCCCCTCCATTAATACAGACCCCCCCTCCATTAGTACAGACCCCTCAGGAGAGACCCCCCCCTCCAATATGGTACATAAAAACACCCGGGCGGCAGCTGGAGAGAAGAGGACAATGTGCAGCTGCGCCGCCTGGGTGGAGAGCAGTTGTTCAAGGCAAGGCATGCAGGAGAGAGACACAGAGAGGAGGAATAGTGACAGGCAGGGTCCGCCCCGCAACGTCACTCCGCGGCTGCCGTTGGTCACGCTCCACACAGTGACCAGCTGGAATCTTCAATGTACAACTTTGTGTAAAAAATGTATATGTTTTTGGCCATTATCCAGAAACTTGTGGCAAAAACTGGAATCTTCAATGTACTCAACATGCCTTTCAGCAAATATCTTGGAGTCTCTATTTTTTAAAAAGGTGTGTTTAAACTGTCCTATCAATTTAGGGCCTCAGAAAATGTGATAGGTAGTCAGGAAATCCAATGAATAAATGCATTAATGCATCTTGAAAGCCTGAAGGTGGTCTTTGGATTTTGGGCCCCTGTATGTGGCTAGGCTGGCAAAAAGTCTCTCACATGTGGTATCCCGATACTCACGAGAAGGTGCAGAATGGGTTATGGGGTGTAATTCCACATTTACCCATGGCATGTGTGAGAAATATCAAATATTTTATTTAAAGTGACAACTTTGTGTAAAAAAAAGCATTTTCTTTTGTAATTTTTCCAAAAAACTTGTGACAAAAAAATAAAATCTTCCATGGACTTAACATGCCTCTCAACAAATACCTTGGGTGTTCACTTTCCAAAAAAAGGCTAATATGGGGGGTGTTTGTACTGTGCTGGCATTTTAGCACCCTGAGAAATGTGATAGGCAGTCAGAAGGTCAAGTTGAAAATATAGTTTTTCTCAACCCGCCTAAGAAAACCCAAACTAATACAGCCAACATATTTAAGTGCTTCCGGACCAGCCGCCGCAGCTCCCCTGTGCGAAATCACGTAACTGTACGTGGGCTCGCTTGGTCCGGATAGCAGGCACATGCGCACGCCCGCTGCAAAGCGGGGGTGCCGATGCTCATGGCTGATAGTCGCGATGAACGCCGGCCACGAGTGATCGTGACCAGGAGACACAGAACAGGGACGAGTGTGTGAACAAACTCTTCCCTGTTCTGTTCTGACAGGAGTGACAGATCGTGTGTTCCTATTAGCTAGGAACCACGATCCGTCACTTCCTCTAGTTAGTCCCCTCCCCCTTCAGTTAGAATCACCTCCCGGGGAACACAGTTAACCCCTTCACCGCCCCCTAGTGTTAACCCCTTCACTGCCAGTGAAATTTTTACAGTAATCGATGCATTTTTAATCGCACTGATCGCTGTATTAATGCCAATGGTTCCAAAAATGTGTCAAAAATGTCCGATGTGTCCTCCATAATGTCGCAGTCATGATAAAAATCGCAGATCGCCACCATTACTAGTAAAAAAAAAATAATAATAATAAAAATGTCATAAATCTATCCCCTATTTTGTAGACGCTATAACTGTTGTGCAAAACAATCAATATACGCTTATTGCGATTTTTTTTAATAAAAATATGTAGAAGAATATATATCGGCCTAAACTGAGGAAAAAAAAAATTTTTTCATATATATTTTTGGGGGATATTTATTATAGCAAAAAGTAAAAAAAAAATTTTTTTTTTTTTTTTTCAAAATTGTCTCTCTTTTTTTGTTTATAGCGAAAAAAATTAAAAACGCAGAGGCAATCAAAAATTTTAAGTATTATTGTCTATTTTTTCTTTTGTTTTCTTTCTAGTGCAGTGCCTTTCTCTGTGGGTTGGGAATGCGTGCGATTTTGCACGCATTCCCCATCCCCGAAGATGTGAACCTTGCCTTACTGAATACATATATATGCAGTGGCGACTGGTGTTTTTTTTTTTTTTTTGGGAGGTGGCAAACAACCAGCACATTCTCTGCGCCCGAGCCCACCCTATTTTGAAGCCTGTTCGAGCCTCTGGCTCTAATCAGGTGCTTCAAAAAAACACCCACCCACCATTGGAATTCATGCATCCAGGGTCCGGAAAGGACGCATGGATGGGGGGGGGGGGTGGCGCCCCTGCATACAGTATCTCACAAAAGTGAGTACACCCCTCACACATTTTTGTAAATATTTTATTATATCTTTTCATGTGAAAACACTGGAGAAATTACACTTTGCTACAATGTAAAGTAGTGAGTGTACAGCTTGTATAACAGTGTACATTTGCTGTCCCCTCAAAATAACTCAACACACAGCCATTAATGTCTAAACCACTGGCAACAAAAATGTCCAAATTGCGCCCAAAGTGTCAATATTTTGTGTGGCCACCATTATTTCCCAGCACTGACAGGCTGACCCCCCCCCCCCCCCCCCCCCCCGGCCCCCCCCCCCCCCCCCCCCCCTACCTCTTCAACCTCTGCAGCAATGCTGGCAGCGCTCATATGTCTTTTTCCCAAAGACAACCTCTGAATATGACGCTGAGCACGTGCACTCAACTTCTTTGGTCGACCATGGCGAGGCCTGTTCTGAGTGAAACCTGTCCTGTTAAACCGCTGTATGGTCTTGGCCATCGTGCTGTAGCTCAGTTTCAGGGTCTTAGCAATCTTCTTATAGACTAGGCCATCTTTATGTAGAGCAACAATTCATTTTTTTCAGATCCTCAGCGAGTTCTTTGCCATGAGGTGACATGTTGAACTTCCAGTGACCAGTATGAGATAATGAGAGTGATAACATCAAATTTAACACACCTGCTCCCCTTTAACACCTAAAACCTTGTAACAATAACAAATGATATGACAGCGGGGAGGGAAAATGGTTAATTGGGCCCAATTTGGAAATTTTTCACTTAGGGGTGTACTCACTTTTGTTGCCAGCGGTTTAGACATTAATGACTGTGTGTTGAGTTATTGTGAGGGGACAGCACATTTACACAGTTATACAAGCTGTACACTCACTACTTTACATTGTAGCAAAGTGTCATTTCTGACATGAAAAGATATAATAAAATATTTAAAAAAATGTGAGGGGTGTACTCACTTTTGTGAGATACTGTATATGTGTGTTATTTTAAAATGACTCAAAGTTCCTCTATACCCAAGAACAATATGTAAAATTTTGCAGCTAACCAGTCCGTAGATGTGTAGGCTGCATTCTTCCTATTATTTTCAGGCTTCTTTTTCCTTTATTTTCACCTGATGATCCTGCCAGTAACACCCTTCCTGTCCTATGGTGACAACGCTCACTCACTGAACCGTATCTGTGGAGGATCAGCATCACCGTTGTAGGACAGAACTACAGAACACCCGACCCCTTTCTCCTTTTCTCTTCTCCATAAGACAGGGAAGGAGTATGTTTGTGTTTATTGAGCACACATAACAAAATACTTTCATTTGTATATTTAACATATATATTTAACAGCCCAAAAGGAATCAAATAGGATAAATTCATTGTAATGCCCTGTACACACGGTCGGATTTTCCGACGGAAAATGTCCTATCGGACAATGTTGTCGGAAATTCCGACCATGTGTAGGCTCCATCTGACTTTTTCCGTCGAATTTTCCGACGAACAAAGTTTTATCTCCTGCTCTCAAATTTTCCGACAACAAAGTCCGATCGGACTTTTTCCAATCGTGTGTACCGAATTCCGACGGACAAAGTGCCATGCATGCTCAGATCAAATTACAAGACCAAAGCTATTGGCTACTAGCCTCTACGTATTTCCGTCGTACGCAATGAACGTCACCACATTCAGAATGATCGGATTTTCCGATAACTTTGTCCGACCGTGTGTATGCAACACCAGTGTCGGACAAAATCCGTCGGAAAGAATCCGACGGATTTTGTGGTCGGAATTTCCGACCGTGTGTATGGGGCATTAGTGTTACATACACTTCAAAATTGGAAGAAGAAATATTTCACAGAAAACATTTTTTTTTTAAAGGCTTCAATTGTATTGATGCCTTTCCAAAATATTTTGTTATTTAGTTCTCAGTTAATAGGTATTAGTTTTCTAATGCCCATTTGTCATTGATAATCTTGTGTTTCCAAGTCCCATTGGTCCAATCTAGAGTAGAGCTGAGCTCTGGACATTTAGCTGGCTCCTAATAGGAGTTTTAGCGGTGACCTAATGTCATTTGTTGGAGAGTTGCATTTAGAATGGTGTTGTAATGCCATGAACCCTGCAGTGCTCTGTTCCCCAGTGTCACCAAATACTGCTTCAGTGAGCGCATTCCACTTTCATGTGTTCCTGTTATTCCTCCTCTGGGACTTGCTACTACAACCTTTCTTTCCCCAAAGCTGTTCTAGATGACCATGTATATGACGTCTTAATACAGATGAAAAGGCAGACATTTCACTGGAGTGAATGAAAACGGACACTTAAATTACTCTCGGTGGTTCCTAATGACATGTTGTGGCTAAAAGAGCTCCATTCTAATAAACACTATACAGCTCTTGAAATGCCATATAGAATTAAGATACTTAGAGACTGAAGTGTAAGTAATGGTGGCACCTAGGAGAGCTTTTTTCCTTAGTGACAATGACAGGAATCATAAGGCCTGGTTTAGCATTATGCATCAATTATAGATATTTAATGTTAAAAAAAAATGATAGCATTAGGTGTTATAAAGTATCTACACTTACATTCTATAAAAAATATATGAACAAATTCTATGTGTATTATAATTATCACAATCTGGCATTAGAATGTGCTATCTAAATAGTTTGAACACAGTGAGGTTGATTTACAAAAATTGGAGAGTGCAAAATATGGTGCAGCTCTGCATGGTAGCCAATCAGCTTCTAACTTCAGTGTGTGCAATTATGCTTTGGCAAAAAAAATGCCCTTGAACTACATAGTTAAGGGTCAATCTAGAGAAAAATTGAATAAGAAAATTGTATAATGTATGGCCAGCTTTAACCACTAGCCAAATGATGGCCACAGCGTGGACCTTAATTTCAGGGAGGCCATCATATGACGTCCTCCCCTTTCCGCGCTGTGATCACCAAGTCACTGAGACTCGGGTGATCACAGATCTGAGTATCCGATCCTGGCCCCTTACCACGTGATCAGCTGTCAGCCAATGAAAGCTGATCACGTGATGTAAACAAAAGCTTGGTAATCACGCTGACAGTGTGAGGAGAAAAAAAAGCCGATCACCGGCTTATGTGCAAGGGACATCGGTCCCGAAGAGGAAGGAGGCACATCTGCCTCATCTGTGCCCACAATTACCGCCTTCCAGTGCCACCTGCCAGAGCCCACCAGTGCCACCTATCAATGCTTATGAGTGCCACCTATCAATGTGTGCCACCTATCAATGCCACAAATCAGTGCCACCTATCAATGCCCACCAGTGGTGCCAATCAGTGCCTCATCAGTACACCCTAGTTGTGCTCCCTATCAGTGTAACCTACCAGTGCCGATCAGTGCCCATTATTGCCACCCATCAGTGCCCATCACTACCACCTATCAGTGCCACCTACTACGAAAAGAACATCTATTAAAGACTGACCTACAATCAACCTGCAAAAACAGGAAGATACCTACCCAACCACAACAATTTGCATGCGCCATGATCAACACCAGATCTGCAGCCAAACACAGACTAGAAGTACACGACTTCATCACCCAAAACAATATAGACTGCCTCTTCATCACGGAAAGCTGGCTAACACCCGACTGCAACACCATCCTCACCGAATTGGTGCCGGAGAACTACAGGATCCTAACGGAACATCGGATAGGAAAAAAAGGAGGAGGCCTAGCAGTGATTTTTAAATCGCACTTGGCACTCACCAAACCAATCTTACAGAACCCAGTACCTTTTATGGAGACACTGACGCTACATCTTCAATCAACACCCCATGACATCACCCACATTCTACTTTGCTACAGACCACCAGGACCTAAGACCAATCTGCTTACACCCCTCACAGAGTTTATCTCAATACACACACTGAAATCCAAAAACCTGCTGGTACTTGGAGACTTCAACCTCTGGGCAAACTCTACCCAAGACCCGATCGCGACCGCCTGCATCAGCCAACTGGAAGAACTGGGTCTCCAGCAACTGATAAAGACCCCCACACACGGATCAGGACACACTCTGGACCTCGTCTTCAAACAAAATCTGGACATCAACACAGTAGACAACATACCACTACCATGGACGGACCACCACGCCATCAAATTCAAAATCTCCACCAACACCACCCACCAAAAACAGAAACCTGCAACAACAACTCATTGGACCAGATCGCAGAAAAAACTGCACTCCGACTCCTTCAAAACCATCTTATCAAACAAAATAGCAACTCTGAATTTAACCCACTCATCGGAGCAAACTCTCAGCTCCCTAAACAATGCATTACTACAATCAGCAGACTCAGTGGCTCCAAAACGCAGAACACTCATCAAGAGGAAAAACTCAGGATGGTTCAACAGCTCGCTCACGCTACTCAAGCAAGAACGCAGAAGAGCCGAAAGAGCATGGAGAATAAATCCCACCAATGGAAATCACACAAAATACAAAGGACTCACACAGAATTATCAGAAGGCAATCTTCAAAGCAAAAAAGACCATTTCTCAAATACCATCTCAGCGGCCTTAAACCGCCCCCGGGAACTTTTTAAAAATAGTCGCTCAGTCGATGAACCCGGCATGATTAGAGCCCCCCGCTAATGAAACCCAAGATTTCTGCAATGAATTATCAGATTTTTTCATCAATAAAATCGACAACATCAGGAAAACAATTGGTCAGAAAAAGACATCCGACGGCAGGCAGTCAGAGCAAAAAGTCGACACAAACATCCCACAACCACCAAAGTTTTCTCTGATCCCAATTACCACGGATACTACTAAAAACATCATCAAAAATCTCAGAGACAGCACATCGTCTATTGACATCATCCCCACAAAACTCCTGAAAGAATGCTCCGACATCCTGGCTCCCACCATAACGCACCTCATAAATCAATCATTCAAAGAAGGGATTGTTCCAGGCGCCCTCAAACAAGGCATCATCAAACCCCTGCTAAAGAAACCCAACCTCGACCCACGGGACCCCAACCATCGCAGACCAATTACAAGCTTGAACAACATCTCCAAGATTATGGAGAAAGCGGTAGTACAACAGATACAACGCCACCTGGACACACACAAACTCCTGGATCCGTTACAATCAGGATTCCGCCCAGGCCATGGGACAGAAACCGCACTCCTGAAGATATGGGACGATGCCCTCGACGCAGCGGATGACGGAGATTCATGTCTCCTGGTACTATTGGACCTCAGTGCAGCGTTTTGATACTGTGGACCACAATACTCTACTCATCCGCCTCACAGAAGTAGCAGGAGTCACTGCTCAGATCTGCAATGGTTCGCATCCTTCCTAGGAAATCGCTCTCAGACAGTGAAACTAGGAGGTTTCACCTCTGAAACCCGGGCAATCTCCTGTGGCGTCCCTCAAGGATCACCCTTGTCGCCAGTACTCTTCAATATATACATTCGCCCACTCCTCAACATCATCAGAAGATCAGACCTCTGCTTCCACTCGTACGCTGACGACACTCAATTATATTTTCGTATCACCGGACTAAAAGACCATCATCAGCAATTAGGAAAGTGCCTCACTATGATAGACGACTGGATGACTACCAGCTCCCTCAAACTTAATGAATCAAAAACAGAACTTCTTATTCTACATGCAAATCATAACCCCCGAACCAAGATCCCTTGGACACCTACTACCATCTTTGGACGGACCATCACCACTAGGACCAAGGCTAAGAGTCTCGGAGTCATTTTTGACTCAGAAATGTCAATGGATGCCCAAATAGGAGCAGTGGTCAGTGGTTCTCACCATCTGCTCCGCCTGCTACGCAGACTCCTCCCCTTCATTCCAAAAGAGGACAAAGCAGTGGTAGTTGGAACGATCATCAATTCTCGACTCTACTATGCTAACTCCCTTTACATAGGATTACCCCAATATCAACTTGCGCGCTTACAACTTATCCAAAACACGGCGGCAAGGCTGATAACAGGGAAAAAACCCTGGGAATCCATCTCCCCTTCCCTGAGGAATCTACATTGGCTAAATGTAAGGAGTCGGGTCGCATTCAAGACCCTCTGCCTCACCCACAAATGCGCACATGGAAACGCCCCGCAATACCTTCGCGAGAAAATAAAACACTACACACCGAATCGCAGTCTTCGATCGGCTAATCAAAATCTTCTCCTCATTCCCAAATCCCGCTACAAATCAAAGGGGGAACGGAGATTCGCTGTCCAAGGTCCACGGCTATGGAACGCTCTACCAACCGACATTCGCATGGAAGAAAACCATCAGGCCTTCAGGAAGAAACTCAAGACCCACCTCTTCTAGAAGCTCGACAACCAAATGCCAATCCAGCGCCTTGAGGCGATTCAGTTCGCATTGTAGCGCTATACAAGTTATTCATTCATTCATTCATTCACCTATTAGTGCCACTTCTCAGTGCCTGACAGTGCCACCTATCAATGCCCTTCAGTGCCACCCATCAGTGCCACCTCTCAGTGTCACCTCTCAGTGCACACCAGTGCCGCCTATCAGTGTCCACCAGTGCCGCCTTATCGGTGCCCATCAATGCAGCCCATTGGTGCCCATCATTGCAGCTCATTGGTGCCCATCGGTGCCCATCAGTGCAGCCAATCATTGCCCATCAGTGCAGCCTATTGGTGCCCATCAGTGCAGCCTCATCAGCGTACATCAATGAAGGAGAAAAATTACCTGTTTGCAAAATTTTATAACAAAATATAAAAAAATATAATTTTTATTTTTTATTTTTTATTTTTTTATTTTAACAAAAAATAAAAACCGCAGAGGTGATCAAATACCAACAAAAGAAAGCTCTATTTGTGGGAAAAAAATGATAAAAATGTCATTTGGGTACAGTGTTGTATGAGCGCGCAATTGTCATTCAAAGTGCATTAGCGCGGAAAGCTGAAAACTGGTCTGGGCACTGGGCAGGAGGGGGGTTTAAGTGCACAGTAAGCAGGGGGGGGGGGGGTTAATTATCACTACCATTGGCCACCAATTAAACAACCATGGTTTATTTATTACTGCCACGGACCACCAATGAAAGATCAATAACACTGCCACTGTTCACTAATTGGGGGGGGCTTTATGGGAGTGATGGACAGCAGCTCCAGTCAGCAGCACACATACATATGCCTGTATATTCTGCACAGGAAGTACATTTTTTTTTGTTGGCTGCTATCTCCTGTAATGCTGTTCTCACATAAGTATGTAAGTAAAGCTAAATTCTACATTCCTCAAGATCTTGGTGCCCCATCTTATCACATAACGAACAACCAACACTGGCTGGATACTGCAGACAAGACAACAGCCCCCGAGCCTTTCTCACCAGATATGTTCTAAAGATGCTGCGGTCACATGCTTTTTTTGAAAAAGGTAAGTTCTCAATTATTATTATTATATTATTATATACGATTTATATAGCACCAACAGTTTACGCAGCACTTTACAATGTATGGGGGGACAACACAGTTACAGTACAGTTCAATATAAAAGGTACAGGAGGGCCCTGCTCGTAGAGCTTTACATTCTAAAGGGAGGGGGTGATGGTACAAAAGCTAAAAGCTGCAGAGAATGATTTGATGGGGGTGGCAAATTCAAAATATGATAATACCGTATGCACTTGTTTTAGATTCTTTTCATGATACTGATAGGAATTGCTTGGTATATTATGAATGACTTCACATACTGTATACTTGAAGTGTTACTAAACCCACAACAGTAAAATCAGTCTGTATATGCAGTAAAGCATGCTTGTTATACTCACTGTGGAACCTAAGGGGTTATTCCTCTGCATTGTGTAAAAAGGCTGTTTGATCCCGTCTTATTTGACCCTCCCCTTCTTTTACTGTCCACAATCCATCTGCTGATAGTACAGCGCCTTTGAGGCACCCTGCACATGCTAAGTTTAGCGTGTATTGCTAGAGAGGTTTTTATTTTTATTTTTTTGCATGTAATTAGCACAGGGCCAATCTGCACTGTCCAGACAGAGGGTCAGGAGTCATGCAGCCTCATAGGACAGTCAGAGGAGAATGAAAACTCCTCCTACAAGCTTTAACCAGTGCTCGGCTGGACACTGATAGAAGTCCCAAGACTGCTATATACTGCTGATGGGAAGAAGTATTTAGCAGTTTATATTTACTAAAATAATTGCATTTCCATGTTCTGTGTACAGCGGGAGACCAGATAAAAAATGCAGGGTCTTTAATTGATGATTTAAAATCATATCTTAATTTCCACATTGTATTTCAGATATTTCTAGCCTACTCCTATTAATCTAAAAGATATTGAAGTTTGTAAACTTACTTGCATTATGTCCACAGTCTCTGGCCATCTCCTGTTGTGTGTCTGCTGTCTCTTATAATGAATATTCACTTAATTTTATGTGTGGCTCTTTAGTGATGACGGGGGCCCACACTTGGGTGCTTCCATCATAAGAAAGTTAAGCACCATTGCCTTAGAACCAAAGAAGCTGCCATCGTAGCCTCTGTTTGATCTGCAGATGCCATGGTACTGCACCTGTGATCAGTTATGACATAAGCCATTTGATGGCTTGATAGTTCAGTTGACAGAACAAGCAACTATTACAGTTATCATTACTGACATGCCTTAAATGTAACTGTTTTGGAAAAGTTAAATCAATGGGTTATTGCCACTTTAAGGTTTGCAATATGCTACTAGACTGCACCAGTAGACTGGATTTTAGGCAAAATCTTTAACCGCAGATCTATTGTATGGGAAAACCTGAGACATGGTCCAGCCAGGAGGGGGACCCATCAGTTATTTTACACATATTGGGGGAGATTTACTAAAACTGGTGCACTCAGAATCTGGTAGACGTGTGCATTCGTTTTCATCCGAATGCATTTTCGTCTGAATTTTGGGTATTTTCATTTTCATTTTAACAAACGATAACAAACGTGCGGAATACAAAAACCGAAAGATCCGACATAAACAAATGCTTTATTTTCGTTTTCGTTGTGACAACAGTTCAATATAGATAGGAGATTCGACATGATGCTGACAATAGTGATCTGTGTCCATCGAACCTGTGGTCGAATGTGCCTAACCTTAGCTCTATCAAGTTTATTCTACATAGAGAAAAGATTTGACATAGAGAGAAAGATTCGACATAGAGAGAAAAGATTTGACATAGAGAGAAAAGATTCAACATAGAAAAAAGATTCGACATAATAGAAACAATAGCAAAAAAGGTTGAATGTGCCTAACCTAATTCTATTAGTCCAAGGTTATTCGACATAGAGATAAAAGATTCAACATAAAGATTCGACGAAGCA
>CM053026.1:652515648-652692718 GCA_028564925.1 Lithobates sylvaticus
CCGTCGGAATTTCTGACCGTGTTTTATAAAGCATTAGCCTTTTTTCTGAACAACTCAAAGAAGAGAAAGAGGTGATACAGGTTACATGTGCTTTGTTTTCTGATTATAAAAGTTGTATTCAATAATATATGAAAGTGAATGAACTATACTTGGCCTACTTGTAGAACTTTATTGCAATTATGTACATACATAGATATATGACTGACAATGTTACTTGAGCTTTTGCCCACTGATTGTAATTGACTACTTTATTTATTGTTTCTTGTGAGATGGAACACATGTTCAACTCAGTGGTGGCTGGTGTTTTTTTTTCGGTGGGGGGGGGTGTGGCAAACAACCATCCCCCCGGGCGGCCAGCAGTGGCACACACACCCCCCATTAGCTGTCTGCCGGTCGGTCCGACACTTATCCAATCTAGATGGTGGGCTACGGCAGTGGCTCCCGTGTTCTCTAGCACGGCGGACCCCATCTTGGTGGCAGGTTGCAGGCTGCGGCTCTGGTGTCCTCTTCTCCAGCACTGCGGTTTCCGCCATGCATCTCCTCTTCCTAGGCGATAGGCATCCAATAGGATCGCCTGGCATTTTTGCCAATCAGGAAATGGGTCTCACGAACTGCTTCCTGATTGGCGGGGAGGAGATTTAGTGTGACACAACTGGGTGGGATCAGGGCACTGGCTCTAACCATTGGAATCAATAGTCTGGCGCCCTGTATGTAGCTCAGGGGGCTGGACGCATGGATAGGGGGGGCCGCAACCCGTGCGCCCCCACTGGTTCAACTGTTATCTGCTTTCTTTTTGAGCCTGAAAAATCAATCAAAGGAAATTAAGCATTATGCACAGCAGGAAATGAGAGTGAATTTCTCCAAAGTGAAGGAAATGCACTTTTAGGCAATTATCACCCGAACAAGTGTCCTCATTAAAAGATTTCCCCCAATTCCTGTTCCGGTGACAACTCAAATTTTGGTCTTTGTTCATTTTCAGTCCTACTGACAGTGGTCACCAAGACAAATTCAGAAAATCTATCTACCTAACGGGGATGTAGGCAGCAAAAAAAAAAACTGTTATCCCCTCCCCTTTATTACACAATCATTTACCCACAGTTGTGGATTAACAATTTCTGATGTTCCAATATTGAGCTTAACCCATGCTTGGCAAATCACTCAATCGGATTAAATGAAGGTGAGAAAGTAACAAACCTAACTGCAACACTCGCTGATATTCACACATAAATAACAAAAGACAACTGAAAAAAAATTGTGTTGCGCTGTCAGGAAAACATCTAATTCAATATATAGTGTATAACAAACAAAATAAAAAATAATAATAATAAAGTCCTATAAACTAAATATCAAGGTCATTTCTGCAGTGCTTTTTGCTGTGCTTTTTTGCATTTTTTTTTACCATGGTTTTACCGTGTTTTTGCTGCGTTTTTGTCGCAAATTTGCGTTTTTATGCTTTTTTTGGGCAAATTTGTTGTTGCAGATTAAAAAACGTAAATTGCTGTAAAGTCAGTAAAAACGCACTACATGCTTTTCTGCAGCTTCTCCATTGAAATCTATTGAACCAAAAAAGCACAAAAAGCACAGTTTTGTGTTCAAAAAAGTTCCTGACCCTTTCCAAAAATACAAAGGCACAAAAATGCATTGATGTGAACATATTCAATAGGAACCCATGTTAAAAATAATGTCCTGCGTTTCTGCAAAAAGCATTAAAAAATGCATTGGTGTGAATGGAATCTTAATCAGCATTTAAAATATGACAGATCCTGCCTGATGGATGGATGGCTCCAGCTCTGTTCTTCTCACACCTCAGCAAGCCTTAAGCCTCACTCTCTCGTGAATGGCATGCTCCAAAAGTGGTCACTGGATCGCTTCTTATCTCAGCAGCAAAAACATATACCAAGGAAAGAGCAAGGCAATCCCATTGGGAAGCACTGTTTAAAAAACATTTATTAATAAACCAAGTAGGTACTCACAAAACAGATAGTATGACAAGCATATCACCCAGCAACACCGACTCTCTGGGCGGGCATGATAACATCACCGCTAAACTCTGCCCTACACACGTTTTGTCTGACGGGACACCTTCCAATGGGCAACAAAGTCATGGATGACATATTCGGTAAAGGTAGGAAATCAGCAAAAGGGACATTTGCCAGGAGTGAAAAACTCTTCACCGAGTTCACTATATGGACCACTTGTGTATTTATAGATGGTGATCATAGACCCCTTAATCTTCTTTTCTAAAGAGGGAATAAACTCTGTTCAGCTAATCTTGCTTCAGAAGAAGCATCTTTGTCATGAAATGCATTGAGCATTCCCGGAAAAGAGGGCATCTTTTTTTCCCTTCCCCACATGGCCTGGCGTACAAAACATACTTGTTTGATATCCTCTACTCTAAGTTGGGTATTGTGGTGTTTTGGCCTATTTTTTGTACCCTCTGTTACTGCTTCATCCTCTTCTACTACTCTACTGTGTTTCTTCTGTTTTTTTCAACCTTTTCTGCTCTTATTTTTATCCTCTTGTCTCTCCTGTTGATGTATACCTATTTCAGCGCATTTAGAAAGGGAATGTCTATTTCTCTATAGTGGATGGCCACATGTGCATATATGGAATGAATTCTGGTATACCGTTTTAAAAAATTTTTTAAATGATTTATGTGCTTAAGGGGAGTTTTTGCAATTTTTATATATTTTGTTTCAATAAAGATTTGTATGCATTTTTTTTTTTTTAGCCATTCAGTTGTAAGAGATCATTTTTTTAGGTAGTTTCGTTTTTGCACACATTAGAAACCTGATAGAGCGCCTGAACCCTCCCCACTGTATACAAAATTGAAATAAGTTTTGGCTTTATGTTTAAACAAAAGTCAATTACTCTTGGAAAACTAAAGCCAACACAGTAGGATCCAATATCTTTGGAAGGGTATGCAGGCTGATATTGCTTTCCTCACCTTCTGAAAATGCTTGTTGCCCGGCTGTCATACTGACCCTCTCACTTCAGTACTTTAAGGCACTAAACTGGATAAGTATGCAGATAAGGACTTCTGACTTTTGTGATCTGCATATTTGTTCCAAGCCAATGGGTTAACATAATAGCCAGGCAACCAGCATTCTCAGAAGGTGACCAATAATGGCAGCACCTGTATTTACTTTTAGACAGGTTTACTTTAAATTTGATTGGATGTTTTCAGCAGAACATTTTTACTTTGCATCTATTTTCTAAAAAAATTCTGTATACTTAAAGAGGAGTATCCATTAAAAAAAAATAAATTAAAAGTCAGCAGCTACAAATACTGCAGCTGCTGACTTTTAATAATCGGACACCTACCTGTTCCAGGGTCCAGCAATGCGGGGGGTCGAAGCTCTGCTCGTCCCCCCATCCGCTCGGCATTGCAACTGTGGTCACCCGGCTGTGGCTTCACAGCCGGGCACCCACTGCGCATGCGTGAGCACCGCCACGATTGGCCGCGCAGTCATCTGGAACCTGTCACGTGTCCCAGATGACTGACTGGATTAGGGGAGCCCTTCCTGCGCCGAGGGGAAGTGATGTCACCAGCCCAGGCACCGAAGTAGGCAGACTACAAGGGACCCCCTAATTATTTTTTTGCACTTTTTTTTTTTTTGTGAATTTTAAGCATTTTTTTTTTTTTTTTTGAGTGCAACACCTCTTAAAGCTTAGCCCTAAATCATGAAAATGTATATTATTGATGTAATACCATCAATAGTCCATAAGATTTGTGTCAGTTCCAGGAAAAAAAATCCATGGCACATGCTTTAACATCAGCGGAAGCAGGTCCCCCTGTGTACTGAACATATGATTAGGATCCGCTGAAGATTTGTTTGACGTACATGTATAAATTCAGCAGTATAGCTTATCTGGAAGCTTCTTATCTCCAGGCCGTGGATTTAACATATGTAAACATTTTCACGGTTTACCTTTCTGCCGCTTATCCAAAAAAACAGTAGACCTCTAGGAATGATTGACAAGACACAAGATGTGATGCCAACTGAGATTTATTTCTTGCAGAAGCATTGCTAGTTTGTGATGTTGTAACAAACATTCATATCTATTTGTACTGAAAGGATGAATAATGCTGGCCATAAACGTGGCAAACTAGTAAGAATTTATAACCTTTCAGCCCAATAAATGCAATAGCCTACAGCAATCTACAACCCTCAAAATCATTTCTCAGTTTAGGGTAATCAAACTGAAACTACATACAGGTATACCCCACTTTTAAGTACACAATGGGGTTTATTTACTAAAGCTGGAAAGGGCAAAACCAGGCTCACTTCTGCATAGAAACCAATGAGCTTCCAGGTTTTATTACCAAAGCTTAATTCAACAAGCTGGGGTTAGAAGCTCATTGGTTTCTATGCAGAAGTGAGCCTGATTTTGCACTTTTCAGCTTTAGTAAATAAACCCCATTGTGTACTTAAAAGTGGGGTATACCTGTACAAATCATTTAAAAATAAATTTCTAGTTGCATTTCAGAGTGTTTAATTGGTTTTTCACTGGTGACATTCCTTTTTTAAATAATCTTGTTTCATGATTGTCCTGTTTATTGTATGGCTTCACTGTGATTGGTTATGGATGGATGGTGTGGCTTCACTGTGATTGGTTATTGATGGATGGTGTGGCTTCACTGTGATTGGTTATGGATGGATGGTGTGGCTTCACTGTGATTGGTTATGGACAGATGGATAATGAGTGATTGGTTGGAACAATAATACAGTCTTCACCTACATTTTATTTTTCTACGTTGGTGACACAGTATGTAGCAATAACTTAGGATGAGCCCAGACATGGAACAAGTAAAAAATGGAAAGTCAGCAACAGCTACTCCCATATTTCTATAATGCCAGGTTTACAGGTTAATTAAGAAAAGTGGAAAGATAGTGCTGGAAACGTGAGGTTATCTTATTGGTTTTGCTATTCTATCTTCATATAATGATGTTGATGTAGGTAGGCGACTTCTCCATCCCAGAGGATCTCCATGGTCTTTTTGGCTTGTAGTGTAATATAAACAAAAATGTAAATCAAAGCACCACACCATTGGTCAAAAGTCGAGATATGACTTTAAAGCAGAAATGTCCAACCTGTGGTCCAATAGAGGAGGGCTGTGAATGCGGTCCAACACAAGATTATAAACTTAAAGGGGTTGTAAAGTCAGAAGGTTTTTTATCCTAATGTATTCTATACATTAAGATAAAAAACCTTCTGTGTGCAGCAGCTGCCCTCCAGCACCCCCTAATACTTACCTGAGCCCCATCTTTCTCCAGCGATGTCTACTGCTGATATTACATAGCATGCACCTTCAGGCTCCATGCATATGCTGGATAAAAAACACTGGTAATAGCTTTTTGTAGTAGCGTTTTAGCAGTTTTTTAGGAAAGTTTAGGAGCATTTAGGTGCATTCATGTTTTATTAGCGTTTTTGCACTAAAAGGGAAAAAAAAGTTAAAAAAACGCTATTAGTAGCGTTTAAGAGCGTTTCTGCTGGAAAAATGTTCCCAGAGACTCTACAAAAACTATTTTTTTTCTGCCCCTAGATGCTGAAGCTCAAAAAACACTAAGGCTACTTTCACACTGGAGAAGTTTGGGCGCTGGCGGTAAAGCGGCGCTATATTTAGCGCCGCTTTACCGGCGTTTTAGTGGCGCATTGCGGCCCCCCGCGAGCGGCCAAAAAAGGGTCAATACCGCCCGCAAACCGCCGCTGCAGCAGCGTTTTGCGGGCGGGTTCGGCGCGCTCCCCCATTGTTTTCAATGGGACCGGGCGCTATAGGAGCGGTAAATATACCGCTCCTATAGCGAGCCAAAGATGCGGCTTGCAGGACATTTTTGAGCGTCCTGCAAGCGCAGCGCTTCAGTGTGAAAGCCCTCTGGCTTTCACACTGAAGATACAGCAACAGCTGTTTCGGGTCGGTTTGCAGGCGCTATTCTTAGCGCAATAGCGCTTGCAAACCGCCCCAGTGTGAAAGGGGCCTTATAGCCTAAAGTAGTGTGCATGGACACATAGGATAACACTATTTAGCTTCTAGGAGCAGAAAAAATGCTAACAACAGCTTCTAGGAGTTTAAAAATGGATCCTATCAAAAGTTTTTGTGCATGGATCCTCTCAAAAGTTTTTTTTCATTTCAGGTTTGCTTGAAGAAGGGGAATTTCTTTAACTATAATTTATACATTGAATTTCAAATGGAAATAGTGGTGTTGTTCATTTAGACCAATTCGATGTTTCCTTTCATTTTTGCCTAGCTAGAAAAACAACAGTTGAAATAGTATTTTGGGAAATTGCTTTACTTTCCTCTGCTTTAGATGGTACAATGGAGATTCACGATTGTGAGAATGACTCATTCCTGTTTGTTCCCATCATTCTTGGCTCAGCTAATAAATAATGAATGTAACCAGGTTCTGTTTTAGGATTTCTTCTATCATGCTCAAATCTGAATATCTCAAAGAGGAGAAACATTATAAGTGAAGGAAAAAGATAAGGGAAAGTCTTACATGTCTATATTCAGCAAAGCTGGCTAAGGATGGCTTTTGTATGATGTACAAAATGCAGTTACCGTAAAAATCCTCAACAACCAATCAGATTTTGGTTTACTGCAATCATATCAAATACAACATGTATATTCATTCTTAAGGAGCATTATAGGTGGCTGATTTGTGGGTTTCTCTCTGTCCTTTTTCATTCATGCATTCTCTCAATCAGTGAAGCACTCATTCACTAAATCATTCAGTCACTCATTTATACGACAGCTTATACAAGGTCTACTCTACTCATGACAGCAGATTGCTTGTATTTCCAGTTTGCTTTCTCCATGAGGCATTTGGAGCCAGAATCAGAGCAGAATTACTACATAGACTTGTACAGGATCAGGTAGTCACAGAAAGGACACAAATTATTCACAAATAAGTGGAAATTGTTTATAACCTTCATTATCACTAACGCCTAATGTTTAATAGGTCTAGAAAAAATCATTATGCAGATGCCCATAGACTTTTAACCACAGTCTCTACCTGATCGCAAGACAACCTATTACTGTCTCTACAGAACATCGTTCCTTCAAAGAAACCAGCATCTGAGGTATCTCTATATGACTCTTGTGAAATCTAATTATAAAACATTATTAAGGTGCATGGTACATGATACCCACTAGTATAGCTAAAACGTGCCCAAAAGAATCATCTCACTGTTTCAGAAATTGTGGTCAGGTGGGTACTGTGCTACATATATGGTGGCAATGCCCTAAGATGATAACATTTTAATAAGACTAGTGTCTTATATCATTTTAGCATCTAGAATTTGACAAGACTTTTGAATCAAAATCTGCTGACTAGCAAGACCCTGACTTTGGATTTGATAAAACACAGTGGACCAACACCAGCAGATGACATGGCTCCCAAAATATTCACTGACTGTGGAAACTTCACACTGGACCTCATACAACTTGGATTCTGTGCCCCTCCACTCTTCCTCCAGACTCTGGGACCTTGGTTTCTAAATGAAATGCAAAATTTTCTACAGTTTATAATGGTTTGGGGAGCCATGCCATCTGGTGTTGGCCCACTGTGTTTTATCAAGTCCAAAGTCAGTGCAGCCCTCTACCAGGAAATTCGTGAGCACTTCATGCTTCCCTCTGCTGACCAGCTTTATGGAGATGCTGATTTCATTTCCAACAGGACTTGGCACCTGCCCATACTGCCAAAAATACCAATACCTGCTTTAATGATCATGGTATCACTGTACTTGATTGGCCAGCAAACTCGGCTGACCTAAACCTCATAGATAATCTGTGGGGTATTGTCAAGAGGAAGATGAGAAACACCAGACCCAACAATGCAGATGAGCTAAAAAGGTACATCAAAGAAACCCTGGGCTTTTATAACCCCACAGCAGTGCCACAGGCTGATCGCCTCCATGCCACACCTCTGATGCAGTAATTCATGCTAAAGGGGCAAGTATTCTGTATTTAACCACTTGCCGCCCGCCCTATAGGCAAAAGACGTTGGCAAAGTGGTTTCAAAATCCTGACCGGACAGTGTATGACGTCCTCAGGATTTTAAGCCGATGCGCGCCCCGGGGGCGCACATCGTGGCGATCGTTGTTGCAGGGTTTCAGTCTGACACCCTGCAACTACGATCTTGGTAAAGAGTCTCCAACGGAGACTCTTTACCACGTGATCAGCCGTGTCCAATCACGGCTGATCACGGTGTAAATAGGAAGAGCCGGTGATCGGCTTTTCCTCACTCGCGTCTGTCAGACGCGAGTAGAAGAGAGCCGATTGGCTGCTCCTCTGACAGGGGGGTCTGTGCTGATCGATTATCAGTGCAGCCCCCCGAGAATGCCCACACTGGACCACTAGGGACACCACCAGACCACCAGGGATGCCCAGCACCAGATATACCACCCTAGACCACCAGGGATGACACACAGTGCTCACAATGGATGCCAATCAGTGCCCACAATGGCATCACTGATTGGCATGCATTATTGTTTGGCACTGATTGGCATCCATCAGTACCAAACAAAAAAATACAGTGCCGCCTATCGGTGCCCATCCGTGCCACCTATCAGTGCCCATCCGTGCCACCTATCAGTGCCCATCCATGCTGCCTATCAGTGCCCATCCATGCTCATCCGTGCCGCCTATCCATGCCCATTTGTGCCGCCTATCCATGCCCATCCATGCCGCCTATCCATTGCCAATCCGTGCCAGCTATCAGTGTGAATTTGTGCCACCTATCAGTGCCCATCCATGTCGCCCATCAGTGCCACCTATCAGTGCCCATCATTGCTGCCCATCAGTACCACATATCAGTGCCCATCAATGCCACCTCATCAGTGCCACTTCATTGGTGCCACCTCATCGGTGCCCATCATTGCTGCCTTATCAGTGCCTGTCAGTGCAGCCCCATCAGTGCCCATCAGTGAAGGAGAAAACTTACTTATTTACAGTTTTGAAACTGAAACAAAAAAAAACATATTTTTTTTCAAAATTTTCTGTCTTTTTTTATTTGTTTAGCAAAAAATAAAAATGTAGAGGTGATCAAATACCCTCAAAAGAAAGCTCTATTTGTGGGGAAAAAAAATTATAAAAATGTAATTTGGGTACAGTGTAGCATGACTGCGCAATTGTCATTCAAAGTGCGACAGCGCTGAAAGCTCAAAATTGGCCTGGGCAGGAAGGTGTTTAAGTGCCCTGTATTGAAGTGGTTAAAATCCATTTTTTTTTTTATTGGTATTATGTAATCTAATTTTTCTGAGATACTACATTTTGGGTTTTCTCTAGCTGTAAGCCAAAATCATTAAAATTAAAAGAAAGAAATGCTTGAAATATATCACTCTGTGTGTAAGGCATCTCTATAAAATATATGAGTTTCATGTTTTTAATTGAATTACTGAAATAAATAAACTTTTTGATGCTATTCACATTTTATGAGATGCACCTTGTAAAAATACAAGGACATTAAAGTGCTGCCGCAAATCTACCTTCCTTCCTTTACCATTTGATTATTGTAATTTGTTTGAATACATTTCCTCACTAGTCAACATGCCATTCTCCTTCTGACTATTACCTTTAGGTAATCCATCACCTGGGGGGCATTGCCTTTATGGGTTTTCTGCCATTCATTACCGGCATTCTTTGCCCCTCTTGCCACCGATTTGATAGCTTGACCTTTGGTATTGGTTTACTAAATATGTCTTTGATTAGGTGAATTAGTCAACTATATTCTTAACGCTCCTACTTTATCCAATCTTAGGACTGACATAAGCCTTGAGAGAGACCCATGATGGAGTTACACTCTGTCTAGCTATTTAGCAATTTATTTATTTCAGGTACTTGTATAGCGCTGTCAATTTACACAGCGCTTTACATTGTACATTCACATTTGTCCCTACCCTCAAGGAGCTTACAACCTAAGGTCCCTAACATACATTCATACATATACTAGGGCCAATTTAGACAGGATCCGATTAACATACCAGCATGTCTTTAGAGTGTGGGAGGAAACCGGATTTCCCAAAGGAAACCCACGCAGGCACAGGGAGAACATGCAAACTTTAGGCATATGGTGTCGTGGTCGTGACCCTTTTTTGTGCTAGGTGAAAGTGCTATCCACTACACCACTGTGCTGCCCATAATTTATAATCTTGTGTAGCACAGATCTACATATTGATGACCATTGAGAGAAACTGTCAAAATCTGCGTAATTCAAGTATTTTTCTTTGACAAATATTTGAATAATAAGAACTGCGTCCATAGTTAAAGTGGTGGGACACCCTGAAAATGAAAACTTGAAAAAATGTTAGTAACAATTTAAAATAAAAAAAAATAAAAAAATTTTTTTTTTTACTTACCAGAAATGGCTGTTGCTAGGCAGATCGTCCTAATCTGCCTCCTCCAGCGCCGCGGTGATCTTCTCTTCTTCCATCTTCAGGTGAATGGGGAGCGGTGTGTTATGTGAACTGTGTCCCACAACACACCGCGTTCCCCATTCACAAATAAGACTCGCACATGCGCAGTAGGCCGCGCGCCGACTCGCGCATGCGCAGTAGGCCGCGCGCCGACTCGCACATGCGCAGTAGGAAACGGGAAGCCGTTTCCCTTACTGAGGATGGCGGCGCTGGATCCGGACAGCCGAGGGACATCTCGGCCTCCACGAACGACATCGCGGGCGCCCTGGGAGGGTAAGTGTACTTATTAAAAGTCAGCAACGACTTTTTTTTTAGCTGCTGACTTTTAAAAAAAAAATTTTTAAGGTGAAATCCCGCTTTAACTAAATATATTAGAAACATCATTTTGACAAGTTTGCTGCTATGTACTTGCCGTGTATAATGTGATTACTAAGCTTAACCATACTCAACATTGCTAATAACACTCAATGTTTAATGGTTGAAAAATAAAGCATGCTTCTCCTTAATAATTATTAAAGTGTTAAATGCATTTAATAGGAATAAATAGAATGTGAACTATAGAACACACTGGACAAATTAAGAAAGCCTACCTCATTATAAAGCATTGATTTGTCTTAATTTAAACCTGGTATTAGCCTTGACATAGTATGTTCTTGATGACTGGTATCATGGTAAAATGTCTACTGGTCTCTGGTGAGTGGCTGCCACACTTTCAGTAATATGAAACTTTGTTGACCACTTGCAATGGACAAACAATGATGTATAAAGAAGAGTAATGAGGTAATTAAAGAGGTTTGCCAGCAATAAATCTGAAAGGTAATAGTTGAGAAATCAGATCTACTACAAACTACAAACCTCTGGAGCAAAGGTGATGCATTTGCTGTCAAAGTTGAAATGGAAGGCCATAGCCACTTTGCCATCAGGGAACGTTATCAGAGCCCTTCCAGACTGACACGTTTGGTAAAATACTTAAGTTGGTTAACTATAGGCAACTAGTACATTGTGTGACATCAAATGTCTGCTATATTAAGTATGTACAAATATTCAAGGTATCCAATTTGGTCTAACTGGTTGGCAGATTATTTGGTCATAATCAAACGAGTAATCAGCTTATATGTAAGGAATGAACCAGACTGATCAGAAACAGTGAACAGTGGTGGCTGATGATATAGCGTACACATAAATTGATTAAAACAAGCGTTTATTCAAAAATTAAAAAGAGACATACATATAAGGAAAAGGGCTACCAATACAACCTATAAGTATATAAAATCACATAGGCACAGCATAACATCAAATGGTGTTATATGGAGCTTGCCAACATGTTTCATGGCACAACGGCCCCTTCTTCAGGGCTTTGTTCCATAAAATCTGGTTCCACACCTCAAATTGTATGGTGTGTTCAAACTAAGGGGAGACCAATGATAAATTGTCTTGTCGGTAACAAACACATAAGCAAAGCCCCCAGTAGAGTCAAGGAACAGTTAATCTAAGCACTCACATCTGAGTATGATGAATTGCTCAGAATCTAACTGATGACTAAACCGTCCCTTCACCAGGAAGATTACATCCAATGGGACAACAAACAGGGACTCCTTGTTCACACATAAAGCGTTCGTCCCAAGTAAAGGGTCCACACGTCCTCAGTACAAAAATGGGGGAAGTCTGGATATTTCCTTTATGTAGAGAGCCCACAGCGATATGGACTATAATTTCACAGTACAGAGATTTATGATCATCTCCATGTTTCGTATTGTCCCTCTAGTGCCCAGCACCACTAACTGACATCATATTTGTGCACCAAATCAAAGGGATTGTGGGATTGGTAGAATAGCAATTGCCTCACATGCATATACACCTGGACTACATATCCCAGGGATCTTTGCTACCATACGCAAGATTGCTGGGAAGAGCTATAAAAGAGGCCAGAGACCTGCCCCACGCTCTCTTCCTCTCGGGCCTTGTGTGTGTCGGACCTCTCCATACAAGGAGAGTGGGATCGCGGCCTACCACGCGGTGTACAACATCCCAACCTGTTCCTCAGACATCTATCCAGCACCACCTCGGCAGTCCGACAACCCGCACTTTATGCTTCGCATCAGGCGATTGTCGCCAGTGATCCGCTGCCAGAAGGCATTGTATCGACCTGGTCGTTGGTTAGAAGGCATTTGCCCACCTTTGCAAACCTCAATTGTTGCTCTATTGGGACACTGTCTACAGACAGCTTTACCCTGGGGAAACACTTTACTGCACTTCTATTTGAACACTGTACATAGACACCTATAGCATCAATTATTCCAAGGAATACCATTACCTTGTTACTGCACCTTATTGGATACAGTTAATGAGCTTCGACTGCCGGCTAAAACCATCAGGCCTGCAACTGGGACATTGCTGTCATTACTACTTAAAGGGCCCTCATACCATTCTTGTTTGATTGATCTCTCATTAGGATTAAAGGTTAAATAGGCTGGCCTGGGTCCCCCCCCCCCCCCTTGCCAGGATTAATGCTAAACTCTTGCTTATCCTTTCAGGTCATGTTCAAGTGGTAATCCATTGTACATGAGTGTATATAATATACTGTATTGCCAAATTGTCTTAACTTTTATTATTGTAGAGCTGAGCTAGGATTTTTAACCAAAGCTCAGCTGATCTATTAACTCAGTGCAACAAGATCTTATTTGAGTTATTTCAGTAAACGTTAATAGATTATATACTCACTGAGTTGTTTGACTTATTACTTTAAGGTGGTGCAAAGATGTCTGAACCCAGAGTGTCAGGTGGGTTGAAATGTTCACAGAGTCATGATGGTGCAGATGAGCAGGTAAATTTAAGCAGTCCCCAGGGGGGTCATGCTACAGATATATATCAGGGTCTCCTGAGGACCCTGTGATCCTCCTGCTAATGGCCTTTAAAAAAGGGGATGGATATCGTTGGAGTAACAAAGATGAGGCCCAAATTGTGTCTGCCACACTCAATTGTAGCAGACTAAACAGATTATTTTCAGAAGTGGAACTACTGAGGTTTTAGGGACTACAGTGCCACCTGAGATCCCAAAGCAAACTTTCCAGATATTGTTGCCATTTTGTAAGGCTTCCATTGACTCTTGATATAATTAATGGTCATCAAAAAACCTTACCCACGGGAATGATGCGCAGTGCTCCCAAACACACAAGTTAAATGACATCCAGCTTGATTATTTAATTTCTTTTTATTGCAATGTTGTGCTAATATGTCCACAATGGCGGATGTACATTCCTGTTTTTTTTTTGGATGAGATTGGAACATCTGCTGTAATATTTTTGTAATATTTAAAGACTACAATTATAAAAAAATCTAACTAAATGGTCGTGGTGTCAGAGAATGTTTAGCTTCTGTCATTAATAATGCTTTCAGACTCATCACATGTATTGCTTTTCTCAATAATAGAGACTATAGGTTATCCGAGAGCAACATTTTCTCAATAATAGAGACTATAGGTTATCCGAGAGCAACATTTTCCTCTAGTAGAACACACATTTTTCACCTTTTAAATTAGGGCTTGAAGTGTTAGTAAACATTGTTCACACTAATAAGACTGTATAATCTCTCTTTTGCATACATTATTCCTTTCATGCGCTGGCACAAAATAGAAATAATTACAAATGATGGCAGGTAGGGCAATTTTTTGGGAAACCGCCGAGCGTACGCAGATATGCGTACTCGGCTTTCGGTGGTTATACCGGGGTGATGCCCGCAGCTGCAGGCATCATCCTGGTACCGTTGTTTAGAGCCGGCGATCGGCTTTACAGGTATAACAACCGATGCGGCTAAAAGCCGCTCGGCTGTTATACCGGAGGAGCGGGAGGGGATGTCCCCCCTCCCGCCGCCT
Organism: Lithobates sylvaticus; assembly: GCA_028564925.1. Lineage (NCBI taxonomy): Eukaryota > Metazoa > Chordata > Amphibia > Anura > Ranidae > Lithobates > Lithobates sylvaticus. Next base: position 652,529,936 of record CM053026.1, read on the forward strand.
CGCACCTCCCGTTCCATCGGGAGGCCCGATCTAACATCTGCCGCTTCCGGCGGCTAGTGAGGGACTGGAACGAAGCCGGAAACGGCTTGGTTTCAGTCTCCTTGATGTAAACACGGAAGTGACATCACAACGTCACTTCCTGTTTACTCGGCTGCCAATGGCGCCGAATTTAAAAAAGTACACAGTATTCAGATACACCGTTTTCGATGATCTGAATACTTCGAAGTGCAAAGGAGGGATTTGTGGTCTTTTAGACCCCCGATCCCTCCATAAAGAGTACCTGTCACCACCTATTACTGTCACAAGGGATGTTTACATTCCTTGTGACAGCAATAAAAGTGATCGAATTTTTTTTTTTAAAACACAATTGAATTATCTAAAATTAAATAAAATAATTTGCTGCTCGCGCAGCAAAGAAGACGCATACGGAAGTCGCGCCCGCATATGTAAACGGTGTTCAAATCACACATGTGAGGTATCGCCGCGATCGTCAGAGCGAGAGCAATAATTCTAGTACTAGACCTCCTCCGTAACTCTAACCTGGTAACCGTAAAACATTTTTAAAGCGTTACCTATGGAGATTTTTAGGTACCGTAGTTTGTCGCCATTCCACGAGTGCGTGCAATAATAAAGCGTGACATGTTTTTTATCTATTTACTCGGCGTAACATCATCTTTCACATTATACAAAAAAATTGGGCTAATTTTACTGTTTCGTTTTTTTAAAATTCATGAAAGTATCTTTTTCCCAAAAAGTTGCTCTTAAAACACTGCTGCACAAATACTGTGTGACATAAAATATTGCAATAATCGCCGTTTTATTCTCTAGAGTCTCTGCTAAAATATATATATATATAATGTTTGGGGGTTCTAAGTCATTTTCTAGCAAAAAATACGGATTTTAACTTATAAACACCAAATGTCAGAAATAGGCTTAGTCATGAAAGGGTTAAAGCTATACTTCAGACAAACAACTAAATTCACAAATGAAATACATATAAGGGTGCTGTCTTTCATTCCCAAGGATTTGTATTTCTGTACATCCAGTTCTGAGATTTACACAACTAGACCACACAGCACAGGAGACCTGATCTTTTTCTGCTGTAGTTTTACACCCACACCCTGTGACTGGACAGTTAATAGAGAAGCAGCAGGCAGATGAGCTCATCTCTCTCACACTTTGCTCTCTCCTCCCATCAGCATGCTCCTTGCACTGTAACACTGGTACCAAAATTATAATACCAGGAGTAAGATGCTTGGCTCCTAAGGATTGCCATCTAAGGTCATTTTTTTACAAAGATAATAATTGATTAATGACCCAGGGAAAGTCCAATTGTCTTCAACATTAACCACCTCAGCCCCGGGAGGATTAACCCCCTTCCTGACCAGAGCACTTTTTGCAACGCTTTTTGCAACGCTTTAACTGACAATTGCGCGGTCATGTGACGTTGTACCAAAACAAAATTGACGTCCTTTTTTTTCCCACAAATAGAGATTTATTTTGGTGGTATTTGATCGCCTCTGCGGTTTTTATTTTTTGCACTATAACAAAAAAAGAGCGACAATTTTAAAAAAAAATGAATATTTTTAACTTTTTGCTATAATAAATATCCCCAAAAATATATAAAAAACGATTTTTTTCCTCAGTTTAGGCCGATATGTATTCTTCTACATATTTTTGATAAAAAAAAATCGCAATAAGCGTATATTGATTGATTTGCGCCTACAAAATAGGGGATAGATTTATGGCATTTCTATTATAATTTTTTTTTTTTTAGTAGTAATGGCGGCAATCTGAGATTTTTATCAGGACTGCGACATTATGGCGGACAGATCGGACGCCTTTGCCACTATTTTGGGACCATTGTCATTTGTACAGCGATCAGTGCTATAAAATGTATTGATTACTGTGTAAATGACACTGGCAGTGAAGGGGTTACCCACTAGGGGCGGTGAAGGGGTTAAGTCTGTCCTAGGCAGTGATTCTAGCTGTGGGGGGGGGGGGGCTACAACACACAAACACACAGGACAGTGATCACTGCTCTCAATGACAGAGAGCAGTGATCTCTGTCCTGTCACTAGGCAGAACGGGGAAATGCTTTGCTTATAAAAGCATCTCGCCGTTCTACCTCTCCGTGACACGATCGCAGGCACCCAGTGGACATCGAGTCCGCGGGACCCGTGGTCGCGGTCACGGAGACCGCGGCGGGTGCACGCAAACCCGCAGCACCGCTTCTTAAAGGGGATGTACCTGTACGCCCTTTTGCACACCAGTGCCATTCTGCCAACCTATATCGGTGTGTGCTGGTCGGGAACCGGTTAAATACCACAGACCATATTACTATCTTTGTGTACAACACATATTCATTTACGGTAAAGCCTTTATTGTTTACCAATTGTAAACTCTCTTACTGCAACACATTTACAACAGACATATGGTGGCTATAAATAGCCTGATCCGGTGCGTGTTGTGCTTTTATTAATACCACTTTTTGGTCAATCTCTACGCGTGGTAGCTGATCCTTTTCCATTCTCATTTTGAAGTGTGTGCTTCTTTTTTTCATCAGGTAAGACGTACAACATACCGTCCCAAGGCTGCAGACGACAGGCAGATATTTCCCTGCCCATTGTTCATGCATAGCCGTAGACATCCCACCTGCCATGGCAGATAAACAATTATGCAGCTTGATGAAAGTTATCAAAATGTCTATGTCTGTAAAAAAATCTAAATTCTCTTGCATTTAGGTAAAATACAATCATACTGTTCAAGAAATAAAATGCATAGTTTTTGTTATCTTTATTGTTTATTTATTATGTTCAGAACCCAAAAAAATGTCTTAAAGCCCATCTACGGGAAATGGAAAAATGCTCCTTTGCAGTGGGGATGCCCCCACACTGCAAGGGTTAAATGCCCGTTTAGGTCCAGGGGTGCAAAAGGCATTTTTACTTACCCGCACCTCCATTACCCTGGCAGCTGGTGCTTGTGTCTATTATCTTATGTTTCAACAGTGGACTGCCCCTTCGTGTCCTCGTATCCAGTGCAAAGCTATGGGCTCTGCTTTGGACTTGATAATGTCAGAGGACCTGCGACAGCCAGAGCATGGAGAAGAAGAGGTCGTAGGAATCAGTTCTACAGCCTGAAGGAAGCATGTGGGAGCAGGGTTGCGGGTAAGCAAAACTGCTTATTGTGCCCCCCCCCCCCCAAGACCTAAATGACCATTTGACCGTTGCAGTGCAGGGGCATCCCCACTGTGAGGGAACTTTTTTCCTTTCCCTGGAGTTAAGCTTTATGTGAATATAAAATATTTCATGTTCCATCCAATTTCTCCCACGGAGGAGTTTGGGGGGTATTCCCTGGGCACAGCATGATCCCCAAAATGGGTAAACGGAATATTCTCTTGATCGCCTCAGTCGGTCCCCAAAAACTGTGGAAACACGAGGATCACATTTGTTGGACCATTTGGTTTGTCTTTCCCATGTCCTTCTACACCCTCTAAAGCCCCATACACACGGTCGGAAAATCCGACCACCAAATCCATCGGATTTGGTCCGACGGATTTAGTCCGACACTGGTGTTGCATACACACGGTCGGACAAAGTTGTCGGAAAATCCGATCATTCTGAACGTGGTGACGTTTGTTGCCTACAAAGGGACTACGTAGAGGCTAGTAGCCAATAGCTTTGGTCTTGTAATGTGATCTGAGCATGCGTGGCACTTTGTCCGTCGGAATTCGCTACACACGATCGGAATCGGTGTGATCGGACTTTGTTGTCGGAAAATTTTTAGAGCAGGAGATACAACTTTGTCCGTCGGCCAATCCGATGGAAACTGTCAGATGGTGCCTACACACGGTCGGAATTTCCGACAACATTGTCCGATAGGACAGAATCCATCGGAAAATCCGACCGTGTGTATGGGGCTTAAATGTATTCCGATCAAATCTAAAATTGTCACACAGGAATAAGTGTATGTAATTACATTTTATTGTTCTTTTTTTGAAAAATAAAAATCTTTTCAAAGAAAAATATTTTATGTTCTTCTTTTGAGCCAACAGATGAAGCTCTCGTCTCCTAGGGATAGGTGAATGACACAGCTGGCAACTTCAATATCACACACACCATGTACGCCATGGGTCTGTTCTGCTTTCTTAGAACCCTTTTGGCAAGGGTTGTATCAGTTAATTCTACTCCAGTGTATTACAATACGCATTTACAACTGGACAATACAGTCAAAGTTTTTTGTAAAAAATATAAGGAGTAAGGTGATGTCCCTGTTTAAATTTTGTTGACTAGGCCGTGTGGCTTTTTGTTACACCTCTGCTTTGATTGCTTGATATCTGATTAGCACATTTGTTCCTTGTTATTCAAACATAACCAAGCTGCGTCACTATCTCCAATCAGTCTGCTGTGACATTCAGGATAATGCCCCTGACTGATAACTACTCCAGGTTACTTACTCCTGTGGCCACCAAGTAAACTTGATTAATGAGAAGACATGAGGATGTTTTTGTCATGTTGTCTTCTGTCAGTCACTTGTTCCATCCACAGAATTTTCCTAAACCCCCGGGTTAATGTTGTTTCTAGTTGTTTATATGATTAGTTTCCATATACATCAGCCAGGTCGGTGGGTAGGCCCAGGAGGTGTGCTAATGTCAAGCTTCCGCATTCAAAAAAACAAGGACACAGCTTCCCCTTCCTCAGCTAGGGTGGCATACACTTAGTACATCACTCCAGGAAGACCTTGCTTGTACTTGATGACAGTGGTGAAGAAGTGTGTCTGTTTGTTTTTACATAATGTGTTGAAGAACAAATGAGATGAATTAATTAAACCACCCAGCAGCCAAGCTGTGAATGTCAGTGGAGGAAGATGGAAAGGGCACTCAGTGCCGTTACCATTGTTTAAGTGCTTCTTTTTGCTTGTATATACAAAGTTAGGTAACGAAAACAGGATTGCAGGTGATTCTTTTCCTCTTCAGTTTGTATTCTAGATGTATAATAAAAAGCTGAATATTACCATTTACCCATATCTTCCAACTGTCCCTGATTTGGAGGGACTGTCCCTGATTTGGAGGACTGTCCCTGATTTGGAGGACTGTCCCTGATTTGGAGCAATGTCCCTCTGTCCTTCATTCCTCCTCATTTGTCCCTCATTTTGGTCTGATCTATATAGATGTATATAAAATGCACTTTTTATCTATCAAAAAGTGTTAAATCTTTCATCTAATTTCTAAATTGCTGCATTTGTAAATTCCAAATGCCAATATAAAGGAATAGTAGTGGTAAAAATAAAACACTTGTGTCTTGTTTTTTTGTATAATTCTCCTTTAAGGGGTGTGGCAAGGGGTGTGTCCTATGCATGCATAGGACACACCCCTTGCTGATGGGTGTCCCTCATTCCCATCTCAAAAAGTTGTGAGGTATGCATTTACCTGTCGCAGGCTGCTGGATCAATATTCACTGTGAAATGTAGGTGCAAAGCAGGGGCGGACTGACAACTCATGGGGCCCCCGGGGCAATAGGAGATTATGGGGCCCCCAGGCAATCAGAGATTATGGGGCCACACAGTATACACACACACAGTATACAATCACACAGTATACACATACATGTTTCTATTGGCTGAGAAGGTACTAGAGAGGTTGGGCAGCTATATATATATATAATGCATTTTTAGACCAAAAGGATGTCGGTAAGGGACATTTCAGAAACAGATGTAAAAAAAACACAGATTTTTACATACTGTCCCTGGTTTTACTGAGGCTGGCAACCCTGATGGGGCCCCCTAGTGGCCCGGGGCCCTCGGGAAGTGCCCGAGTGGCCGAATGGTCAGTCCGCCCCTGGTGCAAAGCAGTATTAAACCCAAAAGCAAACATTTACTATATTGCAGCTTACCAGTTCTTAGCTGTGATGGCTGTATTAGTTTCCTGTTTTAGACTTTCTTCTATTTTCATCTGATAAAACTGCCAGCAATTCTGTTGTTTTTCACAGCACAAACTCTCCAGCAGAATGTATCAGTTTACATGGATGAGACAAACCATTTAACACTGACAGTGGTGCTTAGAATGATCAGCTTTTATTGATTCATGCAAAACCATTATCCCAAAGGAAAAAAAAAACAGTTTGCTATAACTGATTATAAAGTGTTAGCTGAAGTTTGGGCTCAATTTGTTAGTGTAGCTAAATCTGCTAATACATTTAACACTCCCCCCCCCAGACTAACAATGCTGCTGTATGTTGTGCTTCCTGTGTTAATTCCTCCAGAGTTGTGTCTCACTAATACAGGAGGTGTTACTGACCAGATCACCAGGTGTAAACAGAGGGCAACAAACCTAAGAAAAGAAACCGGATGCAGCCCCCACATCTAATGATTGGCAAGCTACAATATATTACATTTTTTGTTGTTGGGTTTAATACCGCCTTAATGCAGGGGTCCTAACTCTTTCTAAACAAAGGGCCAGTTTACTGTCCTTCAGACTTTAGAGGGGCTGAACTGTGGACAGTGGGAGTACAAAATGTCAGTGAGAGTAAACTATACCCCATCATTGGTATTACTGGGAGCTCCATTGCTGGTATTAGTGGGAGGAATGGTGTCTCATATGAGTGGGAGTAATAGTGCCCCAAGAAAAAGACAAGAAAAGGGCTGCATAAGGCCCTGCAGGGGCCAGTTTGGAGAACACTGGTTTATTGCCTAGTTTTCAAACACACTTCCTAATGGCGGGCAGCTCCTATTGCAGAAGGGTGGTCTAATGGCATAAATAGGACAAAGGAGAGAGCACACTGGCCTTGTGAAGCAATCATGTACATTTATTGAAAACAAAAAAAAAACACATAAATGGCTAATCACAGACAAAATTTCGCACATCGCATATAAACATAAAACTCATCAAAACATGAATCGACAGAAAGCAATGGCTAAAGTGTTTAGAAGAACACCGGACAAAGCAAAACATCATGGCGGTGGCATGTGTACAACCCTGAGCTGCTACATGCAGCTCAACCTTTTTCTTTTTCCTGCCTTCTGGCCACCCATCTGAATGAGCCCTCTCTCTTGGAACTTTTATTTATTTTGTGGGTTGCGGTGGTAAGTTTACAGTATCTCACAAAAGTGAGTACACCCCTCACATTTTTATAAATATTTTATTATATCTTTTCATGTGACAACACTGAAGAAATTACACTTTGCTACAATGTAAAGTAGTGAGTGTACAGCTTGTATAACAGTGTAAATGTGCTGTCCCCTCCAAAATCTGTTTGAGGATGCCCCACAGATGCTCAATAGGCCAATTGTTTAGGTCTGGAGACATGCTTGGTCAGCCCATCACCTTTACCGACCAGATTTGCACTCCCCTTAATAACGTACTCCTCAGCTCTACGCTTGGAGCTTCTTTAAAGTAGCAAAAAAAAAAAAAAAAGGGTAAAAAAATAACAGTAGTCATCTTGGGGGTGTTTGGGGTCTGTGTCGATTAGGAAAGGTAGTTTTACCTGACCGAGCGCTTCCGTCACAGATTATCGTGTTGGAATATTTTTCAACAACCTGCCCTGCGGTCCAGTCTCCGAAGGGAGGGGGATCATGCTCTGCTTTAGTATGTCACAATACATGTTGGTATTCATGGTTCCCTCAATGTACTGTAGATCCCCAGTGTCGGCAGCACTTATGAAGCCCCAGACCATGACACTCCTCACCTGGTTTCTGCCACAAATGCTTGACACCATCTGAATCCAAAAAGTTTATCTTGGTCTCATCATACCACAGGAAATTGTTCCAGTAAACCATGTCCTCAGTCTGCTTGTCTTCAACAAACTGTTTGCAGACTTTCTTGTGCATCATCTTTAGTAGAAGCTTCCTTCTGGGACAACAGCCATGCAGACCAATTTGATGCAGTGTGCGGCGTATGGTCTGAACACTGACAGGCTGAACCCCCCCCCCGATCCCTTCAATCTCTGCAGCAATGCTGGCAGCACTTATAGGTCTATTTTCCAAAGACAACCTCTGGATACGACGCTGAACATGTGCACTCAACTTCTTTGGTTGACCATGGCGAGGCCTGTTCTGAGTGGACCCTGTCCCGTTAAACCGATGTATGGTCTTGACCACCGTGCTGAAGCTCAGTTTCAGGGTCTTGGCAATCTTCTTATAGCCTAAAAGCACGTGGGAAAGAACTGGACTTTGTAGGCACCAATTATAAAAATCACATAGATATTTATTAAACACAAAATATACAAAAAAGTTCATTTAAAAAAGTTATTTTGCAAAACAAATACATGCAAGATTCTAATACTGTTTAATCCCTAAAACAGCCAAACTAATGACATAGAAATCACACTAGTCCTGCAATGTTGTATGGTGCATAGAAGAACGCTTGCTCTACAAGTTTCGCAATTTAACGCTTCATCGGGAGCTTAATAGCTGTTCTATGAAAAGAGGGGAAAACATTGAATAAACATCTTCAAATACAAAATAATACATCATGTACAGTAAGATATTGATAGCTAGTTTCATATTTTTTGACAGGGTATACCCTACAACAAACATGCACAGGACTCCCATAGATGGCATGCATCAGGTGATGAAGGACTGGACGTGGGGGTATGCCGCTTAGAAGAGATTAGAGAGAAGATAAATATATATATATATATATATATATAAACCAAAAGAGTTTTTTTAATATATACATATGTAGTCATTCACACCGTCTGTGAGTAGCAATTTGTGTGTTGTCTGTAAAAAACAGGTGCGGATGCTTGTCAAACACTACATGTATGCTTGATAGGAGTTTGGCAGAATGTTTTTTTAAGTAGTCCTGTGTGAGCGGGGCCAGATAGCTGGTACCCAATATGGAAGAATTATGGAAGAATTGCACACAGAGACCAAGTAAAGTGGCATGATTATTATTTGGTTACACGAAGGTAACAAATAACACATTGAGAATAGCAGCAAGGTGCTTGACCTAACAGTCCCAAAACAATATAGTGACAAAGTCTTAGTAACACAATCAATACAGGTGAAGAAATTCTCAGCAATGTTAGTGGCACATTGGAGTATTCCCAGTATTAATGCTGTCACTCTAATAAGGCTTATGTTACTGAAAGAGCATCTGAGTAGAAGGGTAGCTGTTAGGCAGAGTAGAAGTAGAAGTGGCAAGAATTAATTAGAAAACCTTGTCATGGCACTAGAGTCCAGGAAATAGCACAGCTGCCAGTGGTGTCCTTAAAAATTCAGAACATTTTTGAAAAAAAATTATATTTTATAATTTTTGTTATAAGAAAAATCCAATAAAATCAATTGTAGTCGATCATTTAGGACAAAATGTATTCAGTCACATGTATTTGGTAAAAAAAATGTCAATAAGCGTATATTTATTGGTTTGCGCAAAAGTTATAGCGTTTACAAACTAGGGTAAATTTTTTGGAATTTACATAGCTTTTAGTTTATTACTGCCTATCTCATTTCTTGAGGTGCTAAAATGGCAGGGATGTGCAACCCCCCCCCCCAAATGACCCCATTTTGGAAAGTAGACACCCCAAGGAAATTGCTGAGAGGCATGTTGAGCCCATTGAATATTTAATTTTTTTGTCCCAAGTGATTGAATAATGACAATATTTTTTTACAACACCAGTCGCTGTAGGAATTTGGACTGTCGTCTGCATGAAGTGAGGAAAGAACGAAAACATTCTTATTATCCCTCCACTTCACAGCGAACAAGTTATTACACTTCAAGCAGGCTCTCTTCCCCAGACTGAAATCTACAAGTTGCTGGGGAAAGCCCTGGCGATTAGATCACACGGTGCCACATGCGCCAATCTGATGATCAAACAAGTGACTAAAAAGTGGCACGCTTGTGTAATAATTGTCCACATACAAATGGTACCCCTTTCTGAATAAGGGTGACACCAAGTCCCACACAATCTTGCCAGCGTAATCTGGGCAGTTTGGCGGCTCTACGCGACTATCTCTTCCCTCGTAAACCATAAAACTACATGTATAGCCTGTGGCCCTGTCACAGAGCTTATACATCTTGACCCTGTATCTGGCACACTTGCTGGGAAGATACTGTTTGAAAGACAAGCGGCCAGAAAACGTAATCAGGGACTCATCAACGCAGACAACTTGATGGGGAGTAAACAAGTCTGCAAAATGTTGGTTGAAGTGGTTTACGAGGGGCCGAATTTTGTAGAGCCGATCGTATCCAGGGTCTCCACGAAGACTACAGAGTTCATTGTTGTTGAAATGCATGTACCTCAAGATCTGCTCGTATCGTGCCCTCGTCATGGAGGCAGAGAAAACGAGCATATAGTAAATTGGGTCAGTGGACCAATATGACAGCAACAACATTTTAACTATGCCCATGTCGAGGGATAGGCCCAGAAAGGTCTTAAAATCGGAAAACGTAATTGGTTTCCAATCTCTGGCAAGGGGGGACTGAGGAATAGCAGCGATGAACAGAATACAAATTGCTTTGGTCCACAATAGATCTATAGAGATCTTAGGTGAAAAACAGCGAATAAAAATCAAGTGACGTAAAATCAACTGTTTCCACCTGAATTCCGGGTTGGCCAGTGAATGTGGGAAGTATGGGTGCTGCAGAAGTGGTGGGTTCCCAATTAGGATTCCCAATTGGTGGCAGCGGGACACTTGTGCTTGCCACCTTGCCAGCTTGAACTGCACTTATGGGACTCGCCACATCACCACGTGTTACTGCAGTGCTGGTTTGACTAAGACCAGGGTGTACTAAGCCGCTGGTGCTTGCCAGTTCACCAGAAGGATGAGCGGCACTAGTACTTCTCTGCTCCATACGAGAGCCCTGCGGTTCTTGCACCTCAATGACAGAAGATCGGAGTCTGGTACGCCTGACCTGGGCAGGGACCACAACTCCGTCGTCAGAGCTATCTGTCATGGAGTTGTCTACAGGATCGTATTCTGAGCCTGAATCTGACAGATGAGTGACTTCCTCTTCACTATCTGTCATGCTCAGAAACATGTAGGCCTCTTCACGACTGTACCTTTGATTTGCCATTTTGGACTTTGGATTTTGGAATTTTCTGGTACAGTAGTGAGACTCACTACTGTAAAAAAGCTCTTAGGCTGTCAGCAACAGTATCAAACTCTACCAAAAAAAACTGTTAGCGATAGCAGGGATCAGGCCTGACTCTGCGAACGCTGCAGTTATGTGTTTTGTAAGTGACAGCGATCCATCGATACTGCACTTGGATGGGCTGGGCTGGTCTTGGCGGAGGGGCAAAACGCAGGTGCTAGCAGGTATCTGGGCTGATCCTGCTAACACTGCGTTTTTGGAATCCTAAACTGCTGGGGACACTAGTATAGATCTGATCAGATCAGATATCGATCCATTCTGACACTATACCACTAAGGGAGGTGTATGCTGCGTGCGTGGGTGTTAGCGTCACTTGCACTAATCTGACACTGCCTGGGGGCGACGCAGACCCTATCTGAGCCTAAAACCTAACTGATATCACCCACCGGGCGATCAGGGGGTTAAACCTTTATTGGGTAATAAACAACGGGTATAAAAAACAAACTAACTAACCAGCATCACCCGTAACACTTATACGGCGATCACTGGTGAAAGGGTTAACTAGGGGGCAATCAGGGGGTTAAATATGGGGGTACCTGATGCTATAAAAAGCTGACGGTGAACCTAAATACCTACCTGGCTAACTAGCGTCACCTATGACACTAATACGGCGATCAGAAAGAAGATCGCTTAGTGACACTGGCGACAGGGGGTGATCAAGGGGTTAAACCTTTATTAGGGGGGGTTAGGGGGGTACCCTACACCTAAAGGCACCTACCACTAACTGCCCTAACACTTTTAACAATCACAAATGACACCAATGCAGTGATCAGTAAAAAAATAAAAACTGCTAAGGGTGTCACTTTGACAGGGGGTGCGGGGGGGGGGTGATGGGGGGGGGGGGTTATGTGTCTATGTGTGTTAGTGTAGTGTTGGTGAAGACTCACTGTGATGTCTTCTCTCCTCGGGAGCCGGAACGAAAAGGCTCCACGAGGAGAGATGACACCCCTTCCTGTGCTTCTGTTTACATTTCAGAAGCAGAGGAAGCTTCTCATTCGTCAGGAGCAATTGTGAGGGAGAGGCCATGAATCAGTGGCCTCCCCCTCAGGACGGATTGCTCCTGGAACGATGCCGACCACCTCGGGCACCAGGGGGCGCGACCCATACGTTACTCTGCCTGCCCGTGCCATTCTGCTGCAGTATATCTGCATGATATATATGCATGAGGCGGTCGGCAAGTGGTTAATAAAAAAGAAACTGGTCCCCCCCAATCTTCACTCGGTCGTCCTTCTGGGTTTGCAGGCTCTGGCTGCTTGAATTGCACATGAGCGCTGTCATGGCCACCACACAGCTATAGGCACAGCTGGATTTGCCACCCAGTGATTCAGCTTGATTGATCATTAGGACAAAGGCGATCAGGTCGCACAGCATCATTGATTGCTAGGACACAGACCTTACAGTGTCATTGGTTACTAGGATGCAGATGGCTGAGCCACAAACATTCATTTGTCTGAGCTCAACATTAGTAATGCCAACAAATCAGGCTTCTGTTAGGGAAGGTCCCTCTTCAGTGCTCCCTCCTGTTGAGTGCCCCCACAGCAAGCAGCTTGCTATGGGGGCACCCGAGATGAGCCCCAGCTCTGTGTATCCATTTAGGCACTGAGCCGTGGTTCAGCCCGCCCCCTCTCTCTCCTCATTGGCTAACTGACTTTGATTGACAGCAGCGGGAGCCAATGGTGCCGATGCTGTGTCTCAGCCAATCAGGAGGGAGAGTCCCAGATGGCCGAGGCGCTCGTGCACATCGCTGGATAGCGAGGGGGCTCAGGTAAGTATTATGGGGGCTGAGGGGGGCTGCTGCACACAGAAGGTTTTTTATCTTAATGCAAAGAATTAGCAGTCCACGCCCAGGACACAACGCATTTGGGGAATAGGAGCTAGACCCTCGGATGTTATCCCGCAGCTACTGCTAGCCATTTGAAGCACATTGGGACAGTTTTATCTGCCTTTTACACTGGCACGGTTGAGTGCCATCTATGTGAGTGTACTACTTAAGTTTTATTCATTTTATTAAAGAGTATACAGAGGGCACTAGATATTTTCCTCTTTATTTTATATACTGCTGATTGAGATCATACATCTGTGAAAGGAGGAGTTGGAGAGAGCGACCGGAGCTTATACCTGGTGTCATCCCTATTAGGGAACTGCGTGTGTAGACCTGCTGGTAAAAAAAATGGTCTAAGCTTAAAGAGGTGTATCCCTAGAAAAAAAAAATTAAAAGTCAGCAGCTACAAATACTGCAGCTGCTGACTTTTAATAATCGGACACTTACCTGTTCCAGGGTCCAGCGATGCGGGGGGTCGAAGCTCCACTCGCCCCCCGATTCGCTCGGCGGCGCCGGCATTGCTACTGTGGGCACCCTTGTCACCCACAGCCAGACACCCACTGCACATGCGCGAGTGGCACTGCATGCCGTGATTGGCCGCACAGTCATCTGGGACATGTGACAGGTCCCAGATGACTGGGGAGCCCTTCCTGCACCGAGGGGAAGTGATGTCACCAGCCCAGGCACCGAAGGAGGCAGACTACGAGGGAACCCCTAGCAACAGGCATTTAGAGGTATGTAAAAACATTTTTATTTTCCAATTATTTTTATTTTTTTTAAATTAGGAATTTTAAGCATTTTGATTTTTTTAGGGGAAAACACCACTTTAAGGTCGGCTGCCATTTATCACTGGTGGAGGATTTATGAGCACTTTTTGCAAATATTATTTTTTATACACGGAGGTGGAAGATATAAGAAGCGTCAACACGTTATATATTGAAAGGAGCACAAGAACTGTTTATTTGAAGCAGCCTACATAGTTACATAGTTAGTTAGGTTGAAAAAAGACACAAGTCCATCCAGTTCAACCACAAATTAAACAAAAAATATATATATATACATATATATATCATACAATCCCATATACCCCATTCTATACCCACAGTTGATCCAGAGGAAGGCAAAAAAAACCCCAGCAGAGCATTCTCCAATTTGCTAAAGCAGGGGAAAAAAATTCCTTCCTGATCCCCCGAGAGGCAATCGGATTTTCCCTGGATCAACTTTACCTATAAATGTCAGTACCCAGTTATATTATGTACATTTAGGAAAGTATCCAGGCCTTTCTTAAAGCAATCTACTGAGCTGGCTAGAACCACCTCTGCAGGGAGTCTATTCCACATTTTCACAGCTCTTACTGTGAAGAAACCTTTCCTTATTTGGAGATGAAATCTCTTCTCCTCTAGACGTAAAGAGTGCCCCCTTGTCCTCTTTGTTGACCGTAAAGTGAATAACTCAACACCAAGTTCACTATATGGACCCCTTATATATTTATACATGTTGATCATATCCCCCCTTAATCTCCTCTTATCAAGGGTGAATAAATTCAGTTCCTCTAATCTTTCCTCATAGCTGAGCTCCTCCATGCCTTTTTATCAGTTTGGTTGCCCTTCTCTGCACTTTCTCCAGTTCCCCAATATCCTTTTTGAGAACTGGTGCCCAAAACTGAACTGCATATTCCAGATGAGGTCTTACTAATGATTTGAACAGGGGCAAAATGATATCTCTCTCTCTGGAGTCCATACCTCTCTTAATACAAGAAAGGACTTTGCTCGCTTTGGAAACCGCAGCTTGGCATTGCATGCTATTATTGAGTTTATGATCTACCAAAACCCCCAGATCCTTCTCCACTATGGATTCCCCCAGTTGTACTCCCCCTAGCATGTATGATGCATGCATATTCTTAGCCCCCAAGTGCATAACTTTACATTTATCAACATTAAACCTCATCTGCCACATAGTCGCCCAATTTGACAGAGCATTGAGGTCAGCTTGTAAATTGGAGACCTCCTGTAAGGACGTTATTCCACTGCATAGCTTGGTGTCATCTGCAAAGACAGAAATGTTACTTTTGATCCCAGACCCAATATCATTTATAAAGATATTAAAAAGTAAGGGTCCCAGCACTGAACCTTGGGGTACACCACTGATAACCTTAGCCCATTCAGAGTAAGAATCATTAACCACGACTCTCTGAATTCTGTCTTTTAGCCAGTTTTCTATCCATTTACAAACCGATATTTCCAAACCTGTAGACCTTACCTTACACATGAGCCGTGTGTGTGGGGAACTGTATCGAACGCTTTTGCAAAATCCAAGTATACCACGTCCACAGCCACGCCTCTGTCCAAGGTTTTACTTACCACCTCATAAAAAGAAATGAGGTTTGTCTGACAACTTCTGTCTTTCATGAACCCATGCTGTCTGTTGCTTAAAATATTTTTTTCCTGCAAGAACTCGTCTATGTGGTCTTTTAATAATCTCTCCAGTATCTTCCCAACTATAGAAGTTAAACTAACAGGTCTATAGTTACTTGGTAAAGACTTTGTTCCCTTTTTAAATATAGGCACCACGTTCGCCCTGCGCCAATCCAGTGGTACTATTCCTGTCATTAATGATTCCCTAAAAATTAGATACAATGGCTTTGAAATTACAGAGCTCAATTCTTTTAGGATCTGTGGGTGGATGCCATCAGGTCCAGGTGCTTTATCCACCTTTATTCTGTCTAAATATTTCTGGACCATATCACTTTTGAGCCATTGTGGATTTAGGGCTGTGTCACTACCACCCCCATTGTGGACATGAGCTCCCCCATGCTCCTTTGTATACACAGAGCTGAAGAAAGTATTTAATAAATTAGCCTTCTCTTTGTCCCCAGTCACCCACTCTAGATTATTTTGTAAAGGGCCTACATGCTCAGACTTGACCTTTTTACTATTAATATATTTGAAGAATTTTTTGGGGTTTGTCCTACTATTTTTTGCAATCTGTCTTTCGTTTTGAATTTTTGCATCCTTGATTTCCTTTTTACATATTCTGTTATGTTCTTTGTAACATTTAAATGACACTAGTGATCCTTCATTTTTATATTTTTTTTAAAAGCTCTTTTCTTATAGTTTATAGCTTTTTTATTTATTTTTTATTATAGTTTGTTTATTAATCAATATTGTTTCACTTTTTGTACACTTATTCACTGACATTATTTTTTCTTTTGAATATTATTGTTACATGCCTTGTTATGCTACTTTTTGTGGACAGAAACCCAGGATTGTGTCACTTTGTTGCCAGTTGCGCTGCACTATATATGTTGTTTTAGTATAACATGTTTGTTATTTTTATAGAACAAAAAAAAAAAAAAAAAACAAGACTTTAGTATCACTTTAAAGTTGTGATGGATTCAAAATATGGACAGCATTCATATGGTAAAATATAGAAGACACACATATGAAACACATGTAGAAACGGACATTTTGTCAGACGGAAAACCAGTTCATATACTTGTCCCATTTTTGTATCATATGTAAAATATTCTGTGTTAATGTGAGACTAATAATGTTTTAAATACTGCTATTTAGACACTGCTTGTGTTACTACTCCACTATGCAACTGTGATTTCCAGGATTCGTTTGTTTCCAGCTTGTATTGCGCAAACAAGCAGGCCTACCCTTACAAGTCTTGTGGCCCCTCATTTCCTGAGGTGTTATCATGCTGCACATAAGCCAGGGGAGTAGCAGCTTTCCCTGGAAACAATTACTTGATATCAGCGGCATGCTCCTTTTACAGATAACACTGCCAGAAAATAGGCAACACTGAGAAGTGCAAATGATAATGTGGCAGACATAATAATGCTGTGCAGGAGATCAAAACATTGGTCTTTACAGGTTTCACTGATATCTTAATGAGGAGAGAAAGAGAAAGTGGAAAATATACTGATTGCAACAAAATGTCCTAGATAAGTCCTAACCTTACCTACAAAAAGAACAGCACCATCAAACCTTTGGCATTTAAAATGAAACCCTCATCCTTCTAAATCTAAACAATGGGGTCATACACCAGCAAACCCTGCCAGCTTCAATAGATCAATAGCAAATTTGGCCAAACATGTTTGTTGTGATTTCTGGGAGATCAGTGAATCCTGTGAACAGTGTCAGTGCATTTTGTCTTGCCCTACAGCAAATATAACTGGGTGCTTGGAAGCCAACGGGCTGACTGTAGCACCCTCCATATTGTTGATTAATTGTGTAACCTTCTCTAACAGCCACCTAATAAATAAGATAAAAATTAGGGCTGTTACTGATTAAAATTTTCGTGTTCGATTAATTGATTTTTTTAAAATCAATTAATCGACTAATTTTGATTAATTATAACGCACATACAGATCCAACTACTTTTAGCTGATCTCCTTGCATTGCAACTCTGCATTAGTCAGTGGTAAATGTGGTATACACTATATACAATCACCCGAAACTAGTTAGTTTCCACAATCCATGATTTAACTTCACAGTTCACACAAATATGTTTTAAATTCAAACCTTGTAGCACTGACATAAGTCATTTTTTTTCCACAGTAGCGTGACAATCCCTCCACCTCCGGTCTAACTAATCACGTTCACCTTATGGCATGGACCCCTGTGCAAACAGGTGGTCATGCAAGCGGGTATCACAAGGGTTAACACGGAACATAAACTTCTCTCACGTCTCCTTAGATCTCAGCAAGGACGCCAGGTCATGGGTAGAAATAAAAGATCTAAGTGCTCACCGCTTAAGTATAAGATTTAATTTTTGAGTTCAAACACAAACTACTCACATAAAGATGATAAAAACAAAGCATGTAAAGCCGACAATCATGTTAGTTGCATATGGCAGCAGCGGGTGACGTCATGCGTAGCTCCACCCCCGTACGCGTTACATTAAATCAGAACTTCGACGTCACCGGACACCTCCCCCTTCCCTTTGTTAGCAGACGGAGGCACTTGGGGAAGGGGGAGGAGTCCAGCGACATCGATGTCCGTGACGTCACCGGATCTCTGACGGAACTCCCGGAAGCCGGCGAAGAGTTGAGTACCAATTTAAAGAATTTTGATTGATCAAAAAAAAATTACGATTAATCGAGGAATTAATCTTTCATTTCCACAGCCCTAATAAAAATGTATAAAAATTAAAAGAACTTATCATGGCCCATATACAGTATGCAAGGGATTAACAATATTTTCAGAAGGTTCTCTTAATATTAACATTTTAATTACTAACTATTGTACTATTGAGTATTGCATGAACAAACCTTTCAAAAATACTGCTCTCTTGTATGGTACATCAATCACATGACCGTGGAAACAGATTTATACATTTCGCTTGCTTAGACAGAAGTGATTTATTTTGGTTTCTCTGTATGTTCTGTGTACATCCTGTGTTGGGTAAATTGTTTACTGCATTCACCTTGCATCCTAACACCTTGAGTTGGGCAATAAAAAGTATCACAGTATGCTACAAACTTTCTGCAATTTTATATATAAAAAGATAACTTCACACTTTACAAGTCATTTTATAATGACACAATCTTCTTATTCAGGATAATTGACTGTCTAAATGGCCCTAGCATGTATGTATGAATGTGAGTTAGGGACCTTAGATTGTAAGCTCCTTGAGGTCAAGGACTGTGAATGTACAATATATATGTAAAGTGCTGCATAAATTGACAGCACTATACACGTACCTGTAATAAATAAATAATATTTAGGAATTACAGCGCATACATTTTAACAGAATCGAGGTCCACTTTAGTATCTTCTGCCACCGTTCTCAACCAAAGTTCTTTCAGAGGTTGCCAGGGTTTCCCTGAGCAATGAGCAATTTTTACCTTGCACATAGGTTACCACTGACACCATCTATCTTTTTTGCTACCTGTAAGGGGTGATATTCTTATATCCACCAAACCTCTAATGTAAGAAGACTTCTTCCCGCTGACCACCAATGTAATGGGGGCCTTCTCCACTGACCACCAATGTAATAGGGACCATCTCTACTGACCACCAATGTAATGGGGGCCATCTCTACTGACCACCAATGTAATGGGGACCATCTCCACTGACCATCAATGTAATGGGGACCTTCTTCACTGACCATCAATCTAAGGCAGGGGTCCCAAACTGGCAGTCCTCCAGCTGTTGCGAAACTACAAGTCCCATGAGGCATTGCAAGGCTGAGAGTTACAAGCATGACTCCCGCAGGCAGAGGCATGATGGGACTTGTATTTTCGCAACAGCTGGAGGGCCGCCAGTTTGAGACCCCTGATCTAAGGGGTATATTCTTCATGGACTACAAATTTAACACTTCACTAACCACCAGTCTAAAGGTGGGCACTACACTGACCACCAATATACAATGTAAAGTAGTAGTACAATTTGTATGGTCTGCATTTCTTTTGTGGCCCTTTTTTTTTTTTTCTGTTTCAGTACTCTAAATACACCACATTCGTTATTTATTCCTATATATTCGCAACTTACTAATGTGTGCCATAGATATAATAATTATCAACAAGTGTTCAGAAGACCTAAAAGTTATTTCAAAGGTTTCTCCATTTTAAAAAGCATGAGAAAGTCAGATCTGCCAAGTATCTTTAAGGACTAGTGTGTGTCCGGTCTGTCTCCATGGGTGGATTTCTTGCTTCTTTTACTGCCTACACAGAATAACCTTTTATCTCATTGGGGAAAAACACCCTCCAATGAAGAAGAAGGATTTCTGTACTAATTAGGATTTTTTGGATCATATTAGAGTATGCATCTATGGATTGGTGTCTAAAAAAAGTTTTGGCTGAAGTTGGGGTCTACAGAGAATCAGTCATGTCGGGGCTTTTGCAAGAAGAAGCCTATATGTATTTGTCTTAGGTAAGCTTTTACAATTCTAGAAATGGTTCTCTTTTTAGAATTTGTAAGATGGTGTGAGAAACAACCTAAGCATATCCTTCTATTCGTTCCCAGGCAGCAGGTGAGATCACGTATAAACATTACAGCTTCTTAGAGTTGGCCAGGAAAGCCTTATTTCTGAGAGCCCGCTTTTATTCCTAGCTGTTTTGGGTATGTTTACAAATACATTCTGAAGCTAATCTCTGCATGAAGAGTGAGAGGTCATTTTTCCTGCTTCGTAAAATCCACGGGACTGGAAGTGGTCCAAACAGCTGGCTATTGTCTTGAATACATGGATGTGGTCCAAAGTAGTCTGACTCCCGTGTTCATCTGTCCAAATAGGAAACGTGTCCCTCTTCTCAGTTACTGGGTTCAGTGGCAGGATTGCTCCATGTTTAAAGGAAATGACAGTGTAATTTTAGTGAGTACGTTTTATTATTGCAGTGTTTTAAAGTGGGGCGCCCCTTAAAAATTTTTTTTAAAAGTCAGCAGCTACAAATACTGCAGCTGCTGACTTTTAATAATCGGAAACTCACCTGTCCCAGGGTCCAGCGATGCGGGGGAACGAAGCCCCCCCCCTGTTCCCCGCTCCGCTCGCGGTGCCGGCATCCTTACTGTGGGCGCCCTGGCTGTGGCTTCACAGCCGGGCACCCAATGCGCATGCGCGAGCGGCAATGCACACCGTGATACGCCGCACAGTCATCTGGGACCTGTAACGTGTCCCAGATGACTGACTGCGCAGAGGGGAAGTGATGTCAGTGCCCGGGCACTGAAGGAGGCAGACTACGAGGGACCCCCTAGCAACAGGCATTTAGAGATACCGTATATACTCGAGTATAAGCCGTTTTTTAGCACATTTTTTTGTGCTGAAAGTGTCCCCCTCGGCTTATACTAGAGTCAAGCACTTTTCTGCAGCAAAAAAATTACATTTTCCAACCTGACTTTGCGGCCCCGTATCTCAGGGCCACTTGATGGAACCAACATTACAACATATCCAAATTTGGGGTTCCTAGCATCAAGTGGCCCTGAGATAGGGGGGCGCAAAGTCGGGTTGGAAAATGTCATTTTTTGCTGCAGAAAAGTGCTTGACATTTTCCGACCCGAATTTGGGGCCTCGTATCTCGGGGCCACTTGGTGCTAGGAACCCCAAATTTGGTGTGCAAACCCAGTGGAACCAACATTACAACATACAAATTGGGGTTCCTAGCACCAAGTGGCCCCGAGATACAGGGCCCCAAAGTCAGTCAACTGTGTCCATCTGCAGCAATGTCATTTCGGGACCCTTTGGGTCCAGAGACCCCAAATTTTGGCTGCAGATAGGGGGCATTTGGGAACCCTTAACTATCAAGTTTGAAGTTCAGGGGATCTATGGCTGCAAATGGGCACAGTGAGGCATGCAAATGGGCACAGTGAGGCTGCAAATGGGCATTGTTGACCCTCTTTTCCACTTACAGTAGCTGCGCATTTCTCACCCAAGGCTTATACTCAAGTCAATAAGTGTTTCCAGTTTTTTGTGGTAAAATTAGGTGCCTCGGCTTATATTCGGGTCGGCTTATACTCGAGTATATACGGTAAGTGAAAATTTGTTTTTTTTCCAATTATTTTTTTTTGTTTTTTTTAGGAATTTTAAGCCATTTTTTTTTTTTTTTTGGTGTAAACACCACTTTAAGTAGACCTGAACTTAAAAAAATAAAGATTTCTTTATTGAACCAAAGTAGTACCCTGCCACTTTTGTTCCTTAAGACTCAAAGATGCATATCTACATTATCAGAAGCACAACTGCCTGTTACTGCTAGTCTTAGTTCTCATTGTCTTGGGCGCTGAGGTCCATACACCGTGAATCAGCCGTTTGTTATGTGGCTCGAGCCACCAGGTGTTGAACGCAGGCAGCCCATGTACGTTTATGTGGAGTCAGCAGCTATACAGACACAATGTCCTAATCTGAGAGGGGTGTGGGTGAACAGCCCCAAAGGTACACTGTCTGCATTTGGGCCACTCATCTACATACAGTACCTGTGAAATTAGGATGTACGGCTGTGTCTGTACAGCCACTGCATCTCCATAGACTTATATAGGCTTTCTGCACACAAGACCTGGCAGCTCTATCTGCATGAACAAATGGCCATTTCATGGTGTGTGGGCATCTTCGAATGAGACCTCAGGAGATTAAGAGTGAGATTTGGTAATTGCACTTCTGTGGTTCTCACTGCTCCCCTGCTGGAGAGAAAGCTGTATTTTAAGACCCACAGTGCATGCATCTACCGTCTCCTTCATTCCTTCGGTGGATCTGTGATTTACACCTGTCCTGATGCTTTTTGAATATTCACCAGTGATCACAATACCAGTCATCAGGGAGCATCTCTGACACAGGGAAGCCAAGCCTTGCCTCTACTAAGCACTGCTTCCATACAGAGACACAGTGCAAGACAAGACATGGTAAAGAACTGCTGTAGGAAGTCAATAGGCAATACTTGGGATTCTTCTCTTGTCCTCCACTTGCCTTTTTTGGGCACAACTTTCACAGTTTAGGTCCTCTTCTTTTATCATTTCAAAGTAAAACTGTCATTAAAGAAATAAGGAACTGTCTTTGTTGACCTGATTATGAAAATGCTTGATGACTGTCTATTATACTGACCTACCGTTTTTAGCACTTTCTAAATCTCTGGCTCAGAACAAGCATGTATTACTTGGAAGCCTTAAAAAAATCAGAAGTGTTTATCTGCTTATCTGTACCAAAGTCAATGACTAGAGGTATTGAGCAAAGAATGTGACCACGATGGGTAGGGAACCAGCATTTTCAGAACGCCATCTGTAAAAGCGATTCAGTGGCTGTATAACTGCTCAGATCACTTTTACTTTGTAGAAAGTTGTGGGGGCTAAACAATGATATCTCAATCATTCTTTGAATTGGTTATTACAGAGTCACTGAGACTTTTTTTTACTGCTATTATATACCTCACTGTTTAATGCGGTTCCTTATTAATGCTATGGAATTCATGTTAGTTTGGTTTAGCGTTAATATGTTCAAGCTAATTGTAATACTTAAAGTGGTTGTAAACAATCACCTTTAAAAGAACCCAAAAGGGGAGGGATTATTACGGTGTCAACATAACTCTGAGAAGAATTTGTTTGATATGGAATAACATTTTATTACAAAGTAAACAAATACAAATATAGTAAATACAATAATGATCAATATTGAACAATTAACCACTTAAGCCCCAGACCATTTTGCTGGCCAAAGACCAGAGCACTTTTTGCGATTCGGCACTGCGTCGTTTTAACTGACAATTGCGCGGTCGTGCGACGTGGCTCCCAAACAAAATTGACCTCCTTTTTTTCCCACAAATAGAGCTTTCTTTTGGTGGTATTTGATCACCTCTGCGGTTTTTAGTTTTTGCGCTATAAACAAAAATAGAGCGACAATTTTGAAAAAAACACATTATTTTTTATTTTTAGCTATAATAAATATCCCCAAAAAATATATAAAAAAACAATTTTTTTCCTCAGTTTAGGCCGATACGTATTCTTCTACATATTTTTGGTAAAAAA
The DNA here is from genome assembly GCA_028564925.1 of Lithobates sylvaticus. Classification (NCBI taxonomy): domain Eukaryota; kingdom Metazoa; phylum Chordata; class Amphibia; order Anura; family Ranidae; genus Lithobates; species Lithobates sylvaticus. The sequence continues at coordinate 652,553,301 of CM053026.1, forward strand.
AAAATCTCAATAAGCGTTTATTGATTGGTTTGCGCAAAAGTTATAGCGTCTACAAAATAGGGGTTAGTTTTATGGCATTTTTATTAATAATTTTTTTTTACTAGTAATGGCGGCGATCTGCGTTTTTTATCGTGACTGCGACATTATGGCAGACACATTGGACAATTTTGACACATTTTTGGGACCATTGTCATTTTTACAGCGATCAATGCTATAAAATTGCATTGATTACTGTAAAAATTAGCAGTTAAGGGGTTAACCACTAGGGGGCTAGGAAAGGGTTAAGTGTGTCCTGGGGAGTGTTTCTAACTGTTAGGGGGATGAGTTAAGAAAGACACTTCACTGATCATAGCTCCCCTTCACTGATCATAGCTCCCGATCACAGGGTCATGACAGTGTCATGACAGTGTCACTAGGCAGAACAGGGAGATGCTTGTTTATATTAGCATCTCCCCATTCTTCAGCTCTGTGAGACGATCGCGGGTTTCCCCGTGGTGATTGAGTCCGCGGGACCCACGATCCGACTCACAGAGCTCCCAGCAGGGTCACGCGCACGCCGCCGGCGGTGCGCACGTGACCACACGGCAGCAAATCCAAAGGGACGTACCTGTATGCCCATTTGCCCAGCCGTGCCATTCTGCCGTAAATGTACATGCGGCGGTCGGAAAGTGGTTAAAAGTAGGGAGCACATAACATTTGATGATGGCCTCAGATGATATAGGCCAGAATATACATGTGGGTCAGGCCTACATGTTTCGCCAAGGCATTGGCTTCCTCAGGGGAACAAGACGTGACCAATATGTAAAAGTAACTCTATAAATGAAGAAAAATATAACAAAAACAAACATCAAAATACAAAATATGGTGTATAGCACAGAGGCTGCATTAAACGTGAGGTTGAGGGTTAAACCAAGAAGGCAAGACAATACACACCTACCCCCCTCCCTCCAACCAGATGGAAAACAACACCCCCAAGGGCCAAAGGCCCCCAAAAACATATCAAAATGTATTCCCCAATGCTATTCCAAATCCCAAAGATTTTGACCTCTTATGCCTCGTACACACGACCGGACTTTCCCGCGGGAATGTCCGCCGGACAATCCGCCCGTGTGTGGGCGCCGGCTGACTTTTTGGCGCCAAAAGTCCGGCAGACTAGGTTTTAAGTTTTGTTTTAAAATTGTCCGCTGAACTCGGCAGTCCGGCGGACAATCCCGCGGTTAGTATGCTAGTCCGCCGGACTTTTGGAAATGAACGGACTTGCCGATCATCGGAAAGTCTGTTCGTTTAGAACGTGACTTCAGGTAGACGGGGCTAGCGAAGGCAGTGAATGCCGCCGCGCTAGCCACGTCACCAGGCATGGATTTAAAGGGAATCCCTACGCCGAAAAAACGGCGTGGGGGTCCCCCCCAAATCCATCTCAGACCCTTATCAGAGCACGCCCGGACGAGCGAGCGCCCCCCCCCCTCCTGAGCCGTACCAGGCCGCGTGCCCTCAACATGGGGGGTGTGTGGCCCCCCCCACCCCAAAGCACCTTGTCCCCATGTTGATGAGGACAAGGGCCTCTTCCCGACAACCCTGGCCGTTGGTTGTCGGGGTCTGCGGGCGGGGGGCTTATCGGAATCAGCGAGCCCCCTTTAATAAGGGGGCCCCCAGATCCCGGCCCCCCTCCCTATGTGAATGAGTTACCTAAGGTGTAAAGTGTAAATAAATAAAAAAACACAAATTTTTAAAAAATTTTTTATTGCACTGCTCCGGGGGTCGTCTTCCGTCTTGGGGGTCTTCTCGCCGGACTCTCCGCTATTTTACCTAGCTCTTTTACCGAGCGGAGGAGCCCGGCTTCCTTCTTCATCGTCGCCGTCGTCTGGGGGTCTCGATCAGCCTTCGGGGGTCTTCCGGGGTCTTCGGGGGTCTCTTCTGTTCTTGCCACTGTCGTCGCTTCACTGCCTTCGCTAGCCTCCGGCATTCACTGCCTTCGCTAGCCCCGTCTACCTGCAGTTACGTTCTAAATAAACGGGCTTTGCTCCATGTGTGGGCAAGTCCGTTCATTTTCAAAAGTCCCGCGGATTGTCCGCCGGAGAAGTCCGGGCGTGTGTACGGGCAAGTCCACACGCTCGGAAAGTCTGGCGAAGCCCCGCTGGAAGGTCCGGCAGTTTGTCCGCTGGACTAGGTCCGGCAGACAATCCCCCCGGAAAGCCCGAGCGTGTGTACGGGGCATTACAGTCAAACGGAACACAACTTGTACAGAGGCACATTGGAGCAACACAAGTCCATAGATGTGGCAGCTGTATTATTCTTTTTTATTCCAGGCTAAGTACATTTTCTGCAAGTAAATTCCTTGCAACTTCCTGTGTACTGAACTGAAATCTCAATTTTTTTTTATCAGCCTCCAAATAGTCTTCTGCAAACTATAGAGCAACCCCTATGTTATACATATGAGGCGAAGGGGAGGGTTTCTTTAAGCCTCGTACACACGGTCGGATTTTCCGCAGACCTCTGACTTTTGTCTGAAGGCGTGTGCCTGGATTTTGTGTTGCATATAAACGGCAAGGAATTGTCGGCCAACAAACACGAACGTAGTGACGTACTATGTGTTTTTTCAGCTCTTTAGCGCCACCCTTTGCGCTCCTTCTGCTAATTTCGTGTTAGCACAATTTTGGTGAGTGTTGATTCGCACTTTTCATTTAACGCTTTTCAGTTCGCGATTTTCATTTCGTGCTTTTCAGTTCGTTTCTGAACGGCCGTTCGTCAACCAGACATGTTGAGGAATCGGAGGAGATAACGTGTTATTTATTATTGGCCTAGGAGTTATTGCTTTGACCCAAGTCGAGTCCAGGAACAGGAGGAGGAGGATTTCTTGGACTATTGTTGCTTTTTAATCATGACCAATTATGTCAATAGACGTCGTACCGGCACATTAGATCCGCGCTGTAGCCGTCATTTGGCTATAGCGTGGGTCTATAGTGGTTAAAAACGACAGGATAATGGTGTTGTGGTAACTTGCCCAAAAAAAAAAAAAAAGCATAATAATAATATTCTTGATATCACAAAAAAAAAAGTCCTTTGAAAATACATTTGCAATAACTCCATCAATATCACCAGCAAAGCAGCTTCATTATTATCCCATTAAAGAAGAAGAGAATGTGTGCTGCATTTCGAGAGTTCATAATTTGCCACATCACGAATGTTAATTTTCCATTACGAACGCTAGTTTACAAGACCGACCGCTTCTGGCTCGTCCTTGCTTCCGAGCATGCGTGTTTGTACTTTTGACTTTTGTCCGACGGACTTGTGTACACACGCTCGGAAAGTCCGACAACAGACATTTGTCCGCAGAAAATTTTAAAACCTGCCATCCAACATTTGTCCGCAGAACATCCGACAACATTTGTCCGATGGAGCGTACAAATCTGATCACATGTACGAGGCTTTAGTCTAGCGTGCCCAATGTGACAATGCTGCTTCATGGATACAGTATAGTAAGTGAGTGTTGTCCTCTACAATAGGGGTTACTAACAGTGTGTTACTAGCAGAATCACAGAGTAAAGGAAAAAAATAAAGGAAAAAAGCCTGGAAAAGAGAACTGAGGTCTGATAAGCTGCAATACATGAAATATAATATTTTAAATGTATTATATTCTTGCTTTTTGGATTATACACACTTTAAATTCAATGGGCTTTGGTAATGTTTTCTGGAAAGCATTTCATTTATATATTCTACATGTTACACAGAGTTGCTGTTGGGATGTAAACAGAAACTTGGTGTAAAGAGCAAATTATGATTCTTATATTTCCTCCTTTTTGAAAGTCATATTATCATATTTGAGCAATCTGGAGATACAATTGCAGCATTTGTAGTACATATAACTGCAGGCTAATGCAGAAAGTTATATTCTAAATTAATTGTTGCCCAGACTGTCCACAGTCAACGGACAGACAACACAACAGACAAACCAATCAAACTAAAAGCTGCTGGTCATCTTCTTGTACATCCCACAAAGGTCTTCTGTTATCACACTGCCCTTGCGAAGAGACATTCTTCAATCTATTAAAGGAATATTTCCACTAATAAAACAAAACCGGGCACACAGACTCATTTCCTGAGCAATGCCTCCTCTCTTCAAAAGACACAATAACTAACAATTGGCTCAAAGCTGTTTCTGCAGATAACAAAAAGTAATAAATGGAAAAACATGCGTAATTAAACAATTGAAGCAGGCTGGTGGAAAATTATTCTTAAAGCATTTTCATTTTCAAACCCTAAAATGAAAATGTATGGCATTACATCTTGTTATTTCTTAGACTGCATTAGTTTTCCTTTTCTCTGTTATTTTTTTCCTGAAGAAAATGCATTGGTATTGATGGCATTGCCATCATTGGTAGTCAGTGAGATTTAACTCCCTCCAATGGTAATAGGTGGCAGTGAAATTGAACCCTTCTGCATTGGTGGTCAATGGCAGTGAAATGTACCCCTCCTGCATTGGTGGTCAATGGCAGGGAAATGTTCCCCTCCTGCATTGGTGGTCAATGGCAGTGTTCAGTGCCTATGTCCATCATCATGTGTTGTGGTTGCTTCTGCGAGCCTGCTAGCCCCTACATCTGTGCTCACTTCTGTAATGACATTGGGGTTGAAGGAAGGAACCTGTCAGAAACCATACAAGCGGAGACAGAAAATGCAGTTAAAATCACACCTATAATGAAAATAGCAAAAAACAACACAGCACAGGAATGTAGTCAAAAACTGAAGCCAGGGTTTGGATGCCAGAGTGGGTAATTTGACGAGCCTGGTCAGGAAGCCAGAAATCAGCGTAGTAAGGGCCAAAGCGCACTGATAAAAAAGAGCTGGCCATAAGTAGCAAAAGCCAGCCTCAACAGAACCACAGATTGCAATGTAGTCCATATTCCCTGGCTATACACTGAAGGTTGGCCATGCCTAGGAAAGGACCTTTTGTCTAATCACTGTAAATTGCAATGATTGAGAAATTCTCTGGGAACTGACAATTCCAAGAGATTATTCATATTTTTAATCTTCTCTTAATTTTTAACTAACTCAATCACAACATTTAAGAGCAATTTACATGTAATTGAAATGATTTAAAAATTGACTGTCAACAACTTATCAATGTATTGTGGTCTGTGTGGATCCTTATACCTCATTGTAGTCAGAACACAGTGTACTTATAAGTTTGGTCATAGAGCGACAGGATGACCAGTATTAAAACTTTACAGCTGCCTCCGCAGATGGGATGTTTTCTTAAAAAGAGCTCATTCTTCCCTTAAAAAATTGCTGAAGTAGCCCATCTAACAGGAACATGGAGTTCTCTGTTTCCTACTTGTCTGACCGTACTTAGACATTGCAAAATGAATTAGTATCTGAGCTAAAAAACAAAGTGCAATTAATGTTTCACTAAGATGTTTGACGTACTTTAACAAAACATGTTACAACTACTACAACCCTCTACAAATATGACATTCAAGATTTCAACAGAAATGTGAATTATCCTCATTAATTTTGGGCATTATAGCAAGTAACAGAAGAAATGAATAAAGTAAATCTACCAAAAATGCAGATAATTGATATTTATCATATTAAAAAATACAAAAACACATCCTTAGTTAACCCTGGCATTCTTCGCTGTTGCACAAAATTCTGGTTGTGATATGCTGCTGAATATGTTAATGAAGCTTTGCTTATATTACCTTATGTTTGTACCATTCTACTGTAACATGCACTGTGCATGGTATTCCTCTGTATTGTTGGCAATTTGTACTGTACCTTATTTTTTTTTTCAATAAAGCGCTCCAGCAAACGACATACAGGAAATTGCAGAATTTTTTTAGAGGGATTAAAAAAATTATTAAAGGAAATCAGTACAAATTTTTTCTTACAGAAAGAGACAGAGAATGTGAAGGTAAACGACTTCTGCTATGCTCTCATTTTAGAAATCCTCTTATTTGTAAAATAAAGAAATTATATAAATCAAAACAAAAGCTAAAAAAAAATGTATAAAGGTAAAAAAGGTATAAAGCTTTAGGGCTCTTTTACACAGAACTTCTCTGATCTATTCAGCAGGGGATCCATGAGTGGATCCCCTGCTGAATTGGAGCTGAATGAGACTGATGTCAGTGTTGCGATATCTGTGCCCGCCTAGTACCTAGTAGGTGTCCACATTTACACAGCGGACACAGGAGGACCCGTGATGGCTCTAAGGGTGGTTGGATGTAAACAGACATGTGTCATTGGGCTACCTCTGATCCATCATCTTTAGGCCACTTTCACACCGAGGCGCTTCTAAACTGCCAGTAAAAACACTGAGCGCTTTTGAAGAGCTTTTCAGGCGCTTTTGAAGAGCTTTCCATTCATTTCAATGGGGAGGGGAGTTTTTCACAGCCCTGCCAGTACACTGCCCCAGTGTGAAAGCGTTCATTGATTTAATGGAAATAAGTTTTCGTGAGCTTTTTAGGCGCTGTTTTTAGCGTGAAAGCACCTGAAAAGCGCCTCAGTGTGAAAGTGGTCTTAGAGCTAGAAAAAATCAGAAAAGGACCTGCACAGTCTCAGAGGTAGGTGGGTGTATACAGACACAAGTCCATAGTGCTCCATAGAGCTTCTGATCAGGTCTGCCAGAAAAACTGACAGGCCGACCTGATCGGAATGCCCATGTGAAGGGGCGCTTCAAATAAAATAGACCTATTAACCTTTGAAGCGAGGGTATGAAAACCATCTGAAATGTGAGGGAGCTATAGACGCATTGTTGAAATAATATTACGGTATGTGTTTTCCTGTGTTCATCATATTTATACACAGTGAGAATAAGGCAGCCGATAGACGATGCAAATTTGCACAATTTCACAGACAGTGTTGACAGGGAATCCCTCCTGCCGAGCAATTTTCTTCTCCTTGGGGAAGTCGGGATGACTTCCCCAAGAAGAAGAAAATTGCTCGGCAGGAGGGATTCCCTGTCAACACTGTCTGTGAAATTGTGCAAATTTGCATCCACCGGGAGAAGACAACAATTATTGCTAGCAGCTATAGCAGCCGCTTGCGATGTCCAAATCCGGCAGGCTGGTTGCACCCAAGTTGATCGATTGATCAATTTGGTACATTCAGCCTGCCCTTAATGGTTTGAATCTCGGCCAGTTCCTGCTAAACCAGCCAAGATTTGAACATTGTATGGCTGGCCTAAGTCCATATGTTTAATTGGGTCACACACTGGATAATCTATATTCTCTCCCTGATCTCTTATCAACTTCCTCTCTTATCCATTTATTTTTCCTTTATTCCATTTAATATGCTCTGTAACACAGGAAGTTTGAATTAATGTGAATAATAACAGAAAAAAAGTCTCTAAAGCAATTCAGTACTTCCTGCCCCATGCCCATATCAGAAAACAAATAGCAAACCTTTCTCTGCACTAGCGTGAGACTCACATCAGACCTGCACTCATCATTTCAATACACAGGAAGACAGACCTAAGCATGTGGAGACATTTAATCTTATCAGCACACAAGTGTCTTTCACTGACTCCTCACAAGCTTTAAACAAGCTACACTGACAGCTCCGGTATCACCAGAAGCATAGCTCCCAACAGTCCCTGGTTTTGAGGAACTGTCCCCGATTTGGAACAAAGTCCTTCTGTCCCTCTATCATCCTTATTTGTCCCTCATTGTTGTCTGATCTATATAGTTGTATATAAAGTGCTAAACCTTTCATCAAATTTCTAAATTGCTGCATTTGTATATTTCAAAAGCCATAATAAAGGAATAGTAATGGTAAAAAAAAATCACGTTTTACTAATCATTTTTTTGTATAATTCTCCATTAAGGGGGCATGGCAGGGGGTGTGTCCTATGCCCTCATAGGTGTCCGTCTTTCCCGTCTCAAAAAGTTGGGAGGTATGCCAGAAGGACTATCTTCAGTCTGGTCCAGAGGGGACATTTACCCAACAATGCAGACTATGGGGGTTATTTACGAAAGGCAAATCCACTTTGCACTAAGTGCACTTGAAATTGCACTGAAAGTGAACTTGGAAGTGCAGTCGCTGTAAATCAGAGGGGTAGACCTGAAATGAGTGGAAGCTCTGCCATGGGCGTCCGCAGAACTTTTTTCAGGGGGGGGCATCATTTTAAGGTCACCCATGCTCTGACCTTTTCGACAATGTCATTATCACATTATCACGGTCAGAGACTACAGACCTAGTACAGGTGATGGTCAGAGAGTGCAGACATGGCCGTAGAGACTGTCAGAGACTGCGGACATGGCCCAAGAGACTGTCAGAGACTGCGGACATGGCCCAAGAGACTGTCAGAGACTGCGGACATGGCCCAAGAGACTGTCAGAGACTGCGGACATGGCCCAAGAGACTGTCAGAGACTGCGGACATGGCCCAAGAGACTGTCAGAGACTGCATACATGGCTCAAGAGACTGTCAGAAACTGCATACATGTGGGGGTGACAGAGAGAGACGGGGGTGACAGAGAGAAAGGGGGGTGACAGAAAGAGACAGAGAGGGTGACAGAGAGAAAAGGGGTGAGAGAGAGAGGGGTGATAGAAAGAGACAGAGGGGGTGACACAGAGAGAGGAGTGTGACAGAAAGAGACATAGGGGGTGACACAGAGAGAGGAGTGTGACAGAGAGAGACAGAGGGGGGTGATAGAGAGAGAGGGGGTGAAAAGACAGAGGGGTGAGAGAGAGAGTGGGTGACAGAGAGGGGTGATCAGGGCCGGACTGGGAATAAAATTCAGCCCTGGAAAAAATTTCATACCAGCCCCACAGCGTTATTATACCAGCGCAACAGCATAACGTCATTATTTTCTGGTTCATGAAAGGGAAAACCATACATTATTACATTATATGTATATATATATATATATATATATACACACACGGTGGGGGGTGGAGAGCATTGGGGTGGGGGCTGGAGACTGATGGGGAGAGCTGGAGAGCACCAGGGGCAGAAAGAACAGGGGTGGGGAGACGGGGGGGCTGGACAGCACTGTGGGGGGTGGGAAGCACTGGGGTGGGAGCTGGAGACTGATGGGGAGAGCTGGAGAGCACCGGGGGGGGCAGAAAGAACGGGTGGGGAGCACGGGGGGCTGGGGAGCTGAACAGCACTGTGGGGGGGCTGGAGAGCACCGGGGGCTGGGGAGCATGGGGGGCTGAAGAGCACTGGGGTGGGGGCTGGAGACTGATGGGGAGAGCTGGAGAGCACCGGGGGGGGCAGAAAGAACAGGGGTGGGGAGCACGGGGGCTGGACAGCACTGTGGGGGTGGGGAGCACAGGGGGGGCTGGAAAGCACTGTGGGGGGTGGGGAGCACGGGGGGGCGAGCTGGAGAGCACCGGGGGCAGAAATAACAGGGGTGGGGAGCACAGGGGGGTTGGACAGCACTGTGGGGGGTGGGGAGTACGGGGGGGGCAGAGAGCACTGGGGTGGGGGCTAGAGAAGGATGGGGAGAGCTGGAGAGCAGGGGGGGCAGAAAGAACATGGGTTGAGAGGGGGGGGGGCTGGAGAGGGTGGTGGGGGAGGAGAGCACTGGGGGGAGCACAAGGAGAACTGGAGGGGGGCTGGAGAGTCTGGTGGGGGAGGAGAGCACTGGGGGGGGGGGGGCAGAAAAATAATTTGGATAGGGGGATCAGCAGGGGGGCGGCATATAGAGGAAATGAGCTTTCTATATTCCTCCATGCAGCCGCTGAATGCTTGATTCTCCTCCTCTCCCTCCTCCAAGCATTCAGCGGCTGCATGGAGGAATATAGAAAGCTAATCTCCTCTATATGCCGCCCCCCCCCCCCCTGATCCCCCTATCCAGGCACACACTTAGGGCTGTACTGAGTACTCACATCTCTCCTCCTCCTGTGATTACGGAGCTGTCCGGGTCTGTGTTCTGCGGCCGCGCACCGCGCTGTAACACGGTCCCGCCCCCCTAGACCGGTCTCGTGTGATAGGTGGAAGACTGATTCTATCTACTATCACACGAGTCGGTCTAGGGGGGCGGGACCGTGCTACAGCGCGGTGCGCGGCCGCAGAACACAGACCCGGACAGCTCCGTGATCACAGGAGCATGAGAGAGGGGACTCAGGGGAGCACTGCAGCCGCAAACTGGCCCCAGGGCAGGCAGCCTACCGGGAAATATCCCGGTAGGCCAGTCCGGCCCTGGGGGTGATGGGGGTCCTCACTAATGATCCGATCCCTAATTCCAGGGGGGGGGCACTTGCCTCCCCTTGCCCCTACCTGCGGACGCCCATGAGCTCTGCTGATTTTTTCACCCAATCTTATGCAAGCTAAAAAGCTGTTTTTTATTTTACCTGCACGTCCCCCTCAGATCTACAGTGAATGCACTTCCAAGTGCACTTTGCACTTGTAGTTTGCACTTGTAGTGCAAAGTGGATTTGCCTTTCGTAAATAACCCCCACAAATGTAACTCCAGTTTTGTATAGAGTGGGGAAGAGTTCTATATTATATTAGGTTCTAAAACAGAACTGCAGCCAAAAACATCTAGAAAAAAGAATACCCTGTTAAAAGATAAAATTAAAACATATAGCTTTTACTGCAATGTTCCCTTTGAATAAAGAGATTTCCCTTGCAGTACTTTTTTTCTGCACTAATTATCAGTCTGATGGCCATCACTATTAAACGCACTTACTGTGATCCTCCCCATGCTGTGGTTGGATAATAAAAGGAGAAGTAGCACTCTGTCATTCTGACTCCTCTTCCTATCAGCATGCTTCATGTCAGCCAATGAACTGATTGGCTCCTCGTACTGCTCTTTCCTCTCACCCTTCAATTGTAGAAGTAGCTACAGGTATCTGCATATACTGTCAGCCTCAGGGTACTCTAACAGCCTCCACCTTAGCATATATACCAATGAGTAGTAGGGTAGAAGAGAAGAGGAGCATTAGGTCACAGCTCAATTTCTTTCTTTCTTTTTCATTTATTGGCCAACCAATATTTGTTAAATAAGAAAATAGAAGCATCTTTAAAGAAAGAATTTTTCTTTTCCACTATTTATTATCAGAAAATGCAGGGTGGTCGTCTGTATAAACAAACTCACACCTTCTGTTTCCCATTTTAGATTTGACAATGCATTTTTTTAATAGTCACTCAAATAAAAACGCATTGCAAAGAACAAAAACATTTAATGCCTGCCAACAAATACATGTTTGTGTTGTACATCTCAGCCTCACATTGCAGAATCCCCAATCCCTTTTAATCTTAGACTAAAACTTGTAACCACATAGACATTTTTTATTTCAACATTCTTAGTACAATATCAAGTGATTAACAAATTAATGTAGCAAAGGATAGCCCCACATCCAGTTGGTCTGGGTGAAGAATATAATCCTAGAACAGTGTTTTTCAACCTTTTGGAGGAATAAAATGGAGACTAATGGAGGAGTCCTTAAAATATGTTTTTAGTTTTCAAGCAACACACACTAAATAAATACATCTACAGCTTATGGTGCATTACGTGGCACCCTACTTAACACTCAATCACCCATTGCTGCAATGTTCTGTCATAGGTTTTATGGGGTTGACAGTAGGTCCTCCTTCCATATATACACTGTCATAGTCTGCTAGAAGAGTCAGCTCTATCATTTTTAAAGTATAATGTGATGCCACATGGACGATATAGGCACAAAGCGCCAGTGTCAAGATGGCAGAGACTGCCTGCCAGTATTTATGGAATTGCACCCTCACTAGCTGGGCATGCGAGATGCCACTTTGACCACTAGCAAGTGAGATTCGGCAGCATTCGGGGCCAGCAAGAGAGTGATTCCACAGAGGTAAGTGTCAGGCTCTCCGGTGTGACTCTTCGGCTGTCAGCAGTGACAGCGAGCCGCTAGGGGGCTTTGTTCTAAAGTCTTTCATAATGTGGTAGTATGCGATGTATACTACCACATTATGCTATTATTTGCAGGGGACATTTTTTGCAGTTTACTACCACTTTAAGTCAATTCGGTATGGGTAGAGCATAGAGAGAAGGATATCAGTGGTGCCTGACACTTTGTTCACTTTACTTAAACAGATTGGCAACAAGTTTCAAGAGACTCTGTTATGGTTTCTAAAGCCCCATACACACGGTCGGACAATCCGCGGACCAGGTCGGTCGGATCCTGTCCGTCATACTTTGTCTGATGTTGGTTTTGCGTACACACGGTCGGACAAAGTTGTCGGAAAATCCGATCATTCTGAACGTGGTGACGTTTGTTGCCTACGACGGGACTACGTAGAGGCTAGTAGCCAATAGCTTTGGTCTTGTAATGTGATCTGAGCATGCGTAGCACTTTGTCCGGTCGGACAACCGTACACACGATCGGATTTGGTGTGATCGGACCGGGTTGTCGGCAAATCTATCCAGCAGGAGATAAGACTTTGTCCGTCGGACAATCCGACGTACACTGTCCGATGGTGCATACACACGGTCTGATTTTTCAACAACATTGTCCGATCGGACAGAATCCATGAAAAAGTCTGACCGTGTGTATGGGGCTTAATACAGCTGGCCCCCTTTAGAAAATATTTTTAGCCTTGTTTTCTCCATTTTCAAAACCTTTCAGAGCACAGTCCTATAGCAAGCATGCTGTAAATGCCCAAAAGCATTGACGCCTAAGCTTCAGAATACACTTTGTTTCAAATGCTGCTTAATGCATTGACGTATCTCCTTAGACCTAGTCTGTCTGGACAGAATGGGCACCATCCACAGGCAGCTTAATTCTTCAATAGGACACAGAAGTTGAATCCAACACAATTTTACTTAAAGCGGAGCTCCACCCTAAAGTGGAACTTCCGCTCATCAGAACGCCCCCCCCCCTCCGGTGTCACAATTGGCACCTTTTAGGGGGGAGGGGGGTGCAGTGACCTGTATAATACAGGTTTCTGCACCCACTTCTGGCATAGATAGCCGCAGATTCTGCAGTGGTTATTACGCCACTTCCTGCGGGGCCCCCGCTGTCTGCTAGGAAACACACGGATACCAGAGACAGCAGGGACTGTCCTTATTGCGCAGCGCGACTCGTGCATGCGCAGTAGGGAACCGGGAAGTGAAGCCGCAAGGCTTCACTTCCTGATTCCCATACCGAAGATGGCGGCGGCAGCACCCGTGAGGTGATCGACAGATTGGCTTCGGGTGCCAACATCACATCCATATTTTACAGCCTTAGACCACTTTCACACTGAGGCGCTTTTCAGGCGCTTTCAGGCTAAAAACAGCGCCTAAAAAGCTCGCGAAAACTTATTTCCATTAAAATCAATGAACTCTTTCACACTGGGGCAGTGTGCTGGCAGGGCTGTGAAAAACACCCCTCCCCATTGAAATGAATGGAAAGCTCTTCAAAAGCGCCTGAAAAGCTCTTCAAAAGCGCTCAGTGTTTTTACTGGCAGTTTAGAAGCGCTTCAGTGTGAAAGTGGCCTTACTGTTGCTTTTTTCAATGCACATTTTAGCTTAGATTCTGTATAGAACAAAGAGCAAACTTATAATGAAATTGCTAGGTAGACCTTAACCGCTTCCCGACCGCCTCCTGCACATATACGTCAGCAGAATGGCACGGCTAGGCAAAAGCACGTACAGGTACGTCCCCTTTAATTGCCTAGCCGTGGGCTCGCGGGCGCGCCGCCGGCGGCGTGCTCGCGACCCGGTCGGGAGCTCCGTGACCATGGCCGTGGGACCAGCGGACCTGATCGCCGCTGGTGTCCCGCGATCGGGTCACAGAGCTGAAGAACGGGGAGAGGCCTGTGTAAACAAACCTCTCCCCGCGCTTCCTACACTGCCTGTCATTGATCGGCTGTTCCCTGTCATCAGGAAAGCCGATCAATGACGTCAGCCACGCCCCCTAATGTAAAAAAAAAACACACACGTCACAGACCATAACCCCTCCCCGCCCCCTAGTGGTTAACTCTTTCACTGCCAGTGTCATTTATACAGGAATCAATGCATTTAAATAGCATTGATTGCTGTATAAATGACAATGGTCCCAAAAATGTGTCAAAAATGTCCGATGTGTCCGCCATAATGTCGCAGTCACAATAAAAATCGCTGATCGCCGCCATTACTAGTAAAAAAAAAAATATTAATAAAAATGCTATAAAACTATCCCCTATTTTGTAAACACTATAACTTTTGCGCAAACCAATCAATAATCACTAATTGCGATTTTTTTAACCAAAAATATGTAGAAGAATACGTATCGGCCTAAACTGAGGAAAAACATTTTTTTTTTATATATTTTTTGGGGATATTTATTATAGCAAAAAGTAAAAAATATTGCATTTTTTTCAAAATTGTCGCTCTATTTTTGTTTATAGCGCAAAAAATAAAAACCGCAGGGGCGATCAAATACCACCAAAAGAAATATCTATTTGTGGGGAAAAAAGGACGACAATTTTGTTTGGGAGCCACGTCGCACGACCGCGCAATTGTCAGTTAAAGGGACGCAGTGCCGAATCCCAAAAAAGGGCCTGGTCCTTTGGCTGCAAATTGGCCCGGGGCTGAAGTGGTTAAAGTAGAAGTCCGGTCTAAATTTAAACCTGCTCCCACCCTCATTCTAATGCCGCGTACACACGAAGGGACAATCCCGCGGGATTATCCTCTGGACTGAAGTCCAGCGGATAATCCCCTCGTGTGTGGGCGCCGGCGGACTTTTTGGCGCCAAAGTACGGCGGACTTTTTGGCGCCAAAGTTTGAAGTTTTGTTTTCAAATTATCCGCTGGACTTGGCAGTCCAGCGGATAATCCCGCCGTTAGTGGGCAAGTCCGCGGGACTTTGTCTTTGACTTCCGATGTTGACCCGACGCTCTCTCTGCCCGGAATGCCTGTGCCGCTCTGCGCTCGGACTTATATAGGGTAATGGGGGACAGGGTCACATGTTCATGTCACATGGTGACCCCGCCCCCTTGCGATGTCACAGTCCCAGCATCCTCCGGGACTGTGACAACACAAGGGGGCGGGGTCACCATGTGACATGTGCATGTGACCCTGTCGCCCATGTCCCTATATAAGTCCGAGCGCAGAGCGGCACAGGCATTCCGGGCAGAGAGAGCGTCGGGTCAACATCGGAAGAAGAAGAAGAACAAGAAGGACAAGAAGAAGGACAAGAAGGAGAAGGCGCCGGCGGCGCGGAAGACGACGACCGCCGCAAGAACAGAAGAGACCCCCGGAAGACCCCCGAAGGCGGATCGAGACCCCCAGACGACGGCGGCGACGACGAAGAAGGTAGCCGGACTCCTCCCCTCGTGAAAGAGCTAGGTAAAAGAGCAGAAGAGAGCGGAGGAGTCCGGCGAGAAGACCCCCAAGACGGAAGAAGACCCCCGGAGCAGTGCAATAAAATATTTTTTCAAAAGTGTGTGTGTTTTTGTACTTTACATTTTACACCTTAGGTGAATGGGTAGGGGTACATCGTACCCCATACTCATTCACATAGGGTGGGGGGCCGGGATCTGGGGGCCCCCTTATTAAAGGGGGCTCCCAGATTCCGATAAGCCCCCGCCCGCAGACCCCGACAACCAACGGCCAGGGTTGTCGGGAAGAGGCCCTTGTCCTCATCAACATGGGGACAAGGTGCTTTGGGGTGGGGGGGCCGCATGGCCCCCCTTTCCCCAGGGCACCCCCCCATGTTGAGGGCACGCGGCCTGGTACGGCTCAGGAGGGGGGGGGCGCTCGTTCGTCCCCACCCCTTTCCTGGCCTGCCAGGCTGCGTGCTCGGATGAGGGTCTGACTTGGATTTGGGGGGAACCCCCACGCCGTTTTTTCGGCATGGGGATTCCCTTTAAATCCATGCCAGCTTGCGGAGCTAGCGCGGCGGCATTTACTGCCTACGCTAGCTACGTAACCTGAAGTTACGTTCGAAATGAACGGACTGCTCCGTGTGTGGGCAAGTCCGTTCATTTTCAAAAGTCCCGCGGACTTTTGGCCGGCGGATTATCCGCTGGAGAAGTCCGTGCGTGTGTGGGCAAGTCCACACCCTCGGAAAGTCCAGCGGACCTAGCTGGAAAGTCCCGCGGGATTGTCCGCTGGACTAGGTCCGCCGGCAAAAGTCCCTACGTGTGTACGAGGCATTAGTCTGATACTAATCACTTGTATAGGAAATATGTGTATCCTTACCTATTCCCTGGGCACTCCAGTCCGGTCACGTGATCTCCCCAGCGGCCGACTTCAGGAAAGAGGAGAGATTCCTAATAACGGCTGCAATGCCTGGGCAGTGACATCCCCAATAGACAGCTGCTGACTTTTAAAAATCGGACACTTACCTGTCCCAGGGACCAGCAATGCGGGGGAACGTGATTTGACGCTCAGTCATCTGGGACACGTGACAGGTCCCAGATGACTGTGCGGCGCCGAGGGGGAAGTGACGTTTAGCCCGGGCACTGAAGGTGGCAGACTACGAGGGACCCCCTAGCAACAGGCATTTGGAGGTGAGTAAAACATTTTTTTTTTCCACCCCTTTTTTTTTTTGAACGCAACCCCACTTTAACCACTTCACATCCGGCCGTAGCCGAATGACGGCCACAGCGCGGATGTGAAATCCCGGGAGGCCGTCATATGACGGCCTCCCCTTTCCTCGTTCGTTGTGCGCGCTCACGAGCGCGCAGCAGGGAAATTCTGTGTTGGCCGTGTCCCTCGGACACGGCCAATCACAGATCGCTGTAAACGGCCAATCACAGCGGCCGTTTACAGCGCGATCGCCCTGGCCAATGAGAGATGATCTCATATGTAAACATATGAGATCATCTCTCAGCGCCGCTCCCCCTCCTCATACAGAGACAGCGTGTGAGGAGGGGGAGATGAACGGCTGCAGCGCCGTAAGTTTAAAAAAAATAAATAAACGAAATGCCATCACTGCCACCACTGCAATCTGTCCCCAATGCCAATTGCCATAACCATATGTCCCCAATGCCATCTGCAAGTGCCATATGTCCCCAATGCCATCTGTGCCCAGTGCCATCCCCAGTGCCATCCCCAGTGCCATCAGTGCCATCTGCCAGTGCCATCTGTGCCAGTGCCATCCCCAGTGCCATCTGCCAGTGCCATCTGTAGTCAGTGCCATCTGCCAGTGCCATCTGTAGTGCCATCTGTAGTCAGTGCCATCTGTAGTCAGTGCCACCTGTCATCAGTGCCACCTGTCATTAGTGCCATCTGTCATCAGTGCCACATAGTGCCATCTGTCATCAGTGCCACATATTAGTGCCATCTGTCATCAGTGTCACGTATTAGTGCCATCTGTCATCAGTGCCACCTGTCAGTGTCACGTGCCATCTGTTATCAGTGTCACCTGTCATCAATGCCACGTATCAGTGCCATCAGTGTCATGTGTCATCAGTGCCACGTATTAGTGCCGTCTGTCATCAGTGCCACGTATTAGTGCCATCTCTCATCAGTGCCACATATTAGTGCCACGTGATATCAGTGCCATGTATAAGTGCCATCTCTCATCAGTGCCACATATTAGTGCCATCTGTCATCAGTGTCACGTGTCATCAGTGCCCCGTATTAGTACCATCTGTCATCAGTGCCCCGTATTAGTACCATCTGTCATCAGTGCCACGTCAGTGTCACGTGTCATCAGTGCCACGTCAGTGTCACGTGTCATTGTCCTGGTGCTCCAGGGCCTTCAAAAGTGTACTAGGTAGTCAACAATTTAGATGTGTAATTTATGCTCCTAGAACACGTGATGGCGCTCCCTGCATGTTGGGCCTCTCTATGTGGCCAGGCTGTGTAAAAGTCCCACACATGTGGTATCGTAATAATCAGGAGGAGTAGCAGAATTTATTTTGGGGTGTCATTTGTGGTATACACATGCCATGTGAGAGAAATAACCTATTACAATGACAATTTTGTAGAAAAAAAATAAAAAAAAAAAAAATAATTCATTTTGCAAAGAATTGTGGGAAAAAATGACAACATCAAAAAGCTCACCATGCCTATTACTAAATACCTTGCAATGTCTACTTTCAAAAAAGGGGTCATTTGGGGGGTATTTGCACTTTCCTGGCTTGTTCGGGTCGCAAGAAATGAGATTGGTCACCAGTGCATCAGGTGTGATCAATTTTGTATAATTCGCACCACAGTTTGTAGAGTCTGTAACTTTCACAAAGACCAAATAATTTCCACTAATTTGGGTTATTTTTACCAAAGATATGTAGCAGTATAAATTGTGGGCAAAATTTATGAAGAAAAATTAATAATTTCCTAAATTGTATCACAGAAACAAAGAAAAATGCGTTTTTTTTTTTTTTTTTTAAATTTCGGTCTTTTTTCATTTATAGCGCAAAAAATAAAAAACCCAGAGGTGATCAAATACCACCAAAAGAAAGCTCTATTTGTGGGAAAAAAAGGACAAAAAATTCATTTGGGTACAGTGTTGCATGACTGAGTAATTGTCAGTCAAAGCGTGAGAGCACCGAAAGCTGAAAATTGGTCTGGATGGGAGCGGGGTTTAAGTGCCTGGTAAGCAAGTGGTTAAAGTGGATGTAAACCCTCACATATACCCAGTGAAGTGAACAGCCTCAGATGATACACAAGGATGAAACAAATCATCCTACATAAGTTTTACTTGCATTTCTGCTGTCTTCATCTTGCTATATTCTTTAGAATTCTTACATCGTGTTAGAATTTTCACTTCCTCATTCAGCACAGGGAGTGTAGTCTTGGCTTACACTGGGAGACAGCTAATTGGAGGAAAGGCACACCCCTCCCCGCCCCCTCCACATAGGTATAAGAACGAACATACTTTTAGAGCTGTGCTGCCTGTGACAAGACAAGCTCTCTGCTAATCTATTTATAGCAACCCCCCCCCCACACACACATTTTCAGCTGATTTTATCTCCCGTTTCGGAGAACTTGTCAGAAGTTATCATGTTGATAACAGAGCAATGAAACAGCAGAAACACAAAGGACTTAGTGCTTTGGAGAGAGATAAGAAAACACTGCAGATATATGTGCATAGGTCAAATTTCATGAATCGGGTTTACGTACATCCACTTTAAAGGGGGATTCCACCCTAAAGTGAACTCCCGCTTTTCGGAACCCTCCCCCCCTCCGGTGTCACATTTGGCACCTTTCAGGGGGGAGGGGGGTGCAGATACCTGTCTAAGACAGGTATCTGCACCCACTTCCGGCATAAACTCCCGTGGGAGTTTACGCAAGTTCCTGTCCCGGCGCGCTGTCTGCCGGGACACACACGTGTCCCGGCAGACAGCGCTGAAGATTCTCATTGCGCCGCGCGACTCGCGCATGCGCAGTAGGGAATCGGGAAGTGATTCCCTCACCGAGAATGCCGCCGGCTACAGCAGAGAGCCGAGCGAGCGATCGGCCTCTGCTGCCGACACCGCTGGAACCAGGGACAGGTAAGTGTCCGTTTTTTAAAAGTCAGCAGCTACAGTATTTGTATTTTCAGTACAGTCCCGCTTTAAGATTAGACTAGGTTTAGACCGGACTTCGACTTTAAATAGTGTTTAATTACAACTTTATCTGGGAAAGCGAGAGGAAATTACTAGGTGCTATTGACCTTTATATTTTTCATATAGCTCTTGTGACATTTCTTTAATAAATTAGGAACAAAGTGTAGAGCTGCATTTCTCAACCAGGGTTCTGTGGAACCCTAAGGTTCCTCCAGAGGGTGCTAGGGGTCCTTGAGCAATGAGAAACGTCTGCCTCTCAGATTAATAACCACTGACAGCAATGATCGTTTTAGCTATCTATAGGGGGTGGGGGGTTCTCTTTAATGACCACAAACATAAGGAGCATTATTACCACTGATTATCATACTAATGTAGATAGCTGAAGATATTTTCATAATTAGTAGATATTTTCCATTATCAGTGGGGTTCCCTGAGCCCAGAAAGGGCTCATCCATGTTAAAAAGGTGACGAAAGGCTGGGGTCAAGTCACATTAATATACTGTTCTATCCAATTACATAATACTTATGTGGGAAATCTCTATTTGCTTGATTCACTGGCAACCACACCAGAATAATTTCATGCTGGATACCAAAAACCTTTTTTGCAAAATAGTTTAACGTTTCTGGAAACTACAACAAGCTGCCAATAGAAAAGAAAAACTTGAACAATGTCACATTTCAGAGCTGTACAAGCTAACATACCAATCAAACCACAAGATGCCCTGAAAACAATCGTTTTGTTTTTCCAATAGCCTCGTTATTTCAATGTTAGAAAAATAAACTGAAATCCCAGTATTGTATAGATACTGAAAGATCAAATCTCCCACACGCATGTTGTATATCTTGTAATACCTCATTAAAGCTTACCGCTTGTAAGATTTGTTTCACTAGCCATCACTCCTGCATCCAATACTCTTATGCCGCGTACACACGAAGGGACAATCCCGCGGGATTATCCGCTGGACTGAAGTCCAGCGGATAATCCCCTCGTGTGTGGGCGCCGGCGGACTTTTTGGCGCCAAAGTCCGGCGGACTTTTTGGCGCCAAAGTTTTAAGTTTGGTTTTAAAACAGCTCCGTCACCTGTCATGGATTTAAAGGGAATCCCCACGCCGAAAAACGGCGTGGGGGTCCCCCCAAATCCATGTCAGACCCTTATCCGAGCACGCAGCCTGGCAGGCCAGGAAAGGGGTGGGGACAAACGAGCGCCCCCCCCCCCTCCTGAGCCGTACCAGGCCGCGTACCCTCAACATGGGGGGTGCCCTGGGGAAAGGGGGGCCGTGCGGCCCCCCCACCCCAAGGCACCTTGTCCCCATGTTGATGAGGACAAGGGCCTCTTCCCGACAACCCTGGCCATTGGTTGTCGGGGTCTGCGGGCGGGGGCTTACCGGAATCTGAGAGACCCCTTTTATAAGGGGGCCCTCAGATCCCGGCCCCCCACCCTATGTGAATGAGTATGGGGTACGGTGTACCCCTACCCATTCACCTAAGGTGTAAAATGTAAAGTAAAAAAAACACCCACACTTTTGAAAAAATAGTTTATTGCACTGCTCCGGGGGTCTTCTTCCGTCTTGGGGGTCTTCTCGCCGGACTCCCCCGCCATTTACCAAGCTCTTTTACCGAGCGGGGGAAGTCCGGCTACCTTCTTCGTCGTCGCCGCCGTCGTCTGGGGGTCTCGATCCGCCTTCGGGGGTCTTCCGGGGGTCTCTTCGGTTCTTGCGGCGGTCGTCGTCTTCCGCGCCGCCGGCGCCTTCTCCTTCTTCTTGTCCTTCTTCTTGTCCTTCTTCTTGTTGTTCTTCTTCTTCTCTTCTTCTTCTTCCGATGTTGACCCGACGCTCTCTCTGCCCGGAATGCCTGTGCCGCTCTGCACTGGGACTTATATAGGGGCATGGAGACAGGGTCACATGTTCATGTCACATGGTGACCCCGCCCCCTTGTGTTGTCACAGTCCCGGAGGATGCTGGGACTGCGACATCGCAAGGGGGCGGGGTCACCATGTGACATGAACATGTGACCCTGTCTCCATGCCCCTATATAAGTCCTAGCGCAGAGCGGCACAGGCATTCCGGGCAGAGAGAGCGTCGGGTCAACATCGGAAGAAGAAGAAGAACAAGAACAAGAACAAGAACAAGAAGAAGGACAAGAAGAAGGACAAGAAGAAGGACAAGAAGAAGGAGAAGGCGCCGGCGGCGCGGAAGACGACGACCACCGCAAGAACAGAAGAGACCCCCGGAAGACCCCCGAAGGCGGATCGAGACCCCCAGACGAAGGCGGCGACGACGAAGAAGGTAGCCGGACTTCCCCCGCTCGGTAAAAGAGCTTGGTAAATGGCGGGGGAGTCCGGCGAGAAGACCCCCAAGACGGAAGAAGACCCCCGGAGCAGTGCAATAAACTATTTTTTCAAAAGTGTGGGTGTTTTTTTTACTTTACATTTTACACCTTAGGTGAATGGGTAGGGGTACATCGTACCCCATACTCATTCACATAGGGTGGGGGGCCGGTATCTGGGGGCCCCCTTATTAAAGGGTGCTCCCAGGTGCCGATAAGCCCCCGCCCGCAGACCCCGACAACCAACGGCCAGGGTTGTCGGGAAGAGGCCCTTGTCCTCATCAACATGGGGACAAGGTGCTTTGGGGTGGGGGGCCGCACGGCCCCCCTTTCCCCAGGGCACCCCCCATGTTGAGGGCACGCGGCCTGGTACGGCTCAGGAGGGGGGGGCGCTCGTTCGTCCCCACCCCTTTCCTGGCCTGCAAGCGCACCGCCCCAGTGTAAAAAGACACACTGCAATGAATGGGAGGTGCTTTTCAGGCGCTTTTCAGAGGCAATTTTTAGCGCTAAAACACCTGAAAACCATCTCAGTGTGAAAGTGGTCTTACTGTCCATGATGGAATTTTCAATCCAATGTTAAAACAGAACTCATAGATATGCTGTGTAAATGTTTAAAACTTCTGAGATATTGGAATGCAGTTATTATCACTCTAAACACTGTTTTCCAAACTAACATTCAAACAGACCCCAAGCAATGTCTGAAAGAAAAACATTTTTTTTTTCCTCAGGTAAAAGCAGAGCAAATTCAGTCAGACATGCCACAATCTGATTGTTTAATCTCTGTTAGGCTCCATTCACACTAATGCATTTTTTGATGCATTTAGGCAGAAATGCAGTGACATTTTTTAACATGGGTTCATATGGAACACTTTCACATCAATGCATTTTTGTACCTTTGCGTTTTTGGAAAGGGTGCGGTAGCCTTTTTTCCCACAAAATGCAGCGTTTTGCATGTAGTAGACTTCAATGGACCCGCATCCAAAAATCCAAGTACTGCATTTTTACCGCGATTTTGTCACAATTTTTCTGCGATTTGCATTTTGCGATTTGTGTTTTTTTTTGGTGTACATACAATGTATATAACTGGTTGCTAAGGAGGGGGCCGGGAAGCCAAGTCATTAACAACCGATGAGTCATCGGCTGTCAGCGGGCTTCCGCTGAAAAAAATCTGGCGAAAAAAAAATTGTGAAAAAAATGGCATGGGGTCCCCCCCAGGTCCATACCAGGCCCTTCAGGTCTAGTATGGATTCAGAGGGACCCCCCACGCCAAAATGTAAAAAAAAATGGCATGGGGTCCCCCCCAGACTCTCCCTCTCTTCCTCTCTCTCTCCTCAGACCGCTCTCCTTATTCTCCTCACAGACTCTTTTTTCCAGGCTTCAGGATATCCTTCCTCTTCTGTTGGGGCACACAGTCCCTGGTGTCAGTGTGTGTCTCTCTCCTCACTCTGGCACCTCAGTTCCTTCCCCTCACACGCTCCTCCTCTACTCACTGTTAAGTGTCACTGTGTCTCAGCAAAGCACTTTTTGAGACTTGGCATCTCCGTCTCTTTTAAGCAATCTCCTCTCCTCTGTCTTCTGTCAGCACTCTCTCTCTCTTTTACCTCAGTACTTGCCTCTCTCTCTCTCTCCTCTCACGACTTCCTGAAACTCCCCCTTTTTCCCAGTGTTCTCTCTCTCTGGAACGACCAGTCAGAATCTCTCTGTCTCCATCTTTTGGCCAAAAGGAGAACTTGCATTACAACAGTCTTTCATTGGTCCATGACAACATGCCTGCTACATATATGTATGTACATACACACACACACACTCAAAGTTGAGAAATATATTACCTCATTTGCACATGCTGTAACTGATGAAGAACACTACAAAAACATGTAAAGTGGTGTTATATTCTTTATGGGCATACAGTGGTGTGAAAAAGTGTTTGCCCCCTTCCTCATTTCCTGTTCCTTTGCATGTTTGTCACACTTAAGTGTTTCGGAACATCAAACCAATTTAAACAATAGTCAAGGACAACACAAGTAAACACAAAATGCAATTTGTAAATGAAGGTGTTTATTATTAAAGGTGAAAAAAAATTCAAACCATCATGGCCCTGTGTGAAAAAGTGATTGCCCCCCTTGTTAAAACATACTATAACTGTGGTTGTCCACACCAGAGTTCAATTTCTCTAGCCACACCCAGGCCTGATTATTGCCATACCTGTTCACAATCAAGGCATCACTTAAATAGGAGCTGCTTGACACAGTAAAGTCCACCAGAAGATCCTTAAAAGCTACACATCATGCCGAGACCCAAAGAAATTCAGGAACAATTGAGAAAGAAAGTAATTGAGATCTATCAGTCTGGAAAGGGTTATAAAGCCATTTCCAAAGCTTTGGGAATCCAGCGAACCACAGTGAGAGCCATTATCCACAAATGGCGAAGACATGGAACAGTGGTGAACCTTCCCAGGAGTGGCCGTCCGCCCAAAATTACCCCAAGAGCGCAGCAACGACTCATCCAAGAGGTCACAAAAGACCCCACAACAACGTCCAAGGAACTGCAGGCCTCACTTGCCTCAGTTAAGGTCAGCGTTCATGCCTCCACCATCAGGAAAAGACTGGGCAAAAATGGCCTGCATGGCAGAGTTCCAAGGAGAAAACCACTGCTGAGCAAAAGTAACATCAAAGCTCGTCTCAATTTCTCCACAACACATCTTGATGATCCTCAAGACTTTTGGGACAACATTCTGTGGACCGATGAGACAAAAGTGGAACTCTTTGGAAGGTGTGTGTCCAAGTATATCTGGCGTAGAAGGAACACTGCATTTCAGAAAAAGAACATTATACCAACAGTAAAATATGGTGGTGGTAGTGTGATGGTCTGGGGCTGTTTTGCTGCTTCAGGACCTGGAAGACTTGCCGTGATAAAAGGAACTATGAATTCTGCTGTCTACCAAGAGATCCTGAAGGAGAATGTCCGACCATCTGTTCGTGTACTCCAGCTGAAACGAACTTGGGTTCTGCAGCAGGACAATGATCCTAAACACACCAGCAAGTCCACCACCGAATGGCTGAAGAAAAACAAAATGAAGACTTTGGAGTGGCCTAGCCAAAGTCCTGACCTGAATCCTATTGAGATGTTGTGGTATGACCTTAAAAAGGCCGTTCATGCTCGAAAACCCTCTAATGTAACTGAATTAGGACAATTCTGCAAAGATGAGTGGGCCAAAATTCCTCCAGGACGCTGTAAAAGCCTCATTGCACGTTATCGCAAACGCTTGGTTGCAGTTGTTGCTGCTAAGGGTGGCCCAACCAGTTATTAGGTTTAGGGGGCAATCACTTTTTCACACAGGGCCATGATGGTTTGGATTTTTTTTCACCTTTAATAATAAACACCTTCATTTACAAATTGCATTTTGTGTTTACTTGTGTTGTCCTTGACTATTGTTTAAATTGGTTTGATGTTCCGAAACACTTAAGTGTGACAAACATGCATGTGATGCCACTGTGGATACACTCATAAATTTAGTAGTGGTAGGACTGAAAGCTATACACAGTTTGCCTTGTCAAGGTCTTGCAGCTTACGAATGCATTTGCAAATAGGGGCTAACTAAACCCCTGTCTTTAAAGCGGAGGTCCACCCTAAAAAAAAAATTACATTAACAGTCTATTCAAAATATATTAAAAAACATTTGAAAAAAAATTATTTTTTTACTTACTACCAGAAATGGCTGTTGCTAGGCAGCCGTCCTAATCTGCCACTTCCTTCTCCGTGGAGCTGTTCCTTCTCTCGTGTTTCCTGCTGGGAAATGGGGTGCGTTGTCTTCTGGGACCTGTGTGTGTGAGACGCAGGGTCTTTCATTCTATTACTAGGGTAGGACCCACTAATTCGGGTTTTTTTGTCGCAGTAAGTGGGCTTAGCAATATATAACCATATAGTGTGACCAAACCCCCGTATTTTTTTAATATGTTCAGGTGTTTTTAACTAGCCCTTCAGGAAATGTCATTCTTGAATGTGTGCGCTGTAATATGTTCGCTATTGTTTGTTGGTCTTATAGCAGCACCATCTTGAATTTAAACGCATTGGTGAGTGCTTCCCAAATATGTTTTTGTACGTCCCAGAAGACAGCCGCCCATTCACGAAGTTAGGAAGTTAGGATAGCAGCCCTACTATTGTTATGCATCATAGTTAATTTGGAAGTCTGAAATTGGGTCAGGGTTTACTGCAGATCAGGCTGGATGACTCACAGAGGCAGGTCTCTTGTCCCTCCCCCTGGATCTGGAAGTTTGGAGTACCGATCTGCATATTTGAGGGAACTTGAGAGAGCCAATCCCCAAGCAGATTGTTCTGGCAGAGTGGCTAGCTCAGCCCTTAAATGTGGAGAAGCCAGGTCAGCAGGAGGGTTGGGGTTTGAAGATGGAGTGCTGAGGAGTCTGTTGGCTCTGCATCCAGGCTGGTCTTGGGATGGCTTGGGAAGATCCTGACAGCATTACAGTTTGAAAGAGGACACAGTAAGTACATCAGTACACTCAGGGATTCACAAAGGGAGAGACTACAACATGTAGCAAGCCTTTCAGGAGGACAGCACTGCGCTAAACCCTTCCTATTCCTTGCCCTGGGAGATCTTTGGAGCCGCAAGGTGGGCTGGTGGACATGCAGCCAGGAGGGCTGATAGTTCCTGCAGACAGTAGAGCTCTGAGCAGTTCTACAGAGGGGTTGGAGATACTCCTGAATGCAGCTTACAACACACAGTGTGCTATTTTCTAAAAGGGACTTAAAGTTCCTAATTCTTAAGGGGCTTTTGCTTTTGATCACCAAAGGCTGTCCAGGATTTTTGTACATAAGGAGGAAGTTGTCCCCATTCATCATTTTCAGTCAAGTTGGGCATCCAAGCTCAAAGACTGTTTCCAGTGTCTGGATGTGAGTGGAAAATACTTGTTGCCGGGCTGTGCAGGAATAGGGGAACCATTCACCAGCAGCTACTGTGGGGGTAGTGCTACATATGTGATGTGATATATGTGCAATAAAAGTTTATTTTTATGAAGCATTGGTCTAGAGTTACAAGTGTACTTACAAAGAACCTATGCAGGTTTGGTTTAGAGTCCCAAACTAGCTTTTATTTTTTTTTGGGGGGGGGATTCCGCAGTTTAGAAGGAAAAAGGTATCAACCAGGTACTGTACTACAGATGGAAGACGTGCATTAAATGATAGAGATTATAATTTATCAAATAAATATATGTGAACACACACGTAGTAAACCAAAAAAATGTGGGGTAATGTACACTTTATGTTTGCAGAAAGGTCCTATCACATATAGAAATACACAAAAATAAAAACCTGAAAGCTGTTCAAACTCTTCTCTGCTAAAAAATGGGGTTCATATTGCTGCTTGCGTGTCTCACTTTATGTCCTAGTAGCAAAGGAACAGGAAATTACAGAAAATCCCTAACTAAAACACAGACAGCATACAAACTTCTTAAGGGGTCCTATTACTTTTCCACTCAATAACAAGGCTGTAGTTTAGGTTTAAAGTGTTAATCAATATAAACAGTCAGTACTTATGTACCACAAGTATTAGAAGGACAGGTGCAGGGTACATAAGACACTTTGCAACATGTCAAGGTAGTATTACCACAAGAAGAAGAAAAAGACAACACAAAAATAATAAACAATAACAAGTACACAATAAGCAAATGGGGGGCACAATACGCCAAGAGAAACAAAAGAAGAAATTTGTTGACATATCATAAACGATGCTTGCATAACATCATACCCAAGTTTATTGGTCACATTCTATGAATATAATATAACAAGATGAAAAGGACAAGCCCTGAAACCTAAAGGGAACAGAGAAAGGTAACAGATTATGAGAGGGAAAAGGGCTTAGAGTAGATCAAAGAACAGGAGTAGTAAGAATGGGAGTAGTAAGAACAAGAGTAGTAACAACCGGATCTGGGTAGATTGTAGAAACTCCATTGGAGTGTATGGTATATCCAGGGTGAAACAAGAAAGAAAAATAAACAGAAGATAGTTGCAGGCTGGCATAGCCAGTGTAAAAAAACAGAACCTCCATGTCCGTTGTTCAGTTGCAGGGAGTCAGGATTGTTGAGGGAATATAAAAGAAGGGTACAGTGGGGCAAAAAAGTATTTAGTCAGCCACCAAAAGTGCTCCCACTTAAAAAGATGAGAGAGACCTGTAATTGTCATCATAGGTATACCTCAACTACGAGAGACAAAATGTGGAAACAAATCCAGACAATCACATTGTCTGATTTGGAAAGAATTTATTTGCAAATTATGGTGGAAAATAAGTATTTTGTCAATATCAAAAGTTCATCTCAATACTTTGTTATATATCCTTTGTTGGCAATGACAGAGGTCAAACGTTTTCTGTAAAGCCCCATACACACGGTCGGAAAATCCGACCACCAAATCCATCGGATTTGGTCCGACGGATTTAGTCCGACACTGGTGTTGCATACACACGGTCGGACAAAGTTGTCGGAAAATCCGATCATTCTGAACGTGGTGACGTTTGTTGCCTACGACGGGACTACGTAGAGGCTAGTAGCCAATAGCTTTGGTCTTGTAATGTGATCTGAGCATGCGTAGCACTTTGTCTGTCGGAATTCGCTACACACGATCGGATTTGGTGTGATCGGACTTTGTTGTCAAAAAATCTATCCAGCAGGAGATAGGACTTTGTCCGTCGGACAATCCGATGGAAACTGTCCGATGGTGCCTACACACGGTCGGAATTTCCGACAACATTGTCCGATAGGACAGAATCCATCGGAAAATCCGACCGTGTGTATGGGGCTTAAGTCTTCACAAGGTTGTCACACACTGTTGCTGGTATATTGGCCCACTCCTCCATGCAGATCTCCTCTAGAGCAGTGATGTTTTGGGGCTGTCGCTGGGCAACACAGACTTTCAACTCCCTCCAAAGGTTTTCTATGGGGTTGAGATCTGGAGACTGGCTAGGCCACTCCAGGACCTTGAAATGCTTCTTACGAAGCCGCTCTTTCTTTGCCCGGGCAGTGTGTTTGGGATAACTGTCATGCTGAAAGACCAAGCCACGTTTCATCTTCAATGCCCTTGCTGATGTGAGGAGGTTTGCACTCAAAATTTCACAATACATGGCCCCATTCATTCTTCCATGTACACGGATCAGTCGTCCTGTTCCCTTTGCAGAGAAACAGCCCCAAAGCATGATGTTGCCACCCCCATGCTTCACAGTAGGTATGGTGTTCTTTGGTTGCAAATCAGCATTCTCTCTCCTCCAAACACGACGAGTTGTGTTTCTACCAAACAGTTCTACTTTGGTTTCATCTGACCATATGACATTCTCTCACTCCTCTTCTGGATCATCCAAATGCTCTCTAGCAAACCTCAGACGGGCCCGGACATGTACTGGCTTAAGCAGGGGGACATGTCTGGCACTGCAGGATCTGAGTCCCTGGCGGCGTAGTGTGTTACTGATAGCAGCCTTTGTTACGTTGGTCCCAGCTCTCTGCAGGTCATTCACTAGGGGTGAGATCTTGCATGGAGCCCCAGATCCAGGGATATTATCAGTGGTCTTGTATGTCTTCCATTTTCTAATTATTGCTCCCACAGTTGATTTCTTCACACCAAGCTGCTTGCCTATTGCAGATTCAATCTTCCCAGCCTGGTGCAGGTCTACAATTTTGTTTCTGGTGTCCTTCGACAGCTCTTTGGTCTTCACCATAGTGGAGTTTGGAGTGTGACTGTTTGAGGTTGTGGACAGGTGTCTTTTATACTGATAACAGGTGCCATTAATACAGATAATGAGTGGAAGACAGAGGAGCCTCTTAAAGAAGAAGATACAGGTCTGTGAGAGCCAGAAATCTTGCTTGTTTGTAGGTGACCAAATACTTATTTTCCACCATAATTTGCAAATAAATTCTTTCAAAAATCATACAATGTGATTGTCTGGATTTGTTTCCACATTTTGTCTCTCATAGTTGAGGTATACCTATGATGACAATTACAGGCCTCTCTAATCTTTTTAAGTGGGAGAACTTGCACAATTGGTGGCTGACTAAATACTTTTTTGCCCCAATGTAAGTGGAAACCATGGTCTTCAGTGTATCTGAGGAAGCAAAATGCATCCTTATGCACCAAAGGGTTTTAAATCTTTCAAATGTGTCATTGTCTAAGACTAACATCGCCTCCATTCTCATGATATCATTGATCATGGATACCTGTTGCGAAAGTTTTGGAATGGTGTTGGACATCTAATGGGTACATATAACCTGTCGGGCCGCAGAGATAAAATGTCCCAATAAACTCTGCTTCTTCAAGGATCGATAACAAAGCAATTTCTGGGGGAAAGGTCAGGGACTTTTTTCAGATTCTGTTTGGGATTCCAAACACTGCATCCCAAAACGGTTATATCCGGGGACATTCCCACTAGATATGCCCACTAGATATGCAGGTAGGTTCCTTGATCATGGTGGCATCTCCAACATCTTGTAGGTTCTGAGGGGGATAAATAATGTAAAGAGACTGGGTCTCTATACCATCTGGCGAGTATTTAGAAGTTCTTTTCTTGGGAATAGCAAGAAATAGACGATTTATGAGAAATAAAAACAACTTGTACCAATCCTCAGGTCGAAAATAATTATAATTTATGTCTCTGTTGCTGTTGAAAAGTTCCCTTTTTGGTAAACCACTGCCTGTAGGACAGAACATGAGAGTAGATCCCTCTAATGGATATTAGTATCTCTAATATGTGTGAATAGCAGTAAAAAAAACTAACAGGATGTAATCCTTCCACACACTATCCAAAGCAAAAAAAAAGGAAGTTGGACATGAATACAAAGAGTGCTGAGAGAATTTCTTTGTAAAATATAAGCGCATGGGACAGTTGAAGATATGTTCTTCTTGTTGTAAGGGTTCTACTGAATTGGAATGATGTTTCTACAACTGCAGGTTGTCATCACTGGTTTCTCCCTGAAAACATAGCCTTGAAGTGTTACTCCACCGATTTCTAAAGGTGATGACTGATCATATTCTGGGATGTAATCACCTAGGGTGCATATTTAGTACATAGCACCGACCAGCCACTGATAGGGTAGAAGAAAACTGACCATTGCAGGTCGCTCTATTGGATCCTTTGTCACTATGCTCTATTCATCTTTCATGTGTGTCACACTTTAAAAAGATGAGGTGACAACAGCCATCAGAGGATAGTAGGTATGTAAAGACATCTGTCCTTTATTCATGGGAAGGGACTGACAGAATAGGAGTAGAAGTGTTTCAAGTTTGTTGTTGGCTTTTGAAATTCTGTATGCTCATAAATGTGCTTGTGTATGCAAATGTCACTTTAAAGAGATGTATTATTTACATTTCTTTAAAATGAACTGTGTGTGAAATCATGTTTTCTTAACTCCTTTAGTTATAAGGGTTAGTTTACCTTTATAATAAACATGCTAGTGCATCCTGGGGTCCCAAGTAGTTTAACCGCTTGCCGAGACCGCCCTAAAGCCCATTTGCTGCTACAGGGCGGCCGCACTGCGCAGGATCAGGCATATATACGTGATCCTGCACTTCCAGGTATTGGGTGCGAGTACGCCCCATTGGTGGCTCGCTCTTGCTGTATTTCTACATAGACCTTAACGATTTCTCGCAAAAAATTTATTTTGTGAAAGCATCTATGTTTTATAAAAATAAATGTGTAAAAAGTTTTTTTTAAATAAATAAAACAATTAAAAAATCCCTTCAATTACTAATATTTGACAATAAACAAATTGTTAACATATTCAGATCATTTAAGTCCAAAAATTGTAAACTTACAAATAATAACCTTTAAAAATGTAATTGCTTTGATTACCAGTTGTTTGCTCTATTATTTTAAGAGAAAAGCTTTCAAACTGAGCGAATCTCTAGAGTTTAACAGAATTATAAATTGTCTAGAATGTAAACTGAAGACATATATGTCCTTAAAATATGTCATTAGCAGTGAAGTTCAGCTTTACATTAGCTGGCTTTTTAAATTGTTTTTCATTGTAATTAATAATTTCATACGTTATATTAATAATACTTGGTCAACATAACTGATAGTTTCATAAATCTGGCTATAAAATATCTGCATACATTCCTAGGTCTGTACACTTACTGTGGTCATTATTACAGGGTCCCACTCCCTTGCTGGACTTTTTAGATTTATTTTATATTACAGAGAACACAACCAGCGGAACACTAAAAAGAGTTATGGCTGGGAGATCTTATTCTTGGAGCACTGATGACACAGAGTATTTTTATCATGCATTTCTCAAGTCTTACTATCATAATTAGTAGACTTAGTACAGTAAACTTAATTTTACATAACAATTTTAATATAGGTTAGTTCCAATTTAACTTAAAACATTTATTTCTTATTAGACTCAATGACGTGTTTTCTAATTAATTAATTTTGATTTTTTTTTAGATGTTTGTGTATAGATGTGCACACTGTTGTACCTCAATAAAATATTTGAACTAGAATTAATTTTGATTTTGATTAAGAACAATTCATTATATACTGTACAATACTTTGTAAAATATTATAACATCATTTTTATTAAGTTTTAAAAGTTCTTCTCATCCATCTCTCCTTCAAAATAGGTTGTTAAACAGGATGTGTGCGTAACCTCAGTAAGTTTTAGGACTTAGAAATGTGTGCAACTAAAATCATTTTTAATGCAAATTTAGTGGTTGCTGAAGCTGGAGAGGAGAGATCAGTCCACAACGTGATAAAAAGTAAAAACAAAGTCCACAGGTGAAAACTGGAATAGTGTTGATCCAGGTAAGTGGATGACCTCCTTAGGACATCAGTAGGAGGACAGGTGTGAACAGTAGATAATTGAGAAGGCTTACCGGAACTATCGGACTCAAAAAGGCATATGCCTGATGAGTCGTCAAGGCTTGTGGTGAAGACACATCAGTATATAGGGACATCCACGTCTGCAAAAACTGACACGAGTGAATAGTGATCACGCTGTCCTTCAGTTGGTTCCCGAATAAAGAAATGATCTCAGAGGGAGGTTGGCCGAATCTTTCACATAAGCTCACAAGATGCAACTTTGCAGTAGTAAATGAGGCTTTTGTAGCAGTAGTACTTAGGGACTACAAGGGTTATTGGGGGTGGGGTATATGACAGCTCTTCACCCGCCAGTGTATATAGTTTGGGTTCCAGCTCAGTCTTAACCAGGGGGTTGATTTACTAAAAGCAAATAGACTGCACTTTGCAAAGTGCAATTGCCCTCTGCAAGTGCAGTTACTCCAGATCTTAGTAAATGAGGTAAAGCTTCACTTTGTAAAGAATAGTAAATCACATGCAAGGAAAATAAAAAAAAAACAGCATTTTTGCTTGCACATAATTGGATGGTGGAAGTTAGCAAAGCTCTTCCTCATTTACTAAGCTCTGGAGCAATTGCACTTAATAATTCAACCCCATTGCATCAGTTTGTACAAAGAGAATAGGGTATTCTTCGAAATATCTTAATTATCCATCCCTTTGTATAAATACTGTAGTTTTGTTTTTTTAAAGGAAAAAGGGGAAGTACCTTCTTCTAAGTCATTGGCATGGATCAGGCATGCAGATTAATGGCTGTGATATCATTCTGACTTTGCTTAAGCAGACTTCCGCGCAAAAGGAAAGATGCCTCCTTAGACACAGGTGATGCCACTATACATTCCTTCAGAGCTTGGAGATTAAAGCCCCGCAAGAAATCGCTCAAACCCATTGCAAGGGTGCATTTTCGCAGGATTTTAAGCACCCAGTTATCACATTAGGCAGCAGTGAGGCATAGTGACATCATGGTGACATCGGCCGTTCCTTCTGGAAGCATTGTAGACCAGGGATGTGGTAAGTATTTTTTTTTTTCTGGGGGATCTGTTTGTTTATCAATAGCTTTTTAAAGCCAATCAAGTTGGGGGGACATGGGACTTCAAAAAAGTGGACCTACTGTTTGGTATAGAAGGTCCTCTTTAAGAATATGCTTGTTCCAGGTCAGTGTCTCAAAAAGTAAACAGCCAGACAGATACTAGTATTTTTTCAAGGAGGTCAGCATTGATAGCCTTCATATTACTCTCAGTATAAGTTTTCTTCAAATCTTGTAACTTTCTGAAGGAGCTGAAGGCCCCCTACTGGCCACAACGTTACATAACATTCTTCTCTGTACATAATGGGGTCTGTATAGTCGCTCTTTTTATCTAAATAGCACACAATTCTATAATGTTTTCTTTTGTTATGATTTGTGCTTATTTGTGTGTTTATCAGACATACACCGATCAGCCATAACATTATAACCACTGACAGGTAAAGGAAATATCTTGTTACAATGGCGTCTGAAAATTGGTGAGATATATTAGGCAGCAAGTGAACATGTTGTCTGTGAAGTTGATGTGGTGAAAGCAGAAAAAATAATGGGCATAGCAGTTTGTTGTGTATGGGGCTGTGAAGCCCATGGTGACATGTCCACAGCCAAAAGCTTCTACAATGGTCACATGAACATCAGAGCTGGACTACAGAGCAATGGAAGAAGGTGGCCTGGTCTGATGAATCACGTTTTCTTTTACATCGTGTGGATGGCCGGGTGCGTGTGTGCCACTTACCTGGGGAAGAGATGGCACCAGGATGCAGTATAAGAAGGCAAGTTGGCAGAGGCAGTGTGATGCTTTGGGCAATATTCTGCTGGGAAACCTAAACCTTGGGTCCTGCCATTTATGTGGATGTTACTTTGGTGTCCATGCCTCAATGGGTCAGGACTGTTTTAGCAAAAGGGGGCCATACTTAACTACCTTAGACCCGCGCTATAGCCAAATGACGGCTATAGCGCGGATCTATTGTGCCGGAACTACGTCTATTGACGTCGTCCCGGACACGAGCTGCCTGCGCGCCCCCGGTGGCAGTGAGAGGGACATCAGTCCCTCTGACTGCAATGTGCCCAATCAATTGTGCCCACCTTTGCCCCATTAAAGTGCCGCCTACCAGTGCCCACACTGCCATTTCTCAGTGCCCACAGTGCCATCTCTCAGTGCCCACAGTGCCATCTCTCAGTGCCCACAGTGCCAGTGCTGCACATCAGTGTCACCTGCCAGTGCTCATCTGTGTCACCTACCAGTGCTCATCTGTGTCACCTACCAGTGCCCATCAGTGCCCATCAGTGCCACCTATCAGTGCCCATCAGTGCCACCAATCAGTGCCACCCATCAGTGCCCATCAGTGTCATCCATCAGTGCCCATCGGTGCCACCCATCCGTGCTACCCATCCAGGCCACCCATCCGTGCCACCCATCCGTGCCACCCATCTGTGCCACCCATCCGTGCCCATCAGTGCCATCTTTGCTGTCCCCATCAGTACCGACTTATCTGTCCCCACCAGTGCAGCCTATCAGTGCCCACCAGTGCAGCCTATCAGTGCCCACCTGTGCCGCCTCATCAGCGCATATCAATGAAGCAGAAAAATTACCTGTTTGAAAAATTTTATAACAAACTATTAAACATGATTTTTTTATTTTTTTTTAATTTTCCATCTTTTTTTGTTTGTTTAGTAAAAAATAAAAACCCCAGCTGTGATTAAATACCACCAAAAGAAAGCTCTATTTGTGGGAAAAAAATGATAAACATTTCATTTGGGTACAGTGTTGTATGACTGCGCAATTGTCATTCAAAGTGCGTCAGCGCCAAAAGCTGAAAATTGGTCTGGTCACGAGGGGGGTTTAAGTGCAAAGTAATCAGGTGGTTAATATTAGGTGGGTGGTCATCATGGTATGGCTGATCAATGTATATGAGGATTGATGAGCAAAAAGCAACAACTGTTTGTATAGAAATACCAGATTTTGCTGAAATGAATCACTTTTCATTTAATATTGCAACATTCCAGGAAGATTACTCAGTTTAGCTGGATACTGGTACTGATGGTATTTTTGTGAATCATCACACTTGTTATAGCCCTGTAAATTAATTCTGCTTCCTGAGGAAGGCATCTAAAAGTTTTTTGAAGTTGTTGACACTCTCAGCTACTCCCACTTCCTTGGGGAGGTTGTTCCACATGTTTGCTGCTCTAACAGTTAGGCTCCGTTCCCACTAGTGCGACTCCAAAGTCGCACGATTTAAAGTACGGCTTTGGAGTGCAACAGTGATGCGGCTTTGGAGTGCAACTGTGATGCAACTTTGAGTGCAACTTTGATCTGACTTTACATTCTCTGGATCAAATTTGCATCAAGTAGTGCAGGCAACTTTTCAAAGTCGCTGCGACTTTAAGTCACACTGATTTGAACAGGTACCATTGAAATTATTTGCCTGTGACTCATCATGCGACTTTATGTGTCCAAAGTCGCATGACACGTCTCACTAGAGAAAGCAGAGCTTAAAGAACCCTTTCTGTAATCTAGGGTAACCATAAACCCTTTGAGGTTAGAAGAATCTAACCTCAAATTGTGCATGTGTGTGCTTCAGGAAGTATTATAAATATTTCCCCTCTCAGGTACCTCTTCTCCAGAGTGTATAAATGTAATCTATGTAATCGATTCTTATAGCGGAAGTCTTGCACCCTCCTTATTAATTTTGTTGCCCTTTGCTAAAGTCTTTCTACTTCAACAATGTCTTTACTGAGGATAGGTGATCAAGCCCTGGGTCACATGCATGACAAGTCACACCCCATTGCCGCCAATGGAACTGCTCAAATTGTTGCGACCCAAGTCGCAGTGACTTTCAAAGGTTCCTACACTACTTTTCTTTTGCAATTTCATTGTAACTTGCATTGACTTCTGTTAAATGAAGTAGCAAGCTGCAATGAAATCAGAGGTCCAAATAGCACTGCGACTCTGAAGTAGCGCGATTTCAAAGCTGCACTGATGTGAACCCGGGCTGAAACTGAACTGCATATTTAAGATGAGGCTGAATCATTGTTTAGTACAACGGAATAATTATTGATTTATTTCTGGAATGTATGTCCTTTTTAATGCATGATAGTATCTTACTAGCTTTGTGAGCTGCAGTTTGGCATTGAACGCTTTACCTAAGGCTCCGTTCACACTATAGCATTCCGAATCTATGCAAATCGTGGGACGCCCTTGCGATCCCAGTTTCTTTGAATGACACCCACACCGTGGTGCGATTTTGCCCGTCAAATCACGGTAAAGACACGCAAACAGAATCGCGGGGCTCCTATCACCCAAAAACACTTCTTTTGGTGAACAGGCATCCCGCGATTCTGTTTGCACAAGTTTACTGCGATTTGTCGGGCGCCAATCACTGCAAAATCGCTCCACAATTTGGGTGCCATTCAAAGTAGCGGGGATCGCAAGGGTGTCCCATGATTTGCGACGATTTGTAATCACAGGCAGAATCACTGCGATTCGGCCCACGATCCAGAACGCCATAGTGTGAACAAAGCCTTAGTCTGTGATCTACAATACTCCTAGATCCTTTTTCATCACTGATTTTCCTAAACAGTTTGACTGTTTAAGAATATCTAAACCAAAAACAAATGTAATATATTGCAGCCTACCAGTCCTTAGATGTGGTGGCTGCATTAGTGTTCTTGTTTTCAGGTCTTCTGGCTGAAAAAAACAAAACAATCCATCTATGGCCAGCTGTAAATTGGTCATATGCTGCTTGAATGTGTATGGCCCTGCTGACAACATTCCATTCAACAAAAGTTAGCTGTTCAACTTTTGACAATGGAACCTGTCAGAAAATTGTCAGCCGAACACATACCTCCCAACATTTTGAGATTGATATGAGGGACACCTACTAGCAAACATATGTAGGCGTAGGACACACCCCCTGCCACACCCCCTTAAAGGAAAATTAAATCCACAAGTGCTTTTTTTTTACCACTACTATTCCTTTATATTGGCTTTTAAAATTTACAAATTTAGAATTAGGATGAAAGGATTAGCACTGGAAAACACTTTTTGAAAGATAAAAAGTGCATTTTATATATATAACTATATATATCAGACCAAAATGAGGGACAAATGAGGAGGAAAGAGGGACAGAGGGACATTGCTCCAAATCAGGGACAGTCCCTCGAAATCAGGGACAGTTGGGAGCTATGGCCGAACAGCACCTGCATCCAGAGGCGTAGCTTGAAGCTTGTGGGCCCCATCCTGGACTGTTCTCACCCTATGCACCTCTCCATTCATGAAATGGCTCACAGCTTCTCCCCAGCTAATCAGAACAGAGGGGTGTGGACTGTGGAAGGCAAAGTGGAAGCCCAGTATTGGAGCATGGCTGTGGGGCCCTAGGGCAGATCGGGGCTGGACTTTGTGGAGGATATGATAATATGACAGGGAGGCTGCAGGGGCCCCCTGGAGCTAGGGGCGGGGTTGCGATTGTGACCCCTGCAACCCCTTATGCTACGCCTATGCCTGATCCAATAAGATGCATGCAGTGGTTGGGTATTCTAACAGCTGACAGCACTGGCTGCCAGAATAAATTATCCTTGCAGGGGGATTTTATTCATCCACAGTGTGTTAGTGTTAGTGTGGATGGAACAATCTGTTCGATTTCTTTTATTCAGTTCGTAGGCTGAATGAATGTAATCCATACACGTATGATCAGCTTTAGCAAAGTGTATGTTCACTTAGCAAAATAGAGAGTCTGTATTCACTGCATGATTAAAGTGAATACAGCTTCACCTCATTCACAAAGCTAAGGGAGCAGTAGCCAAGTGAGCATACACCTTCATAGTGAACATAGTCCATTACTTTCACAAATCAACCCCATTATCTAGGCTAATTATACTGTAATTGGTTATATCTCCAGTCATTCAGCAGGGATTCTGACTGCACTGACTTGCATAAAGATGATCCCTAGGGGAGAATCTATATATTTTTTTAAAGCCCAACCGTTGGAAACTGTAAGAGTTAAAGTGGAGTTCCATCCAAAAATGGAACTTCCGCTTATCCGGTGTAACGTTTGGCACCTTTCAGGGGGGAGCAGGGAGCAGATACCTGTCTAAAACAGGTACTTTCTTCCACTTCCGGCAATAGATCGCCACAGAGCGGCGATCTACACCATGTCCAGCCCCTCCTCCGTCCCCCTCCGCTGTCTTCTGGGAGACACACAGGTCCAAGAAGACAGCAAGGACCAGTCAGGGCGCACAGCACAACACGCGCATGCGCAGTAGGGAACCAGACTGTGAAGCCGCAGGGCTTCACTTCCTGATCCCCTTACTGAAGATGCCGGTGCCTGCACCTGGGAGCCGAGGGATGGGTTGACTTCGGGTGAGGACACCGCGGGTGCCCTGGACAGGTAAGTGTCTGTATTTTAAAAGTCAGCAGCTGCAGTATTTGTAGCTGCTGACTTTAAAAAAAAATTCCTGGTGACACTACGCTTTCACTGCTTGTTTATTCTAGGGGAGAGTAAAAGCACTTTTTACTTACATGATTCTCCACTCCCCTGGTGGGCAGCTCTCTCCCCTGCTTTATCGGCAGGGACGTGCAGTCAGAAAAAAAAATCGAGCTTCGAGGGTCATAGCTCAGCAACCTGAGGTCACAAAGACCACAATTTGGGGAGTAGGTAGCCTAAGTCCTACCCCACCACTGGTAAAAATGTGGGGCTCCTATGACCTATGGTTCCGGAGATACGGGGCTCCTTGCGCAGCCTGTCAGAAGCTACATACAGAGCGGCCAGTTTAAATACAAGCTGCCACATTCTGTTTGCAGCAGACTGAGAGGATGAGCTCACAGTGCCACTTCTTGTCAGAGGCACTGAGATCAATGGACAACTTGGAGTCTTGAACCAATGGTAAAGTACCATTAGCCCCAGCTGTCCAATAAAAATGCTGCAGTGGAGGCACGCCTCTCGCTGCAGTGTCATAGAAGGGTATGTGTCTAAAAGACAAATGCTCCCTTCCAGCCCAGCCCTCCTAAAGTGGTTGTTCTATTACATCATCCCATCTTCTTATCAGAAGTTTCCCTGTGCCTGTGATCTGTAAAAAAAACTGTACGGTTCTACCTGTATGAGCTCCGCTCCGGGCGCTCAGCTGATTCCTCTCTCCTGTTCTGTCTCCAGCTCATAGCTTCAGTAGGCGGGGCTGAGCCCTCCCGATGACGTCAGCCGGGGAGGAGATGGAGAGAGGAGACACACAGCGCAGAGCCGCCTACAATCAGCTGAGCTCATACAGGTAGAATCGTGCAGTTTTTTTACAGAACACAGGCAAACTTCTGACAATGGTGCCAAGAGGATGGGATGATGTATTATAAGATATGAGAGCACGTAGAGCATTAGGAGCGGGGGGGGGGGGGCACATTGTACGAGCAGAGAAGGGAGGGACGGAAGGAGAAGGAGGAGAGGGGAGAAGGACACAGAAGAGCAGGGCTGCGGCTGACGGAATCATGCAAATAGACCATGGTATCAGGCTCAGCAGCCATGATTATCGTGGTCGGTTTGCAGAGAGCAGGGCATAGCTAGGCAGGATCAGCCAGGTATTACAGATGAAAGGGGGGTCCAAATGACACAGCACAAGCACTGTGCTGTATAACATGCTTTAAGGGAACAGGATCTGTATTTTTTTTGTTTTGGGTTAACAAACGCTTTAACTACAAGGAAATAACGTGTGTTTATGGGTATAAGATTTACCCACAATCCCATGTTTTTCTCACACAGTTAAGAGGGAGAATGAGAATCTTCTTCTTCTGATACTCAAGCTAAACCATATATGTATATGCTATATGTTATAAGATAATAATTTATTATTTATCTATTTACTGTGAAATTATCGGTTGGAGGTTATAACTTCAAACTTCAGTAATTTGTCTGTTAAGCCATCTGCTTGAGTACAGTTTTTGAAAATATAGTAAATTACCTTAAAAACAATATATAATAATTATTTGTATATTACTTATGGTAATTAACCCCTTGCCACCCAGGCCAATTCTGACACTTCTCTATTACATGTAATAATCATAGTTTTTTTTGCTAGAAAATTACTCAGAACCCCCAAATATTATATATATTGTTTAAGCAGACAACATAGGGAATAAAATGGTGGTCATTGCAACTGTTACACGGTATTTGCGCAGCAATTTTTCAAATGCGTTTTTTTCCTCAATATAAAAAAAAGACACTAAAGATAACCCATTTTTTTGTATAATGTAAAAGATGATGTTAGGCCAAGTAAATAGATACCTAACATGTCACTCTTTAAAATTGCGCACACTCGTGGAATGGTGCCAAACTTCAGCACTTAAAAATCTCCATAATTTTTTTTTGCAGATTACATATTTAGAGTTACAGAGGAGGTCTAGTGCTAGAATTATTGCTCTCGCTCTAACGATCGCGGCGTATGTAATCTGTGTGTATCTGGCTCTGATACTAGCCAGTGCCTCACCAGCCACTGACCTCACCGCATGCTTCTATGTACCCCCCCACCGCTCGTCGCAGTGTTTCTCGGGCTTACTGTCTCCACCGGTTTGTCCGAAAGACAAGCTGCTCCCATAGGTGATCAAAGAGTAAATCCTCTTTTATCGCCTTGGAGGACCGGAGGGACATCATGAAATCACTTCCGTACATAATTATTATTTTTTAATCTTTTGCTTTTAAAGTTAAATAAGAGATTTGGGGTCTTCTTTGACTCCAGATCTCTCCATAAAGATGACCTGTCTTTCTTCTTTCTATTACAAGAGATGTTTACATTCCTTGTAATAGGAATAAAAGTGATTTTAAGAAACAGTGTAAAAATCAAAAAATAAAAAAGTAAAATAAATAACAAAAAAAGTGCCCGCATCCCTCCATGCTCACGCTACGTAAGTCGCACACGCATATGTAAACAGTGTTCACACCACACATGTGAGGTATCTCTGCGAACGTTAGAGCGAGAGCAATAATTCTAGTGCTAGACCTCCTCTGTCAAGCGTGACATGTTAGGTATCTATTTACTCGGCCTAGCATCATCTTTCACATTTTACATTTTACAAAAAAAATGGGGTATATATTATGTTTTTTTTTTTATTAAAATTGATTTTTTCCCCAAAAATTGCATTTGAAAAACGGCTGCGCATATACCGCGTGACATAAAAAATTGCAACGATCACCATTTTATTTCCTAGTGTCTATGTTAAAAATGTAAACTTGTAAACAAAAAGAGCCAGAAAAAGCCTGGTTGGCAAGTGGACCCCAAACTACAGCTTCTATGAATGAAACATGATCTATGATTGGAGGGGGCGGAGCTATCAATCATCCACCCATCCTCCATTCATAGGTCACATTTCATTCATAGAGGATATAGTCTGGCTTCTCTGAATGGGGCAGCTGGGCGGAAAGTGTGGGCATAGTCTGGCACTGTTGATGAGAGTCTATGACGGAACCATAGTTCTTTTAACCCCCACTGCACTAGAAAATTATGGTGGAGGATAGTGTGTGTGTGGGGGGGGGGGGGGGGGGGGGGGGTCAGATATACATGGAGGGGGTATTCAATAAACAGAACAGGTATCATTACAAAGGACACATCCTACTGACTGGACTGTATGTTATGTCCCTTGTGCTGATTTTTCAGTTTTTCTTATTTTGGTGGGACTAAAGCTGATATCCATGTATAGTTTTCATTGCAAAGTATGCATATTCCATTACTGGGGGATTTCTCTGGATCGTTCAGATTCCATGCTGTGTGGCTTTCCTGCTGCACAATAACCACAGGGGTCACTTGACCGCCATGGGTTGCATGGGGTGATAACGTCACATGCTCCACCTTGTCCAATCATTCATTGGGTAGCACAGTGGCTAGGTGGTTAGCACATCTGCCTTGCAGCACTAGGGTTGTTGGTTTAAATACCAACCATGACACTACCTACCTGGAGACATGCTGGTAGGTTAATTGGCTCCTGTCTAAATTGGCCCCAGTATGTGTATCTATGAATGTGAGTTAGAAACCTTAGATTGTAAGGTTAGTTGGTGGCGACTGGCGGGTTTTTTCTTTGGGGGGGGGCGCACCCCACACACCATCCCTGTCCTGCCATTGTCAGTCGGTCGGTCACTGCACAACCCCCCCTGGTTGGTTGGTCATTCAGACCTGCACTTACCCCATCTAGGTTGCGGGCGGCGGCTCCTATCGCATCTCCTTACCCCTGCATCATGTTGGCTTCTACCATGCGTCTCCTCCCTCCTCCTCCTAGGCGTCTAATAGGATCGCCTGTACTTTCACCTGATCCTGACCCACTTCCTGATTGGCCAGGATGAGGATCAGTGTGGCAATAGTGAATATTCATTCACTATTGTGACACAACTGAGTGGGCTCAGAGTGCAGTCCTCTGTGCCCCGAGCCCACCCTTTTTTGAAGCCTATTAGAGCCTCTGGCTCTAATCACGTGCTTTAACCCCCCTGCATGTAGATCAGAGCATGTAAAATGGGGGTTTTATATGAGTACCTCTAATAAATAAAGAAATAAAAGAAAATGCAAAGCACTCTCTGAATGACTCCCATGCCTAGTGAGTGACCCCCTGTGTTCACTACGTAGCACTGGCACCCAAAGACTGTTAGGATCACTGTAGTAGCAGTGGCTACTACAGTGATTCCCAGATTCCACAGGGATCTCACAGGTATGAAATATGTATACTTAACAATGGTCAAAGCTGGACCAATGTTCAGCTTTAAAGTGAAAACCCCTAACTATAAAAAAAAAAAAAATGTTCCTTCCTTCCTCTCACTTCTTGAATATCCTGTATAAAATAGATCTGTGTACTTACCTATTTTTAATCCAGTTTGGTTTGGTCACGTGATCCTGCAGCTCTGGCACCCCTGTGTCAGTAAGCAGCTGTTGCAGGGGAAACACGGGCGCACCAACAGTGGCTGGGCTAAGGGAGCCTATGCATACCTCCCAACATTTTGAGATGGGAATGAGGGACACCTACTTGCAAACGTATGTAGGCATAGGACACGCCTCCTTAACCACTTCCCACCCGGCCAATGTAGATATACGGCCGGGTGGGAGCCGTCTACTTCTGATAGGACGTTCCGGAGCGTCCTTCAGAAGTAGAGGGATCGCGCGCGCGCGTGCCCGCGCAGCGGCGCGATCCTGATGCGGCCGTGTCACCCGGACACGGCGCATCTCGGATCGGCAGGAGGGCTCG
Source organism: Lithobates sylvaticus (assembly GCA_028564925.1). Lineage (NCBI taxonomy): Eukaryota > Metazoa > Chordata > Amphibia > Anura > Ranidae > Lithobates > Lithobates sylvaticus. Next base: position 652,597,080 of record CM053026.1, read on the forward strand.
GTGATTGGCCCTCCTGATCACATGACAGCTGTGTCGAATCACAGCTGTCATGTGATGTAAACAAACAGCCGGTTGCTAGGCAATCGGCCCTCCTCTCCTCACACGGAAGTCGTCGGTGAGGAGAGGAGAGCGGATCGCTGCAGCCGGATGGTGATCAGTGAGTATTAGCTGTTTTTTTTACTCACTGATCACCAGTTGTGACCCCACAGTAAAACACACATGTCCCCACACATGTCCCCAAAACACACATGTCCCCAAAAAACACATGTCCCCAAATAATAAAAACACATGTCCCCAAATAAAAACACATGTCCCCAAATAATAAAAACACATGTCCCTCACATATGTCCCAGTAAAATAACATGTGCCAATGATTATCTGCACACATATGTCCGTGATCACCTGCACACATATGTACATGATCATTTGCGTACATATGTCCGTGATCACGCGAACCAATTATTATACACTTAACGGAATTTTTTTTACTAAAAACATGTAGCAGAATACATTTTGGCTTAAATTTATGACAAAATTTGATTTTATTGGATTTCTGTTAAAAAAGAAAGGAGAAAATATTGTTTTTTTTCAAAATTTCCGCTATGTTTTCGCTTATATCGCAAAAAATAAAAACGGAGTCGCGAATAAATACCCCCAAACTAAAGCTCTATTTGTGCGAACAAAATGATAAAAAATTCATTTGGTTACAACATTGCATGACCGCGCAATTGTCACTGAAAGTGCGCGAGCGCTGAAAGCTGAAAATTGGTCTGGGCAGGAAGGGTGTTTAAGTGCACAGTAAGCAAGTGGTTAAAGGAGAATTAGCCAAAAAAAAAAGTTCATTAAATCCACAAGGACTTTTTTTTACCACTACTATTCCTTTATTTTGGCTTTTAAAATTGACAAATGCAGCAATTTAGAGATTGGATGAAAGGATTAGCACTGGGAAACTCTTTTTGAAAGATAAAAAGTGCATTTTATATACAACTATATAGATCAGACGAAAATGAGGGACAAATGAGGGGGAAAGAGGGACATTGCTCCAAATCAGGGACAGTCCCTTGAAATCAGGGACAGTTGGGAGCTGTGCCTATTGGTGATGTCACGGTTTTCGGGAATTCATAGCTGTTGTCGATCGCTCCTTTACATGGGGTAGCCGGAACGTGACTGGATCAGACCAGATTAAAAATAGGTAAGTACACAGATCTTTTTTATACAGGGTATGCAGGATAGGTAGGAGGAGGGAACATTTCTAAGATTAGTTAGAGTCAGGCGTTACTACCACTTTAAAGTGGTATTAAAGTGGAGTTCAACTCAAAAGTGGAACTTCCGCTTATCCGTCTCCCCCCCCCGCCGATGCCACATTTAACACCTTTCAGGGGGGAGGGGGGGACAGGTCTCCCAGAAGTTCGGCCCCTTCCTCCATCGGCGAACCAATTAGAAAGCGCATCGCTTTTTGCGCATGCGCAGTAAGGAACCGGCTGTGAAGCTGAAAGGCTTCACTGCCGGGTTCCCTTAACAGGAATGGGATGGCGGCTGCACCCGACAGCCGATCCAAAGATTGGCTGGAGTGCCGACATCGCGGGCTCCCCGGACAGGTAAGTGTCCATATATTAAAAGTCAGCAGCTGCAGTATTTTTAGCTGCTTTCTTTTAATTTTCCGTGGGTGGGCTGGACCTCCTCATTTATTATATTGCAGCTTACCATTTCTTAGATGTGATGGCTGCATTTGTTTTCTTTTTAGGCTTTCTTAAAATTTCCCCTGGTGATCCAGCCTGTAAGTCTGTTGGTTTTGACAAGTACCAGCTCCTACTTCCGCTCTAGGCGATCGGAGGTGGAAGTTTTCTTCTCCCCTCCCTCCCCACAACTGCAAGCTGCCACATGCCCACAGTTAAGATGTCGGCACCAAAGACAGAAGATGAGAGGTAAAAATGGCTGGGGTGAGCATCAAACTCTTGCTATGGGGCCCCATGAATCCTAGTTATGCCCACTTACTGACAAGGTGCAAAAAATGACCACAAGGGGGCTAATGCAATCACGCACAATAACATGGCTTTAACCACTTGCCGCCCACCATATAGCAAAATGACGACGGCAAAGTTGTTTCAATATCCTGACCGGGTGTCATATGACGTCCAGCAGGATAACAGCCGATGCGCACCCATGGGGGCGCGCATCGCAGCGATCGGTGGTGTGGTGTGTCAGTCTGACACACTGCAACACCGATCTAGGTAAAGAGCCTCTGACAGAGACTCTTTACCACGTGATCAGCCGTGTCCAATCACGGCTGATCACAGTGTAAATAGGAAGATCCGTTGATCTTCTGTCAGACGCGAGTAGAAGAGAGCCAATCGGCTGCTACTCTCACAGGGGGGGTCTGTGCTGATTGCTTATAAGTGCAGCCCCCCCCCCAGGATGCCCACACTGGACCACTAGGGACGCCACCAGGACCTCCAGGGACGCCACTAGGACCACCAGAGATGTCACCACCAGGTATGCCACCCTAGACCACCAGGGATGCCAATCATTGCCCACAATGGGCATCACTGATTGGCAGGCATTATTATTTGACACTGATTGGCATCCATCCGTATCCATCAATTACTGTACATCAGTGCCACCTATCAGTGCCCTTCCATGCCCATCCATGCCACCTATCAGTGCCCATCTGTGCTGCCTATCAGTGCCCATCTGTGCCACCTATCAGTTCCCATCCATGCCGCCTTTCAGTGCCCATCAGTGCCACCTATGTGTACCCATCAGTGCTGCATATCAGTGCCAGCTGTCAGTGCCCATCAGTGCCACCTGTCAGTGCCCATCAGTGCCGCCTATCAGTGCCCATCATCAGTGCCACCTCATCAGTGCCACCTCATTGGTGCCACCTCATCAGTGCCGCCTTATCACTGCCTGTCAGTGCAGCCCCGTCAGTGCCCATCAGTATAGGAGAAAACGTACTTATTTACAAAGTTTTGTAACAGAAACAAAAAAAAAACATTTTTGCTTTTAAAAATTTCGGTCTTTTTTTTATTTGTTTAGCAGAAAATTAAAAAATCCCGGAGGTGATCAAATACCACCAAAAGAAAGCTCTATTTGTGGGAACAAAATTATAAAAATGTAGTTTGGGAACAGTGTAGCATGACCGCGCAATTGTCATTCAAAGTGCGACAGCGCTGAAAGCTGAAATATGGTCTGGGCAGCAAGGTGTATAAGTGCCCGGTATTGAAGTGGTTAAGTAATCAATGGGGGAAATTTAGACCCCTTTCACACTGGGGTGTTTTTCAGGCGTTTTAGAGTAAAAATAGCGACTGTAAAGCGCCTCTCATGCCTCCCCAGTGTGAAAGCCCGAGTGCTTCCACACTGGAGCGGTGCACTTGCAGGACAGAAAAAAAAGTCCTGTAATCCGCATCTTTGGGGCGGTGCGGGAGCGGTGTGGGTGCGGGAGTGGTGTGGATGCGGGAGTGGTGTGGGTGCGGGAGTGGTGTGGGTGCGGGAGTGGTGTGGATGCAGTAGTGGTGTGGGTGCGAGAGTGGTGTGGGTTCGGGAGCAGTGTGGGTGCGGGAGCGGTGTGGGAGTGGTGTGGGTGCGGGAGTGGTGTGGGAGTGGTGGGGATGCGGAGGTGGTGTAGGTGCGGGAGCGTTGTGGGTGCGGGAGTGGTGTGGGTGTAAGAGCGGTGTAGGTATGGGAGTGGTGTGGGTGTGGGAGCGGTGTGGGTGCGGGAGTGGTGTAGGTGCGGGAGTGGTGTGGGTGCGGGAGTGGTGTAGGTGCGGGGTGGTGTGGGTGCTGGAGTGGTGTAGGTGCGGGAGTGGTGTGGGTGCGGGAGCGGTGTGGGTGCAGGAGCGGTGTGGGAGTGGTGTGGGTGCGGGAGCAGTGTGGGTGCGGTGTGGGAGTGGTGTGGGTGCGGGAGTGGTGTGGGTGCCGGAGTGGTGTAGGTGCGGGAGTGGTGTAGGTCCTGGAGTGGTGTGGGTGCTGGAGTGGTGTGGGTGCGGGAGTGGTGTAGGTGCGGGAGCGGTGTGGGTGCCGGAGTGGTGTAGGTGCGGGAGTGGTGTGGGTGCCGGAGTGGTGTAGGTGCGGGAGTGGTGTAGGTCCTGGAGTGGTGTAGGTCCTGGAGTGGTGTGGGTGCTGGAGTGGTGTGGGTGCGGGAGTGGTGTAGGTGCGGGAGCGGTGTGGGTGCGGGAGTGGTGTAGGTGCGGGAGCGGTGTGGGAGTGGTGTGGGTGCGGTAGTGGTGTGGGTGAAGGAGCGGTGTAGGTGTGGGAGTGGTGTGGGTGCGGGAGTGGTGTGGGTGCGGGAGCGGTGTGGGTGCCGGAGTGGTGTAGGTGCGGGAGCGGTGTGGGAGTGGTGTGGGTGCGGTAGTGGTGTGGGTGAAGGAGCGGTGTAGGTGTGGGAGTGGTGTAGGTGCGGAATAGGTGAATACACCGCTCCCAAAACTTGAAAAACGTAAAAAAAATTATATGAATGGGCAGCACTGCAGAAGCGCCTGCTAAGCGATTCGGCAGCGCTGTAACATAGGTGTTTTTAACCCTTTCTTCATCCACTAGTGGGGGGTTAAAAGCGCCCCGCTATTGGCCAAAAAACGCTGCTATAACAGCTAACGCCGGCACCGCCCCAGTGTGAAAGGGGTCTTACTAAAACTGGCGCACACAGAATCTGGCGCAGCTGTGCAATTAGCAAACCAATCAGCTGCTAACTTCAGCTTCTTCAAAGAAACGTTAACTATAAAACCTGGAAGCTGATTGGTTACTATGCACAGCTACACCAGATTGTGTGCGCATCAGTTTTAGTAAATCTCCCTGAATGTCTGTACTAAAAGAGAAGAGAGAGAAAGTTATAGAAGTACCGCTGATGTAAAGTGTAGAGAGGCTGGATAGGTGATGGAGCTTCTACTTTCTTCAGAGGGGGCGGGGACTCCCTGTGTGGGCGGGGCAGATAAGTTCAGGGAGTAGATGAGCCTGCCTGGTAGACTCGCACATAGAGATACAGACAGCTTCATAGCCGGACAGAGAGACACTCCGTGTGTGTTGTATGGTCGTCTCCACCACTGGGACTATCACTGGGCACAGGAGCTGACCGTCATCTAGTACTGGGGAACTATACATTACTATATTGTCATTGCTGGTGTGTTCAGTCCATGAGAGCCCCTGGACTGGGATGTAATCTGTCTACAATGGACAATCTGAGGATTAAGATGATGCTGGTGGGAATTCTGCACTGCTGTCTGCTCGGATCTCTGATGGCATCAGGTGAGAGATCAATAAATGAAACTATTATTAATGAATGAGTATTTGTGTTAAATATGGCAATGTGAATGTGTAAAAAAAAAAAAAAAAAAAGTGTATCTTGCTCTAGGATGGTTTGTGTAAAAGTATATTTTATAGAAATATATATTATTATACATTATATTATTATACACGATTTATATAGCGCCAACAGTTTACGCAGCGCTTACAATCTATAGACACATATACATTATATTATTATTATTGTATTGTATATACATATTGTAAATAAATGATATTATTATACAAGATTATATAGCACCAACAGTTTACGCAGCGCTTACAATCCATAGACACAAATACACAAATATACATTATTATTATTATTGTATTGTATATACATATTGTATATACATTATATTATTGTATTATTATTATTATTGTATTGTATATACATGATTATTATTATTATTGTATATACATATTGTATATACATTATATTATTTTTGTATTGTATATACATTATATTATTATTATTATTGTATTGTGTATACATTATATTATTACACATGATTATATAGCACCAACAGTTTACGCAGCGCTTACAATCTATAGACACATATGCTGTGTATATTAGCTGCTTTATATTACTAGACTTATTTTTAGAGACTATTGTACTATTGTATTGTCTGGGCTGTTCATTTCAATGCTATTTCCAACTAGATTTTTATTTAAGAATCTAGGTTTTTTTTTTAGTAGTAAAAATCAGTATAAGTTTCCCTAACTAGCAAGAGAAATAGTTCCAAACTTTTAGGAGAATCTTTCCAAAACTTTAAAATAGATTATAGGGAGACTGTTCTAAGGACACTTCTGCTGAGCTATGTACCTACATATGATCACTGCCCCATCTCAGTGGATCAAATCCTCCAAGCGTATTTACTAACTAAGATTATAAAATGTTTTTTTTTTTTTTTTAAACAGTGTGGATGAATTACAACATCCCCATAGCTGAGATTTTATTGTATAGTTGTTCAGTGTTCAAAATCCTAAAACAATTCCCCTGGACAGAGCTCTATTTAGAAATAAGGGACCGTTGTTTGCAGCATATGAAACTTTTTATTATAAATTTAGCATGTATAAGCTCCTAATATGTTATAATCCATACATACACTAAGGATGACATATGGAGTGTGGATAACAAGTCTGGACCCTTTTTACTCACTATTCATAATTCTCTTTTATAAACTTCTCTCCGCTTACCATTTACTTTTCTGTAATTAATGCTATTCCATTTGTAATATATATGTAAGCTATATGTATATGTAAACTATATATCTATATATATATAGATATATATAAATATATGTGTGTGTGTCACAAACTTCCCAACTAAAATAAATAAATAAATAATATATATATATATTATATATATATATATATATATATATATATATATAGTATATAGTCCTCAAAATGTTTCTGCGCTTTTATATTTTTGTTGGAAATGGTGAGGGCGGGAGGAGTTCTGATTATGGTATTAAAAAGTTGGTACGACGCTGAGAAAAAAGCATTGCAAAGGAAGGTGACTATGTAGAAAAGTAATGTAATTTGTTTTTGAAATTCTTAATAAAGAGTTTAAAACAGTTCAGAAATTTTTTGAAGAACCCTCGTATATATATATATATATATATATATTTACACCTTTATTAGTAATACTGTCTGCATTAAGTATTAGTAATTTTCTGTTTGCGTTTTGCAACATTACGGGAAAGGAGATGAGAAAGTAGGGAGTACACGTCATTTTCTGTAAAGTACAGAGGAAGGGTGTTGGGACGCCACGGTGGGAGGACAATGGTGACATGCTACCTCAGTGTGACAATATAAGGCCAAGTCCATTTTGTCTGCCTGGTATTTAGAGGTCCAGTTGTTTTATTATATCAAAAGTATTTTAGCGTTGGTCCAAACCAAGTAGGATCATCAGATGAGGACTCATTAATTCCAATGTCACACATCCGTTATAAGGGACATTGGAACTAGCCTGGCAGAATAACAGGAACTCCACCCAAGTCTAAGAATTGATTTGCTTTGCATTTCTCCCAGGACCATCTGCACCACCTTCCTGTTATGATAAGCTGAGTGGGGAAGGTGCACAGCGAAGAATTTATCATGTGGATGTTTCACAATCACACACTGTTCTCTTACACCCTGTTGTTTCTTTATTCTTTGCAGATTTTCCAACTTTAAGTACTAAGGAGAGTAATCTGGTAATACCTACAAACAGTACACTAAACATCACATGCAGGTATGTAATAGATATACTCCAAATACAATATTTATGCTGGTTTGGTACTTCAGATATGGGTTGGGTGCCATGTTGGTCTAAATGCATTTTCCGCAATTCAGTCTCCAGTTTTGTTACTAATGATGTCTTTTTAAATAGGGTGCCCCCCTAATAGATGTGCACTCACCCCTGGGAGTGGACCAACTATCGCTAGTTCGGTCAAATGCATGTGTGGGGCGACCCCTATGGATACCCTCTGGACCGATGTTTGGCAGCGGTGAATGTTACTCATATAAATAGATATAATAGAAAAAGCCTCATTGCGCAGTATCGTTGATAAAGAGCTTTTTATTCCAAAAAATATAAAGGTATTCAACTCACATGTATGAGTGCCTAATGTCCTGGCACCCGGAGTGAACAGCAGGTATAAGTAAATCTGTGAAATCCGCCTGGTTGGTTCATGCAGCTGCTGGCTCAGAAAAGGCTTGATTTACAGATTGAATGTGTGGGCGGAAGTGTGTCACGATAAAGTGACTCAACCTCTATGCATTTCGGCCTATCAGATTGGCCATCCTCAGGAAGGTAAATACCTTTATATTTTTTGGAATAAAAGGCTCCTTATCAACGGTACTACACAATGAGGCTTTTTCTATTATATCTATTTATATGAGGAACATTCACCGCTGCCAATCATCGGTCCAGAGGATATCCATAGGGGTCGCCCCACACGTGCATTTGACCTAACTAGCGATAGTTGGTCCACTCCCAGGGGTGAGTGCACATCTATTAGGGGGGCACCCTATTTAAAGCACTTAAGAAGCACAGAATCATCTATCTATTGTTCAAGTCACAGCATTGTATTTTTTTCCTATCGTCTGTACACAAGTCCGTCACACAAAAGTTGAAAGTACAAACACGCATGCTCAGAATCAAACACAACATTAGCAGAAGGTGCCCAAAGGGTGGCGCTCAAGAGCTGAAATTCCACGTAGTACGTCACTACGTTCGTGTTTGTTGCTTGACAATTGTGTGCCGTTAGTATGCAAGACAAGTTCCTGGCACACGCCCTATGGACAAAAGTCTGACGCATTGTTGGCCAACAATCTGATCATGTGTACGAGGCTTTAGTCTCTGCGTCCTAAATCAGAGCCATTCATTGGTTAACAAGGCAGTAATGATGTGTACAGTGCCTAAAGAAGCCAATCATATTTTATGCTTATTTTATTTATCACAGTCAGATCAATGAAATATGCTTTTTGTTAATATTGTTAAAGTTGTTGTTGTTGTTAATATATATTTTTGTAACTTAATTCTGCAAAAAACATTTAACAGTATAATTTCATGAGATAATTTACAATGACGTGCATAGGGGTGGGATTAGGGGCAGGGTAGGAGTTGGGTGGGGCAACTGGTGGCAAGTAACTCATAAGGGTTGGCTAGTAGCTCAGGACTTGAAATTTTGAGCCCTAAGTTAAAACCAATGCTAAATACTTCTAAAGCCTTCTAAAAAATATATTCATAGACAGAAGGTATATCTTGTATCGGCTAATAGCTACAAAGTTTGGACATTTAATGTTTTACTTGTCTACAAATATTGGTTGCACAATGGCAACAGAATGTAGTTTACCTACCACATACATTATATGGCTAAAATGATGTGGCCCACCCAAAGGATTGAGTTTGGGTGTTTCCAGTGAAGGTACTGTTAATGTTACTGTGAAAAAGTATACAAAGAGCCGACAACTCGAATATCCATATTCAAAACTTTATTGGCTACATAGTGGTGAGATTAAAAGAACAGCTTACACATTTCGGCGGATAGATTTAATCATAGGATAATACATATTGAACAAGCTTACCATTTACACAACCCCTACCCATTAACAAACAGGTGTAGACACATTGGAAGAAAACATACAAAAATAGTTCCAAAAATAATTCAAATTGTGTACAATATATGTGATATAAATAATATAAAAGAAGCAGGTCCTGGGTTAATATCACTGACAAAACGCAGAATCATATCTAAAGAAAAGAAAAAAATACTTTAGATACCGTTCTGCCTTGTGCTGCTCCCAGTGATATTATCCCAGGATCCTTTGGACCTTCTTCTGTTATATTATTTACATCATATATATTGTACACTATTTGAATTCTTTTTGGAACAATTTTTGTGTGTTTTCTTTCCAATGTGTAATTTTTTTGCAAGCATTTTCTCTGTAATGTGATCCATTTGACATGCTATACCATCTTGCTTGTTGCTGCCCAGACTCGCGCCCCTTGTTTTTTCAATTTGATTTAAAGCGGAGCTCCAACCTAAAGTGGAACTTCCGCTCATCGGATTCCCCCCCCCCCCAGTGTCACAATTGGCACCTTTCGGGGTGGAGGGGGGACAGGATACCTGTCTTTGACAGGTATGTTACTGCAACAATAAGACATTTTGGATAATTGTGTACTTCCAAGCCTGTGGAAATTGTATAGGAAGATACTTTCCCTGTGAGGCATGCCAACTGTGAGGGGTGTAGATTCCTCCAGTTCTTTATGTCTAGGGAAGAATTGTCAGCAGCCACCTCTGGTTTGCATAACTGATTCTCAGGGGGTACTTCTGGGGTGCTAACATGGGAGCTTTCCTCCTGCCTCTCTGTTCCTTTGTGGAAGGATGAAGCTGCTGAGGATCAGGAGTCTGCATCATCTCAGGAGTAGACTTAGGGTCTGTGGTAGTCTGTAACAGAAAGGGTAACAGTCCTGGTGGACATGGATTGTGCGATCAAACTGAGACTGCAGCTTCTGGAGTCAAATTACTGGATTTGGGTTCTGGCAGCTAAGAATCCCAAACTTTCTGCATCTCAGGAAGTGGTGCATTCAATTGGGCTCACCCAGGAAAGTTTTTTTCTCCACTTAAGAAATTTGCTCAGCAGTACCTCATGGAGTTCTACAAAATAGTGTTCTCTACCTGATGACCTGGCCACTTTCTGCTTAAGACCCGATAGGTCCTTTGTAAAGTGCCACAGATGAGAGGTTAGAGGCCCTTTTTAATCCTGTGGTGGGAACAGCTCTGTAAGAGGTAGTGTCTCTAATGGGGAATTTTGCCAGGTCCTCAGTTTGGGCAAAGCATATGCATCATTCAGAGGATTTGACCCAAGGGGATCCTGCTATTAGGCAGTTTCTGGAGGATTTCCTGAAGCCCTGAGTTTGTGGATGCCTTGGCTGACTCTTCATAGAGCAGCTTTCCAGGTTGGTCATGGTCTGTCCATATGAGAATCCTATGACTTAAATGACAGGAGGTGTGAGGACTAATGTTCAAGCATGACTGTGCCTTTTGCACAAAGCCAGGTCCATAAACACCCGGTTTAATATCCATAAAGATATGGTTGGGGTTTGATGAGTTTGGTGTGGTGGAAAATGAGAGCTCTGATCTCAACCCTAATGAACACCTATGGAATTATTTGAATGCTGATTATGAGCCAAGTCTTCCCATCCAGTATTGGTACCTGAATTCACAAATGCTCAAAATCTTGTAGAAAGCTTTCCCTAAAAAATGGAGACAGTTATAATTGCAGAGGGGCCAACACCATATTAAATGCCAATTGTTTTGGATTGGGATATTCAATAAGCTCATATAGGTGTGATGGTCAGAACATGTGTTTGGCCATAAAGTGTATAAATATGCATGGTGTAATAGGAAAAACATACCTTTCATATTACTTTTTAAAATAACAAATTGCGTCATTAAAACAAGATGTATTCTGCATATAAAGGACACTAGGCAGAAATTAACAGGATGGCATATGTCCTTTATTTCCTAGTGGGGAGCAGCGAGTGGAGTGGTTGTGGCCTGTAAACCTCAGCACTGATGATAGCCGTATATCTGTGATTCAGTGTAATGAGGTTGTCAATTGCCAAATCCTTGTGGTGAGAGAGATCACAGCAAATGACACTGGAACATTCACGTGCTTCTATGAAGGAACTAATGCTACCTCAACTGTTCATGTGTCTGTCATAGGTAAGTGGATTTGTGTTGTACTTTTAAGATTATGTGCCCACTGTGTAGCACTCTCCATCTTACTGATCTACTATATCACCTGACAGGAAGCTACCGTATATTATTCCTTATCCAGAACTACCAATCTGATTTAAACTTTTAGAATCCAGTTAACTTCCAGGGAAGATGTAAATCCCAGTTTTGTTTTGTTGAACCCATAACAGTTATTTACTGTTTATGTCTTGCTAGAACCTTTTTTAATTTTGGAAACAATTGAGAACAGTTAGAACATCTGCCAGGTTGTCATTGCTATTCATGTGCCCACTGGGTAGGTTCACCTTCTCTTTTTATACTGATGAGTACCCATTGTCACAGGGAAAGAAAGTGATTGGAAATCTAAAATGTTAAAGTTGTCACCAGATCCAGAGGTGAGGGGTTTTCTTCCAACGAGCAAACCTTTCCCAGTGGGACACAAACAGGGGTCCTGTTTCCTTCTCTGTTCAAAGTGAAAAAAGAAAAAAAGTTTTTACTTAAAGCGGAGCTGCACCCGCACAAAAAATATTAAAAGTCAGCAGCTACAAATACTGCAGCTGCTGACTTTTAATAAATGGACACTTACCTGTTCCTGGTTCCAGTGGTGTAGGCAGAATGTGACGAGCGACCGCTCGTCTCTCGCTGCCCGGCCGCCATCCTCTGTCAGGGAATCAGGAAGTGAAGACGCAACGTCTTCACTGCCCAGTTCCCTACTGCGCATGCTTCTATTGGTCCCCGCTGTGTCCTGGGAACTGTGTTTCCCAAGACACAACGGGGCATCTCTGGATAGGGGCGGGGCAGCCCCGGATAATTTGTCATGGAAGTGTGTGCAGATACCTGTATACAGGTATCTGCACCCCCCTCCCCCCTGAAAGGTGCCAATTGTGGCACCGGAGGGGGGGAGGAATCCGATAAGCGGAAGTTCCACTTTAGGGTGGAACTCCGCTTTAACACTTTAGGTAGAGTTGCCACCTCATCCCTTTAAACCCCGAACACCTTTGAATTACACAGACTCTGAGGCTAATTAAATGCAGATAAAGCACCAAGTGAGTGTAATTACCACCTTAATCAGCCACAGAACCTGTGTAATTAATATGTTTTCGGGTTTAAAAGAATGTGGTGGCAACCATAACTTTAGGCCCTGTTCACATATAGGGGATTTCAAATCACGGCAAAACCGTGATAGTCGTGTGACAAACCATGCAAGAATCACGGCAAAGCATGAGTGTAAGATCATGCCTGGCTCAGAGCCAAAATTTGGTCCCTGAGTTTCTTTGGCATGACAAACATGCATCAAGTGAATGGGCTGCTCTATATGCAAAATATGTTTCAGCGCATGAATCATGCTTTTTAAATCGCTAGCGGGATCCCGTCCCGCTAAGTGATATGTGAACAGGACTTTAATTCTGACACTTTGGTACAGGAGGTATAATGAGAGTCAACCTAACAAAATTTACTAAACTGAACTGGGAACCCAACCTACTCTAGGAATCCCAACTGTGGGCTGGAACTACGAAAAAGGGAGTAATCTTCCCATTTTAGAGTTTACAGCAGTGCACAGTTTCTGTAGACAGAATATGAAAATGCCAGTTGTAGCCAGAGTTGAATTTAGTAGTCAGGCATACAATATGATTATTTACATTCACTCTAATTATAACTGCAAATTTGTAGACTTTTGTCTGATGCAGGATTAGTCTATCAGTTCAGAATACGCCAACAAAATCTACCCACAAACTAGGAACTAGTAATATCACACAGATGAAAATGTTTAGTAAATACCACAAAAAAAAGTAACATTTGTTAAAAACAATGTAATGTCATCTTTAGACCAGGAATCTCCATTTGTGCCAAATGATAACCCTATTGTTGTGACCATCCATGGCACTGCTTCCAGCAATGAATCTGTCAACATACCATGCCTGGCCTCAAGACCTGATCTCAACATGACTCTGCGTACGGTAAGCGACACACTAACAGGTTTTATGTTGACTTTGGATTTTTGGATTTCTAAATACTAATATGTCCTGGTGTTTATTAAAGCAGAACTTCAGTCATTTTTTCATCTTTCCATCTAACAAATCTTCTGCCCTTGTTGTTTTAACTTTGGATAGTAAAACATTTTTTTTTCTGCCAGTAAATACCTTATACACTTCCTATTTCTTGTCTGGTCATTAGCCTAGGCTTATGACAACATGCACAGCTCTCACTCTTGTGAGAGTTTGTCAGAGGGGGGTGAGCCATAAGAGGGCCAATGAGAGTTGCAGAGCTTGAGGTGTGTCTCTGTGTGTCTGTGTAAATCCAGGAAGTGAACAGGCAGGAGCTTCAGCTGCCCACAGTTAAAATGGTTGCAGCCAGACTCAGTGGAGAGAGATTTCTGCAGCTTATTTGGCAAGTACAGAATCACAGTATATATAAAATAATATGCAAAGTGGTCGGAGGGAAGCTTCAGAATGGCAAAGATGTTTTAATTACAAATTATGTGAGCAGACTGCAGTTCCTCTTTTAAGTAGCTTAACCGCTTCCCGACCGCCTCCTGTAGATATACGTCAACAGAATGGCACGGGCAGGCAAAAGCACGTACCTGTACGTCCCCTTTAATTTGCCTGCCCGGGGGGCGCGCGCGACCCGGTCGGGAGCTCCGTGACCACGGCCGCGGGACAAGCGGACCCGATCGCCGCTGGTATCCCGCGATCGGGTTACGGAGCTGAAGAACGGGGAGAGGTCTATGTAAACAAACCTCTCCCCGCACTTCCTACACTGACTGTCAGTGATCGGCGGTTCCCTGTCATCGGGAACGCCGATCAATGACGTCAGACGTACAGCCACGCCCCCCTACTGTAAGAAAAAAACACAACACGTCATACTGAGTCCTCCCCGCCCCCTAGTGGTTAACCCCCTAACTACAACTGTCATTTACATAGGAATCAGTGCTATTTAAATAGCAGTGATTGCTGTATAAATGACAAATGTCCCAAAAATGTGTCAAAAATGTCCGATGTGTCCGCCAAAATGTCGCAGTCACAATAAAAATCGCTGATCGCCGCCATTACTAATAAAAAAAAAAAATATTAATAAAAATGCTATAAAACGATCCCCTATTTTGTAAACGCTATAACTTTTGCGCAAACTAATCAATAATCGCTAATTGCGATTTTTTTTACCAAAAATATGTAGAAGAATACGTATCGGCCTAAACTGAGGAAAAAAAAAATGTTTTTTTATATATTTTTTGGGGATATTTATTATAGCAAAAAGTAAAAAATATTGCATTTTTTTCAAAATTGTCGCTCTATTTTTGTTTATAGCGCAAAAAATAAAAACCGCAGGGGCGATCAAATACCACCAAAAGAAAGCTCTATTTGTGGGAAAAAAAGGACGCCAATTTTGTTTTGGAGCCACGTCGCATGACCGCGCAATTGTTAGTTAAAGCGACGCAGTGCCGAATTGCAAAAAGGGGCCTGGTCCTTTGGCTGCCAATTGGTCCGGGGCTGAAGTGGTTAAAGAAGACTATCATTGAAAAATTGTTCATAGTATGTAATGTTCCAGGGGCCCGAGCACATATTGCACTTGGTGCTGTTCAAGTGCATCCCTTGGATTCTAAGCAGTGTGTTCAAACAGGTTTCCCCCTCCTCGTCCAACAACGCCGCTAGAAAGGACATGGAGTTGTCATTGACAGCTGTGGTTTCTGGAAGCAGGGGCCGCTCTGGAGGCCAGCCCTGCCATTCACAATGATCACAAGGACTGCAGTGCTGTTTGTCTTTGAGCAGCTGCTTTCTTCCATATACTTTATGAATGAGCATATACTGTTTACATTTTATGAATAAGCGGTTAGCACTGTTGGGCTGTTTCATACAGTGTGTCATACAGTGCACCGTTCCTCTCACTTTCTGCTCTGAGGGCCAGGTCTTACAAGAACTCCGTGCACATTTCCCTGCACCAAATTTAAAACGCACTGCATTTGCGATCTGCAGCGGGTCTCAGTGTTACATAATGGCACCTCAAACACAGGTTGCAAACACAGAGCGTTTGCCTGCATTAGTTCCCATGGTACAGTAATAGCATTCAATCCAGTTGCTGTGCGTTTTGTAACGTAGTACATACACTACTTTTGGTGTGGTCCGGTGCAATTTCAGCCCATTTATTTGAAATCATACTGGACCCAGAATAAATGTAAATTGCACAGGAATACACAGAACGTTCCTGTGCGATTCATGGTGTGACCTGGCCCCCACAGCAGACACTGAGGGCAGCAGAAGCCACAGCCTCCTGCTGATGTCAGTCAAAGTCCTGTCAGGAGGGAGCAGTGGTCGTGGCTTTCCAGAGCTTTGTGTGTGTGTCTATGGCCGCACGGGTGACCACATAGTGCATGTCTTGCTATGGAGACACCCAGGGCAGGAAGATGCAGACAGCGCAAGCAGGAGATTTTCAGAAGCAAAAGTAAGGGACCACTCTGAGCAATACATATGCACAGAGCAGGTAAGTATATTATATACATTTTTTATTTTAATAATAATTAAAAAAAATAACCTTATATCACTTTAAGTTGAAAGTATATGATGTTTAGGGCATTAAAATCCTGTAAAAATATTTATTGGTTATTAGTATACAAAATGGAATTTCCTACATTAACCACTTCAATACAGGGCTTTTAAACACCCTTCCTTACCAGAGCACTTTTTGCGATTCGGCACTGCGTCGCTTTAACTAACAATTGCGCGGTAGTGCGACGTTACACCCAAACAAAATTGACGTCCTTTTTTTCCCACAAATAGAGCTTTCTTTTGGTGGTATTTGATCGCCCCTGCGGTTTTTATTTTTTGCACTATAAACAAAAGAAGAGCGAAAATTTTGAAAAAAAACACAATATTTTTTACTTTTTGCTATAATAAATATCCCATTTTTTTTAAAAAAAACTATTTTTTTCCTCAGTTTAGGCCGATACGTATTCTTCTACATATTTTTGGTAAAAAAAATCGCAATAAGCGTATAGTGATCGGTTTGAGCAAAGGTTATAGCGTCTACCAAATAGGGGATAGATTTATTGAATTTTTTTTTTTTTTTTTACTAGTAATGGCGGCGATCTGCGATTTTTTTTTTCGTGACTGCGACATTGCGGCGGACACTTCGGACACTTTTGACACATTTTTGGAACCATTCACATTTACACAGCGATCGTTGCTATAAAATTGCAATGATTACTGTGTAAATGTGACTGGCAGGAAGGGGTTAACACTAGGGGGCGCTGGAGGGGTTAATGTGTGTCCCTATAGGAGTGATTCTAACTGTAGGGGGAGGGGACTCAAGGGGAGGAGACCGATCATGTGTTCCTCCGTACTGGGATCACATGATCGGTCTCCTCCCCGCTGACAGGACGTGGAGCTGTGTGTTTACACACACAGCTCCATGGTCCCGCCCGGTCCCGTTGATTTAACGGGCACTCGCACCGGGTCCCGGGCGATGCCGCGGGCGCGCGCGCGGCCCCCAGGCGGCCGGGAATCCGAGGACGTCATATGACGCCCACCCAGGATGGTAGATCCACCTTGTGGGCGTCATATGACAATGGAGCAGTATTGAAGTGGTTAATCATATTGAGTGAAGGTATAGGGGAATTCTTATTTTTTCTATACCCTGAAATCCATTGGCGGCCGCTCTATTAGGAGTGCAGAGGGACCGCCCCCCTAATCCATGCACCCGGCCCCAAATCTACATGCAGGGCGCCGGATGCATGGATTTCTTTGGGGTTTCTTTTTTTTTCAAGCACGTAATTAGAGACTGAGGCTATAATTGGCTTTAAAAAAGGGTGGGGTCACCCAATTGTGTGACAATAGTGAATTAATATTTGCTATTGTCTTCCTGCTTCTCCTTCTGGCCAATCAGGAAGTGGGTCTTAAGACCCGATCGGCAGAGAGGAGAAGCGACCATATTGGCCGGGAGTGGAGGGGGGGGGGCATCTAAGAGCAGGCAAAGGGGGAAGCCTACATACCTCTGTTGTATGCAAAGCTTGATTCAGTAGCTTTACTTGCTGGGTGCAAATCAGAAAAATTAGTTATCAATTTTCAAAAATAATTTATTTTTTAATTTTAGATTTTATTTTGAGACCCTCTTCCATGCTAAGCTGCTAAGCTACTTCATCATATCTGTGTGCATGTACTTAGACATGCTTCACATTTTCCAAATCTTCTTTCAGAGCATTGTGTATATCATAAAATATGTCCCCGCTTTATCTCTGAACTAGGTGTGACCAGATAGGAAAGAATACATTCCATGAGATCATGTAAATAATGAACAATGTTTATTTCTTAGAAATATGCAGACAACACGTTTGTTCCCAATGGACGCAATATTCAGTGGCATTATCAGAAGGGGTTTACTATCTCCAGTGGATTGGTGAGGTTTGCGGATATGGTCTTCTGTGAGACAACTGTCAATGGAGAAGCATACAGATCCCACAGATTTATTATTGTAGTTCTAGGTAAGAACAATTCAGCAGCTCTTCAGTAACAACCATACACAAGCTATCATTTGTTCTCCAGTATTATTAATTAATAATGATTTTATTTTTTTGTTGTCAGAGTATATGATCTATAGACTGTCAATGAATCCATATCCTCAGATCAAACTGGCTGTGGGGGACAGGTTGGAAATAACCTGCAAAGCTCACATTTCATTAAATGTCAGAGCCCAATTCAGCTGGGACTATCCTTCAATGATGGTAATAATAGTTGGTATTTAGTGTATAGTTTGTTTTTTTCATGCCTTAAAATAGAACTAAATGCAAAACGTATTTGTTCATTTTGGATAGAGAAAGGGAGGATTATAACCCCTGGTTTTTTTTTTTTGCCTGTGTACTATTGGGGAGATTTCCCTTTCCTTGCTGTAGCATAGCCAAAACAGGAAGTGACAATAAATTCCTCCATAATGGGAGGATCCCTTTTTTGTTACCAGAACTAGTATCCTATATTCCTGTTCTGCGGACAACCAAAAAATTTTAGATTTTTTTTTTTTCATTTTTGGTGGTCATAATAAACAACACAGAAGAGGGTGTGAATTGCCCTTACAGGGACACAGCGATAAAAGCCTGATAGGTGTTCCAGTCCCTTTCCACTCTATCCAAAACTAAAGAAAAATGTTTTGCCTGTAGTTATACTTTTTTGTAAAGTCTAAAAATGTTGGCATGAACATGCACCATCAGAATAGTCATCTTCTAGATGTTCTCATTGCCCATCATTGTCTGTGTGTGTATGTGACTAGTTCCACAAGTATTGGACATATGCACGCATTCACACTTAAGCGTGAGCATTTTCATGTGATTTTGGGGTGTGTTTTTCTTTTGTTTTGTTTTTTTTTGCTTAGCTAATGTAATTTAGATAGATGTTATCTGTTTTCTTAGGCTTGCCATAAATGGATTTTTTGTTTTTGCTACAGCCGGCGGGCTAAAGGAAAAAAAATGATTGGTAATTAAATGCACACAATTTAGTTGGATAGAGGAATCCTCCCCACTGAGACATTGGGGTTGATCTACTAAAGGCAAATCCACTGTGCACCACAAGTGCACAGCAATTGCACTTGGAAGTACCGTCGCTGTAGATTTGAGGGGAAGATCTGAAATGAGGGTAAGCTCTGCTAAATTCTATCATTCAATCATGTGCAAGCAAAAATGCAGTTTTTTTTCTTTTTCTTGCATGGTCCCCTCAGATCTACAGCAATTGCACTTCCAAGTGCACTTGCAGTGCACAGTGGATTAACCTTTAGTAAATAAACCCCATTGTGTTCTGACAGTGGAGACTCTCCGCTATCAGAATACACAGATCAGCGGTTGCAGCCCATTGGCTCATCGAGAAAAGATTTCCAACAAACCTGCTCAACCGAAATCAATCGTTAGAACAACCACACATGGAGCAAAGTTCAGCTGGTCCCTGGTGAACTTGCCTAATTTTGACCCATCTATGTCCAGCTTTAGGTTCAAATACATTGTAATTATTATTCAGAGTTTTACTAATACAATAGTCCAAGGGACATGCCCCAGCATTGGAGTCTTTACCATCATTAGCAGCTAACTTTTGTTTTTGACACCTTGTAAGACAAAGGGGCTTAGCTGGAAAAAAGAGTGCTGATCTTAAATTTCAGGTAGTTACTCTATGACAGAATGGGGGTTATTTACTAAAGGAAAATCCACTTTGCACTGCAAGTGCACTTGAAAGTGCACTTGGAAGTAAAGTCACTGTAGATCCAAGGGGACATGCAAGGAAAATAAAAAACAGCATTTTAGCTTGCACATGATTGGATGATAAAATCAGCAGAGCTTCCCCTCATTTCAGATCTACCCCTTAGATTTAGAGCGACTGCACTTCCAAGTGCACTTTCAGTACACTTTCAAGTGCACTTGCAGTGCACAGTGGATTTTCCTTTCGAAAATTACGGTTGTATTCCTCTGTGTTAGAACACGACTGAAGTGAAGGCTATGATGTTTGTGATTTTAGGATAATGGAGTTGCGCAAGGGAAACTCAATTCTGCACCGAGCGAAATGGAACAGTTAAGTACACTAACCATAGAAGAGGTAACTTTGAGCGACGGAGGGAATTACAGCTGCACAGCAGATACAGGAAGAATGAATAAGACTAACAGCACCACAGTCATTGTGTATGGTGAGTACTGTATAATGTCACTTTTCCTCAGAGCCATAGTCCTGGCTATTGCCTGGGTTGGAGTTATATAAGGCCAGCTATGGGTTGGGCCTGTTTCTTTGGGAAGCACTTGCTGGCTCATACAGACTCGTTTATCGTGTTTGCTCTACCGAGCTGCTGCACTGTTCAGGGTCATCTGATTGACGTCTGTAGTTGTGGTAAAATTGGTAGTTAATTTTGTAAGCTCATTTATTTTTATTGGACTTTCTGTTTATTTGGGACCCGTGAACTATATATTTATAGATTTCGATTTATGTTAATGTATATTTATTTGTTTTTGACATGTGGACACCTAGTGCATATTAATTTTTAATGGCATCCCAACACACTTACAGGTACATACCATTAGACATGGAGGAGCCTCGTGGTGTTCTGTAGGAGTCATTTTTATTTTAGTCCAAAAATAATATGCTGTCTTAATACACTGCATTTGTAGAAAATTGTACATTTAATTGTATTCATAGTCAACATTATATATTATTTATATTTATTTATTGTGCCTGCATGTTTTCATTTAGCATAAGCATTACTGCTCACATTGCAGCATGCATTCACACGCATTGCAACAACACATAGGGGGAGATTTACTAAAATTGGAGAGTGCAGAATCTGGTGCAACTGTGCATGGTAGCCAATCAGCGTCCAGGTTTTTTTTTGTTAAAGCTTCATTGAACAAACTGGAGTAAAGCCAGCCATAGATGATCTCAGATACCAAAGTTGCAGGAAAGAAAATCACTTGAATCCCCCATCAACACAGTCAGCGTTGATGGGAGAATCCCCCTGGCTCTGCTGACAATAATCGCATCCTAAAATCCGACATTGCTGGTTGTACCCAAGTCAATTGATTAATCACAATCAGCCTGGTCATACATGGTTCGAATCTAGTCCGATCCCTGCTGAACTGGCCCAAAGTAAAACTGTCTATGGCTGGCTTTAGAAGCCGACTGGCTACCATACACAGCTGCACCAGATTTTGAGTGCTGAAGTTTTAGTAAATCTTCCCCCATAGCGTATGTGCAATAGACTGCTTGCTCATTTCTTTCTGCTTTTTGTTCTTAAAACAATTGAATCTAACCAGCATCATGTTGCAGTGCATAAAGGAACAATCACATGCATTGTCTTGCGTTGCATTTAAAACATAGATGCATTCTTTGGTCCATGGATGTGCACTGAAAGCCACTGTTTGCATATCAACATGACAAAACATGCATGTCAGCATTTAAAAAATGGGGCCCTTAGGCTATTACAGACATATTCATACTACAGCCATGTGGGCTTTTGGAAGGCCTATGTCATACTTACCAAAGCTTCTTCGCTTTATATACATTAATGGCATTCAAATGTATGCTTGCATAAATCACTGCCAGAAAGTTTTGGGCCTTCTATGCAACTTGGCCCCATGGCAGTCGTATGGTGTTGTATGGCTATAGTTATGCCATTATCTGAAACACAAACAGAGGATCTCTACTTTCCCAGCCTTGCTGGGGTTTACACGTACATTATGGTATTGCTGGATTTTCCATAGTAATTCAAAAAGGAAGTGCTCCGGTGAGAGAAACCAGGAAACTCAGCCCACAGCAGACCCATAAGTAGTTAGATGTAGGCAGAGAGCTACTATCCAGGGTTACAAACAACAATAAAGACCCAGCAGGAGATTGCAACCTACATTGTTCCAGCCAAAACATAAAACATTGGATATGTGACTTCCACATCCACATGTAATATGCCTAGTAATAAAAATAAGAAAAAAACTTTTAGAAAAAATATATAAATTTGTTTCTCAGCTCAGGTTTTCAGTTTAAAAAATGTTTTACATTTTGTTAATTGTTTTATGATTTGATCAAGTGACTTCAGTACTGTAGTACCTTCACACTAGTGTAAAGTGCAGCATGGTTGAGTTGATAAACAAATGTATTTTCAGAAAAACCCTTTATATTAATTGATGACAACATGGACAAGTTGTTCATAGTGAAATCTGGAGAACGTGTCAAGATACCAGTAAAATTTACAGCATTTCCTGATCCTGAGGCCAAATGGTAAGAGCTTTTTCCTGAAGTCCTTCCGAAAGGCACTCATATGTTTCATTCAAAAAGTAATATTGCCGTGCCTTTCTTACAGGTACAAAAATGGAAAAATCTATCACAATCACAAAACGCCATACCTCCTGTCTATCAATGAATGCAGTGAAAGGGACGCTGGCAATTATACAGTTGTTCTTACTAACACACGGACAAAGGATAATGAGAAGTACCGTTTCCAGCTCATTGTGCACAGTGAGTTAATTCTTCCAATAGAAAAGAAGTAGATAAATGTTTTATTAGAAAGGAAATGAAAAAAGCTAAAAAGAGAGAATAAAACCCACTTTATCTTTCTTTCTAGTCCCTCCACAAATATGTGAAAAGGCAGTATCTACTTCTGTGGAATCAATCAAGTTTGGCAAACGTTCTACCCTAACTTGTACTGCATCTGGGATTCCAGCACCAGTTAACATCCAGTGGACATGGCAGCTGCTGGACGAATGCATCTCATCATCTCAGTAAGTGAACTGCTCAGGTCTTATAAATATGAAGTTCCCCTTTAAAGTGGTTGCATTCTATGCATACGTTTAGGAAACCTTCAGTATGCAGCGTCCCCCACAACCCCTCTAATACTTGCCCAAGTCCGATCCCGATCCAGCTCCTGCTGCTGTCAATCACAGCCAATGAGTTTGCACAAATGCCCTCATAGCAAGTGGCTTGTTATGGGGTCACTCGGGGGGAGCCCAGAGCACCAGCGGGGGACCTAAGAAGAGGAGGATTGGGGCTGCTCTGTGTAAAACCATTGCACAGAGCAGGTAAGTATACCATGTTTGTTATTTTAAAGGAGAAAAATTGGCCTTTAGTAACCCTTTAAAACTCAACTTCAGCCAAACCTTTTTTTATTTCAGTGGGTAAGAGTCAGAACTTTTGTCAAGATTATGTTGTTTATGTCACATGAGAGACTTGCCAATAAAAATACACATACACTATGGGGGGAGATTTACTAAACTGCAGCACTCAAAATCTAGTGCAGCTGTGTATGGTAGCCAATCGGCTTCTAAAGCTAGCCATAGACAGTTCTACTTTGGGCCAGTTCAGCAGGGATCGGACGAGATTCGAACCATGTATGGCCAGGCTGATTGTGATTAATCAATTGACTTGGGTACAACCAGCATGTCGTATTTTAGGATGCGATTATTGTCAGCAGAGCCAGGGGGATTCTCCCATCAACGCTGACTGTTGATGGGGGATTCAACCATAGTAAAGTTCAATGAAGATACCTCTAGATGCCTTGATACATGCGGTTAGCTTTCTGACAGTCTTGAATTAATTGTTTAAGGTATTCCATGATAGATCTATGTACAAATATACACATGTTTCAGTAAAAGCTAATGTTTATTGTAATGCTTAAAAACTGTATAAATTGACCTTGTGCATAAACCCCTATCTAAAAGTAATACCCTGTTTCCCTGAAAATAAGACCTAGCGTGATTGTCGGTGATGGCTGCAATACAAGCCCTACCCCCCAAATAAGCCCTACCCTATTTCCCAGAAAATAAGCCCTACCCTGAAAACAAGACCTACAAGCACTTTAACTAGGGCTTATTTGGGGGGTAGGGCTTATATTGCAGCCATCACTGACAATCACGCTAGGTCTTATTTTCGGGGAAACAGGGTAGGCAAGTACAGCGGGCCCCGATTGTCAGATAATGAAACAGTTGTTTTTGCCCAATGTAAAGATTAGTTACCAAAATGTGCTAATAGCTGTTAAAAAGTATTTATCATACTGTATTTGAAACTAGGGTGGTGCAGCTGTGGGCTCCATCCCGAGCCAGACCGTATGTGTCTATTGACTTAGACAGTGCTACTCACCTTCCCTCCCCCAAGCCCCAGCTCTCTGCTCACTGGGTTTGGTTGACAGCAGCAAATGGCTCCTGCTGTTGCCTCTGTGAGGGGCGAGAGAGGAGAGAGCTGCAGATGGGCACAGTGCTGGCTCAATTTAGGACTCAGATAAGTATACATGGGGGTGTGGGAACAGTACAAACACTGGGACATTTTTTCCTTAATGCAGGGAATGCCTTAAGGTAAAAAATGTCTACCCATTAGAACAACTTTAAACTAGCTATTCTCAAGCCAAACGGAAGGTCATGACGTGTTTAATATTGTTAATGATGGCAGAGGCATCTTCTAATGCTCTTAAGATTGACTTAACTAAGTGGTATTACAGAGTTGGCACACTCCCAAACAAGAGTTCACTACTGTAATGGATCTCTTTCTGATCAACTTAGCCATAGATACTCCTTTCTGAATGAACAGTTTATCATGTCTACTTTGGTACAGTAGTCTGTAGTAATTATTAGGCTCGCAGTTCTTAATGTTATCTGGGTGAAAGGCCATCCTAGAGGAAACGTGCTGATTGATGCACAGATGACAGACAAGGATCTTGTGCTAAGCCCACATGGCTTCCCTTATCAGACCCCTGCACAGGCTCAGGCTTCCTGCTTTGGAGACCAGAGCATTCCGCTTTCCTGCTGTTGTTGACCAGATGACTTCCTTTAGCATCTTCCTTTGGAACCATAGCACTTCCTACCATCCCACAGAAAAGTCTTTTAGGAGGCATATGTGGCTCTTCTATTTAGCTTCACGTGGAGAATCAAGAACTTATGAATGAACCTGTTTTTTTCTATCTTCTATGAGAGCCCGCCTCTGCTTCCTCCCATCCAAATATTGGATCTAATTTTGGAAAGGATGTTGGCTGTTCACCTTTTCACCCGGATAATACTATTTTTTTAGCATGTATTGATCTTCACATGCTCCACTGATCTAGAGTGCCACATAATGCTTGAGTATCTTTTTTTTTATAGATCTTTGTTATGTATGCTGATTAATGCTTGTGTTATTGAAAGGTCTGCATTTCCTTTTATTCAGAGTGCTCAGTGAAAAGAAGAACACTTACAGCTGCCCAAGTTGGAGGAATATTCTGGACAAACATGGAGGCAATACAGTTGAGATGCATGAAACTCCCACAGATGTCATAGAAGGAAAAATAAAGGTGAATTACATTTTAAATGATATAATAATTGTATTTTTGGTATGCTATAAAAGGGCAACAAGGGAGAAAAAGGGTAATTTTAAATTTATAGGTACATTTTTATCACTCATAAAAGCATTAACATGTTAAAGTATTTTCAATCTTTTTAAATCTGCAACGTTCATTAAAATTATACCTGGTGATCCCCCCATGAAGGTCCTTGTTGCAGGATCACATTACAATGTCCTCTCACTGTCTCCTAAATGTTTCCTGTGTTGTCACATTGCCACACACTCTCCCAGTGGAGAATGACATTGCATAGGAATGGTCCACTGGATGGTCAACTGTTATCACCATCAAGAAACCCACCCTAAGCAATGATGTGCAGTAGTTGCTGCTGTGCATGCAATCAATTTTGTGCTCATTAAAAATGAGGGAAAACATAATATAGTACATGGGATAATGCGTCCCCTTGTTTCAGCTTTGTTTAAAAGGTATAGATGACTAAGATAATATTTGTAATGCTGTGTCCTAGGCAGCAATGGGGACAACGTTCACTGAATAGTGGATTTATGTGTCCAAAGAAACAAAGCTCATGTAAGATTCTGAATAATCAAAATTTTTCTATGCCTGTTAAAGTGGAAGTGCAGCCTAAAACTAAAATCTCTAAATCTACTTGCAGCCACAATCTAAGACTATGGCTATACATACCTTTACTGAAGCCTCTCCAGTCCGGTCTCCAGCGACGGAAGCTGTGTGCAGGAGAAAGCCAACAATGGCAAGTGACGTCACCCATAGAGTTACTATGGGGCTTCCGTTGTTGGCTGCCTTTTCTGCACCCGCCTACACAGAGAAGCCTGACAGCTCAATGTGGGACTGGACTGGAGCGGCTTCAGAAAAGGTATGTATAGCGATTTCTGCTTTACAGGGCTAGATAGGTTAGTCTTAGATTGTGGCTGCAAGTAGATTTAGAGATTTTAGTTTTAGGCTGAACTTCTACTTAAAGCTCCAGGCAGAATAAAGGCACACATTATTGCAACTAGGTAGTCATTACTAAATCTTTTTTTTTTTTGTTTTATTTAGTTGTGTAAGTAACTGAAATAAATATAGTATCAGGTTCTTGTCCCCTCCCTATACAGCAACAGTCACACACTTATGCCCCATTCACACAGTCGGAAATTCCGACCACAAAATCCATCTGATTTTTTCCGACACTGGTGTTGCATACACACGGTCGGACAAAGTTGTCGGAAAATCCGATCATTCTGAACGTGGTGGCGTTCGTTGCATACAACGGAACTACATAGAGGCTAGTAGCCAATAGCTTTGGTCTTGTAATTTGATCTGAGCGTGCGTGGCACTTTGTCCGTCGGAATTCGCTACACACGATCGGAAAAAGTCAGATCGGACTTTGTTGTCGGACACACACGGTCGGATTTTCTGACAACATGGTCCAATAGGACATTTTCCATCGGAAATTCCGACCGTGTGTACGGGGCATAACAGTGAGAGGTGTTGGGGCAGGACTGGGAGCCAGTCAGGGGTTCTGCATACAAATATTCTTACAAGGAACATGATGATAGGAGGAGAGAGTTGAGGGATGACCTCATCTGTCTCCTATTGCTCTTTCCCTGTCATTCAGCAGGCTAGGGACAAGAGAATACACTATCCTTGCTAGAGTCTACAACTATCACAAGGAAAGTAATGTCAGGTTGGGGAATACAGAAATGCAAATCTATAAATAATATGTGTATTTAGCTGATTGTCTGGAGCTTTAAAGTAACTTGAGAACATAATTCTTTATAAAATATCTGCATCACTAATACCCAGCTTTTGTATCTTTTCTTTAGACTGTGAGTAAACTGTTTATTGCAGCAGCTAATGTCTCTGCAATTTACAAATGTTCAGCCACAAATGAAGTAGGAAAAGATGAACATATCGTTGCTTTTCTTGTTACACGTAAGTTTAGAAGAGAAAAATGAAATTTCCATTATTCTTGATGAATCTTTGAGGTTATTAAAAAGTGTAAAGTGTATTTATGGCAATCAGTCTTTGGTTTATTTAATAGCAAGTCAAATTCACTTTTACCTGATCTGGTACCTGAAACAAACAGTAGTTTGCAGAATTTGGCTAAAATGCCCCTCTGTCAGTGTTCTTTTAGACCTTGAGTTTCACTATAAAATTGTTATAGGACAATAGACATTATAGTGAGACCAGCCATGATTCCACATATGAAATATGAATTTTCAGGTATGTTACCTACTGGCCATAGATAGAATGTTTATTTGTCGGATCAGGCAAAGATTCAGTGAACTTGTACATCAATGAATTACCTTCATGTACAGGACTGATAGAAAATGAATAACCTGGCAAGGAAATAACTGGTTTTCCAAGATAATGCAAAATCATTCTCTGCAGACCAAAATTAATGAGATATTTTATGACAAATACCCATGGTAGTGGGATAGGGATTTGCTGTGACATCTTTGTAAAATATACTACATCACTAGCATATGTAAACAGGATGATAAAGAATTTTTAGAATTTTTGTTTCATTTCTCGAAAAGGCATTCATTCACATTTGTCATTAATTTAGTGAGGTCAGCTAAAAAATTGTCCAATCTATGGCCAGTTATCCTTTAGTCAAAGAAGGTTTTCCCCACTTAGGACCATTGTTCTGATTGCCTACTTCCCACAAGTAATTGGGCTGTAGGGAAGCCATGGAGTGCATAATAATATACATAGTAAATGCAGCTGGTATAGTAGGGATAAGTAGTAATTGTAATAGGTGTCTTTTGGTTGGTGTAGTAGGTGCTCAGCCTTAGAATATTCAAAGACAGTGAGCAATGTCTGAGATGTCTGCTGACTAAAAATGATGGCATGTAATTTTTATTTTTTTGATAAGGCATTTCAAGGAGCAATAATGATGTACAATAATATAATAATGATATACAATATAGTAACCAAAATCAAATAATCAAATTTCACTTTCAGTTGGCAGCACATTGCAAGATGACTACTGATACTTTTGTCTTTCAGGGGAGCTTAGCATCAGCATGAACCCTGAAGGCAAGCTCACCGAACGGGACAACTTGACCCTCAGATGCACCGCTGATAGAGATACATATGAGAAGCCAGCCTGGTTTAAGTTGCGCTCTGCTAGACCAGGGTCAAAAGTCAGTTGTGAAGCCCTGAATGCTTTAAGTAAATGGGAAATGGATTCCACCATTGTGGATACAGATGGAGTAAATATCACCTCGGAGCTGTATTTACAAGACATCTCTTGGCGTGACCAGGGTGTCTATATGTGTAAGGCATATAATAGGAAGGTGCAGAAGACTGAATGTTCTACCACACAATTAAATATTCTTGGTAAGACTGTCATTTGTAATAAAAGAGATACATTTGTATTCATATGCAAATAATGAAAGTACATAATTGTGCTGCACGGTATCTTACATCTTGCTGTTTTCACACAGCACTGAAAGTTCCCTCCATTTCCCCTGAACTGAAGAACCAGACCACCAATGTTAGTGAGACGGTGGAGGTGCGCTGCCAAGCCGCTGGTACTCCTGATCCAAGGATCGTTTGGTTCAAAAATTCCCAGGCTCTGGTTGGAGACTCAGGTAACAAAAGATGAAAAATAATCTCATATAAAGATATCAGATTCATTTATTACACAGGCAGATGTCTCTATTAGAACAATAGATAGGGAGATATTTGTCCATCCTGAAATTAATTACCCAGCACAATATCTGGCTGACAATAATTGTGGTTTGTGCGTGGTACGACTCATTATTCCCTCTCCATAGAAAAGGAAAGTTTTGGCCATGCTCAAATACATATTTTCCAACTCATTGTGCAATAAAGAGCAGCTACAACTGAAATAATGGAGGATGTTGTACATGACTATACTATCTGCCATCCTAGAAATAATCACAGCATGGTGGGTACTGCTATAACTGGTCATTGTAATGTCTTTCTAACCTTAAATTATTTCCAGCCAGAACTTTGTAAGAAGTCAGAATTTTGTTATTTTGATGAAGATTTTCCCACCACTTCTTATCTAGAGACACAGCAGGAAGTAGAAGATCTCTCCAAAGTAAGGGAAAACCTTAGAAAGTTTTCACTGAAGTGACATTGGAAGATGCTATCCAGAGTTCAAAGTTTTAGCGTTCCCCTCAGTAAGGCTCCTGGTTCTAAAGGCTCAAGGTTTTTTAACCTTCTCCGTGCACCAGCCCCCCTAATACTTACCTGAGTCCCATCACTATCCAGCGATATGTACGAGAGCCTCGGCTCTGTTGGGACTCCCCCTCCTCATTGACTGAGACAACAGCAGGAACCATTGGCTCCCGCTGCTGTCAGTCACAGCCGGTGAGCCAATGAGACAATAGGGGGGGTGAGCTGCAGGTCTGTGCATGAAGGGACAGGCAGTGCAGCGGTTGGGGAGCGAGCCTGCTTTGGTGCTCCATTACAAGGTGCTTGCTCTGGGGGCACTGGGCAGGAGGCAGGGAACAGGGGACCTGAGAAGCGGAGGCTCTGGGCTGCCCTTTGAAAAACCGCTGCACAGAGCAGGTAGGTATGACATGTTTGTTATTTTAAAAAAAAAAAAAAAAAAATGCCTTTAATGTCACTTTAAGGAGAGAAGGAGAATCACGCCATCGAGAATACAGAAAGCGATAAAAACATGACAGAGATTCTAATGCCTCACCACCCTGTCCATACTAAAAAAATGTCTTTAAATAAACCAGACTATTCAAAAGTCCATCACACATGCTGGGACAGGAAGTGAGGTGACGTCCCCCCCAATGGGTACACAAATAGCAACAAAAATCTTACAGAGGTTCTAACCATTCTTCACTCAGTTAAAAAATGTTGAGTATTGGGCTTCAAAATCATCACTGTATCCAAATTTTGTTCTTCATTTTTAGGGGTTATATTAAGAGACCATAACAGAACCTTGACTATACAACGTGTAAGAAAACAAGATGAAGGGTTTTATTCCTGCCGAGCCTGCAATGATTTGGGCTGTGCACAAGCAGAAATGTACTTTACAGTGAATGGTATGTACTGATTCATAAAAAATAATAATCTCTCTCTCTATCTCTATACATATATATTCCTGTGTTGACTTCCCCTCATCAGTGTAAAGACAGACTGTGCTTATTATTATTTTGACGTTGTTTTTTATTCACATCAATCTTCAAGAATGTTCCAACATTTTAGCAATAAGCCACATGTTTATTGACAGGATATAATTAATTCTAAAAATCAATGTAATCCACTTATAGATTAACATTGCATTGAGAATATTGTCGCCAGAGGCCACCCATAGACATAAGCTTTTCAAACTTACAGTCAACTAGAGGACTTTACAGAGTTTTGTGCAAATTATGATTTCTTAAAAAATTAAATGACTTTTTATTTTTATAAAATACCCCTTGCATGGTGAAAGATAAAATTAGAACAATATTTCCTACTGCAGGAAATGTGTATGGCCACGATCCTCCGATTACTTTACGAGGACAAGAATCAGTTTACTTAAAAAAAAAAATTGTTGAAGGGGAAACATCAACACATAATCACTAATTTCTATAGTGTTTTAGGTCTGTGGGTAGCTATAGAAATGTGGACTTCTTTTTTTTTAGAATAATTTCATGCTCAAAACCTCATATCAACTTTAATGTTAAAATTGAATCTGATTAATATTTTTCTTTTCCTGGTTCCTCCCTATCCCTTCATCAGCATGTTAATGAAGTGTTTAATTAAAACTTTTCCCTTTTCATCACAAAAGTTATTTTAGACTGTCATCCCTGGGTACCTGTGCTTCTCTATGTAATGCAGGCAGATCATGATTGGGGGGGGGGGGGCAGCAGGGTGTTACATACCTAACTGAAGAACCCTGTCCCAGTACTTATTTTAGGAGCTTTGATGCAAGCAGTGGTCTGGCTCTTGGTAGGAGCTTTTGGAAATATCTAAAATCCAGTCAATGAATGAAAGGGAAGGGCCAACACAGTAAGGCCCTTTTCACACATGCGGACCATTCATTTCAGTTCAGTCACATATTTTCAAAGAAAAAACTGATGAAGTTTTCATTAGTTTCTCATCAACTACTCGTCATTTTTTAATCAGCTGCTTATCAGTTTCTCATCAGTTTTTCACCAGCTGCTCGTTAGTTTCTCATCAGTTTTTTTACATCCACTACCAATGCAAAAATGGTTGGAAAACAGACTGTTTGTCCGTTTTTCCTCCGATCTGTTTTTTTACGGAAGAAAAATAGAGCTTTGATCTGTTTCAAAAAAACGATCTTGACGCATACGGATGCAAACTGATGTAAATGGATGATCACCCATTTACATCTGTTTTTACATAGAGATGCATTGATGTCAGTTTTTCATCCATCAACGGATAGATGAAAATTGAACAAATGGACCGCATGTGCGAAAGGGGCCTTAGTCTGGAAAGGTAGGGCTAGATGATGTTGGATGTCCTTTGGGTCCTTTCACATGGGCGGCCTGCTGATCCCCACTGAACAGACGGATGACAGGTCCGTCTCCTCTCACTGTGCAGACGGACCTGTCAGAGCCCCGCTCTCCTCTGTGGGAGATCTGATGAAAACAGACCGCCTGTCTGTTTTCATGTGATCCCATCTGCGGATGGAAAATAGGGTCACCATCCGTCTGGATTTCACGGACCGGATCAGATCTGCTGACATCCGCCACTCCATAGGAGTGAATGGAGGGTCCGATCAGCTCCACCTGAAAAACTGACAGGTGGACCTGATCGGAAAGCTTGTGTGAAAGGGGCCTTAAACTGGGAAATAAGTCAGTCTCTGTTAGACATGCTTCAGCTTCTAAGGCACAAGGGCAGTAAAATCAAAGAAAGCTATTTCAGTACAGGCGAGGAGCCTGTGCAACTAGGGTAAGCCTGGAGTACAGGGTGCAATGTTTGTACATAAAGTGTATCTTAAGAAAAAACTTTTTTTTACATATTTTTGCTTTGCCATCTATTTTCCCATTAGGAGAATTCATTTCATGTCCTCTTAATTCAAGAGGAAAACTTTACAAACTGAGGGAAACTCTCTTTGAGAGTTCTCACTGTGACAAGTGTCCCTAATGAAAAATGTCCCCTCTATTCACGTGAGAACTTAAAATTTTTAATTTTAGTTTACTTTCAGTCCTGGTGACAATAATCGCCAGGACAAACAGAGGGAGAAAATTGCGAAATAAAAAACGTATAAAGTTTTGGCTTTACAAATACTTAATAATCATTTCATAAAACGTTAATAGTGGAAGTTGTTTTTTTTTTTTAAGTTTTCTTACCAGCAGCTGGGAGGCCTGCTAGATAGGATGGGACTGTGCAGGACTAGAACTAGGACATTAAAAGCCAGACTATACTATATGTAACCCCCATGCAATGCTAAACTCATCAAACAGGAGAAATGTTCTGTTGAACCAACATAGCTTGCCTCATTTTCCTTAGTAATCCTCCTTGCTCAGACTTAATGGACTGTGTTTGATGACTTTACAGCTACCCTAAAACAGAGAGCAGACATAAACTGTCAAATGTCCAATTGTTTCCCCCCCAGGCTCTGAAGAGAAAACAAATCTGGAGCTCATTATTCTGGTTGGCACCGGTGTGATTGCCTTGTTCTTTTGGATACTTCTTGTAATCATCCTCCGGACCGTAAAGAGGGTAATGATTCAAGATTCTCTACTGTCCATTAGTATTTGCCTGGCATGACAAATTAAAACTGACTGCAAGCCCTTTGTTTGTTGTCCTTTCCATTGTACATTTTCCTTTTCAATGCCATCAAACTGTTCCATGATTTACTAAGGGTGTATTAATTTGGTTTTAATTGCAATTGCCCATAAAGAAAACATTCCTGGGCATTTCTTTTCTTGTTATGAAAAAATAAATTAATTATGATCCGTGTGAACACTCTTTGGGAAATGTGTGAGACTGTAGAACTGAACTATAGTGGCCCTGCTTCTTCGGTATTATACAGTAGTGGCACAAAGGGGCATTATTTTGTCATTTATTTCACTGTTATGGAAAGTTAACCAGATGTGTTGTGTGTTTCCAGCCCGATGAAGGGGAACTCAAGGCTGGCTATTTATCTATAATTATGGACCCTAGTGAAGTACCACTTGATGAACAGTGTGAAAGACTACTCTATGACTCAGCAAAATGGGATTTTCCAAGAGATCGCCTCAATTTAGGTAGGATATTGTATTGTTATTACTACAACTAGCCAATAGCACATAAATATTGTGAAAAATATTGACTCATCCATAAAATTCTTGCCCATCAGAGAAATGTATACTCTGATGCCCACCATAAACCAAAACTCTTGGGGAAAAAAAGAACACACAAACACAGGAAAATATCCAAATGTTAAGTTGGCCATAGGTGAATATTTTTTTTTTTAATCAGCCAGGCGGCTGATCAAAAAAAAATAAAAGAACAGATTCCCCAATCCACACAATCAAGGTGGATGAAGGAATCCTCCCAGCTGCATTATTGTATTCTGACAGTGGGACTCCTCTGCTGTCAGAATACACTGGTCACCGCTGATTGAATGAAAAACATCCCTTCATCCCATTTGAAACAAGACTTCTTTCTAGCAGGAATGGCCATAGATGGACCGAAATTCAGTCAGTTCCCGTTGAATTGGCCAAATTTCAATCCATTTATAGCCAGTTTTACCGTGTTTGGTTAGATAGAACTTAATGGCAAGTGCCATGATTTTTAGTAACATTTAGCAGATTTAGTTTCTATTCACATTCACAAAAAATTTAAGTGGTTGTAAACCTCTGACATGAAATATGAACAAAGCACATCCTTCTATACTGTGTACTTGTCTTTATCTAAAAAAAAGTGTGATTTCTCTCTGCTGCCTGGTTCCTCTGTTATCTGCATAAAGTCACTTCTGAGATAATTGATGACAAGGGAGGAGAACTCCAGCTGTGTAAAATGTTAGAAGGCCATAGAGGAGAGAGAGCTGGTACAACTTATGTAAGAGGATTTGTTTCATCTCTGTGTATCACCTGAGTATATTCACTTTACTGTGTATATGTGAGGGCTTGCAACCACTTTGAGTGTGACTTAGAAATGGTATTTATGAAACACAACACTACACACAATGGTCTTTGACTTTATTATATATATAAAGTGATATTAAAGTCTTTTTTTTAATTTTTTTTTTATAATAAACATGTTATACTTACCTGCTCTGTGCAGTGGTTTTGTACAAAGCAGCCCAGATCCTCCTCTTCTCTGGTCCCACGCTGGCGCTCCTGGCTCCTCCCTCCTGCCAGTGGCCCCATAGCAAGCACTCTCATATCCATATACACACAGAGCCGTGGCTCGGCTCCCGCCCCTCCATCTCCTGATTGGCTCACTGGCTGTGATTGACAGCAGCAGGAGCCAATGGCTCCTGCTGCTGCCAAAAGCCAATCAGGGGTGCGAGTCCCTAGAGAGGCAAGACTCTCGTGGGCATCGCTGGATCGATAGAGGGATCATGTAAGTACTAGGGGGGTTGGGGGGGCTGCTGCACACAGAAGTTTTTTTCACCTTCATGCATTCTGTGCCTTTACAACCACTTTGAGTATACAGGACATGGGGTTGATTTACTAAAGTAGTAGAGTCTGTTCGCTTTGAAAAGTGTATGTTCATATTGCAGTGTATGTTCATATTGAAGTGAGTGATAGTTAATAAGGTGAATCTGTTGAAATATGTTCAAGGAGAGTTACAAGAACACGATTTTTGCCAGTACATAATTGATCGATTGAAATAAACACATGTTTATCTTATTTACTAAGCTCAATGAACATTTTCTTTGCTAAATCAATAGTCTATATTCCTTTAGTAAATGAATCCTACTGCTCATATCAGATTCTACAAACAGTGATACCTCTGAGACCACAATGCTATGCATTTCAGAGCTACGAGTCTATCCCACATACAACCAATTCAGCATTTATTCCTGTTTGACATGAATTGGATTCATTATTTTGATGACATTTACTCTGTAAGGCTGAAATCCTTCCTTATAATTAATTCTCATTTATAATATCTTGCATTACACAGGGAAACCCCTTGGTCGTGGGGCTTTTGGGCAAGTTGTGGAAGCCGATGCATTTGGAATCGACAAAACTGGCACTTGCAAAACTGTTGCAGTGAAAATGCTGAAAGGTAAATTTGAAGTTCACAACCAATCTTAACAAAATGTTGGCTATTTTATATTTTTTAATGACAGTATGTTTGTTTTTACAGAAGGCGCAACTGATAGTGAATACAGAGCATTGATGTCAGAGTTAAAAATCCTCAGTCATATTGGTAATCACCTGAATATTGTGAACTTGCTTGGAGCCTGCACCAAACCAGGAGGTGAGGACTCCTCATTCGGTCTACCGGCTTTCTATTTTTTTTTATATCCTTCTCAATGCTGAATGAGCAACTGCCAACCTACTCTCAAAGTAGCCTGACATAAAGAATTATTTGTGCTTCAAGTTTGGTTCTAGCCAGAATATTTTTAATACAGTTGGGTAGTGTCAGGACTTCTGTCAGCTTTTATTGCTTTTGGAGTCACATTGTAGGATTTTTCTTTGCTCCCTGTCCTGCTGATCACTGTCTCTGGGACAGGAAATATGGTAATCTAGCAGGGACACAGGCAGCAATGAAAATACTTTTTCAACAGTTTCTTATGCTATGCTCAGGTTTTAATTGCTTTTTATTATACAGAAATTGCCTGTTGATGCTGCCAGTTCTCTGTTTAGTAATGGAGCTCCAGTGCCAGACTGACAACGTTATGTAGCTGCCAATTAAATCAATCAGCTTTCTTGGCGGGTACCTGGAAGCTTCCCCACCTCTTGAGTATTCATTCAGACTGGGACAGTTGGGCACGTCCTCTAATGCACCTGCACTGTAATTCAGGAGGTAGCTCCAACAGTGCTCAGTTTGAACATGCCCCTGTTCCCAGTCTTACTTTGGCTTATAGTGTGAATTGGCTGTATCGCCCTTCTTGTTTTAATTGTCAGTCACTTGAATATTCTCCACCTACTGCCCACAAAAGAAGGGACATACCTCAAAAGCTTTGTAATCATGTGGCTCCACATAAATATGTAAAAATAGGATATTTATTGAGCAATAATGAAATAACTGGACAGGGTTTGAAGTGCCATGGAGACATTGGTTGTATTTTGCTTTTCCTTCTACTGAAAAACGTTTTTATTGATGCTTGGATCCTCCTTGAAAAGATTTCCCCAATGTCCTTTTTTCCAGTGACTGCTGTCACTGGGACAAAAAAATTAGGGGGAATTATACCCAATGGGTACACAGGAATATAATCTTGCAAGATTTTAAAGTCTTTTCCTCCCCATCCAAATCAAAGAACAAACATTGTAACTTTTTTTTTTTTTTTTTTATAATTCTTTATTTTTCACTTTAAATTACATTTCACATTTACATCCAACATCTCTACTTTTTATCTCTTTATCCAATTAGTTCTAAATAACATATAATTGTTTTATCTCTTTAACATCCATATTCATTATGAATTATTCCATCTCCGCTGCCAACCTTTATATTATCCTTTTCCCCTTTTCCTAGGCACCTGCCTTACCCACCCCCTACCCCCCCCCCCCCCCCAAAAAAAAAGACTCTCTCCCCCTCAATAAGATACCTCCCCTCTCATCTCCCCTTATATATGCAAAGTAAGGGAACCAAATATTCCAGTATTTCTCCTCCTGCTCTTTCAACATCCAAGTCAAATTTTCCATTTGCTGTATTTCTACAATTTTAGACCACCACTGTGCCTCAGACGGTGAGGCTTCACTTTTCCACAGGGCCGTGACATTGTAACTTGAACTCAATTTTAATGTAAATTATTTTAAAACTTAAATTCTAGAATTGGACATACTGGGTTGGATCAGTGCAAAAAATAAAAAAAAACACCACTGAAGACAGCTATAGAGAATAGACTTTGTTGGACTACTTTACATCTTCAAAGACTGCAAAGTACTCCTACAATCCATATTTGGGGTTTTTATATAACTATTATGTATGTTCTTTTGAGAGTTTTATCTTTTATGGTCTGAAACAGCAGGTACATGGCAGACAAAGTCACAGAATAGTGGTGCCTTAACACTAGTGAAAGGGATAAGGTTGTAATTTTCAATGAAGATTTAGCAGTTATTGCTAATTTGAATGAGGGACAGATTGGAGGTATAAGAATACAAAAAAGTTTAATTTTCTTTCTTACAGGTCCACTGATGGTAATTGTTGAATACTGCCAATTTGGAAACCTATCTGCATATTTAAGAAGTAAAAGGAATGACTTTGTTCTGTACAAGGTATTTAGAAGTTTATCAAACACATAACATGTTCTTTTAATCATTAAATGTGTTTACATTCCTAGGCTTATTGTACTGAATTGCTGTAGATGGAGTGCTATTTGGCCTCTTTCCTGTCTCCGCCGTCTGATCCCACAGACAAGAGGCAGAATGCTGTTATGCAGAAAAAAAGACTTGCATATAAATGCAGCTTTAGCACTGGGCAAAATTATACATTTTGATACTGTATTAATGTGTCTACACATAAACAGAATGGGTATCTGTTCCATTTCTATTAAAACATTTTAACCAAATTAAGCCATGTTTGGGTATTTCTATTCTAGTACTTCTTTGATTTGGTTTCAGAAAGCACCCTATCCCATCTACACAGGAGAATTAAAATATTTGGCTGTATAGCCAGGTTGTTTTTGGGTGTCTACATTAGTACATGAGATACGAGATACACAAGGCCTGAATCTTGAGTGGGATGAGACACATTTATTGTCTTGGTATGGGTATGGATAAAAAGGAAACATGTTCTGTCTTGATGGATATATATAGAAAAATAATTCCAAGACCCGTGGGATCATTTGTTAGAGGTCATGGATATATATATAGTGCAAATATATATTTATTTATTAATAGGATTAAGGTACCTTTGGAAGGAATATGATCATATAAGGGTTACTTCATTGACTTGTATGCTATAAATTCCAACCAACTCAAACACCACCCATCTGTGATAAAGATACTTTAAGTGGAATGCAAGAGAGGGTGGGGCTGAACAGCGATCCCATGCAAATTTTAATAATGTTTTAAGCACAAGAAGTAGTGCTGTGCAGTTGAGTTTGTTGCACCTGGTTTCTTGTATTGGTCTTGTTAAGCGTGTACCTGTCGGCTTGCTTGGCCAGAGATTGTACATAGACTAATTTTAAGATAAAGCTCTTGCTAATTGACTTTTCACTATATTTTTTGCATTATGGAGAAAAAACAGTGAAAGGCATATATCTATTTTCCTGTGGGAGCCTCTGTTCCTACTACCTGTAGGACCCTCTGTTCCACACCACCTGAAACGAAGCTTCGGGAGTAACACACTTGGCCACTATAGTGTCCACATATTCTTCCATTTACTTTGTAATAGAATATGATGTGAACAACATACTTTAGTGAACCTTAGTAAAAAGTGCAGAACATAGAAATGTAGCTGAATATTCAAAAATTGAAAAGCCGTTCTCTCTACTGACTGACAAGCTTATATTTTCCTGTTTTGCAG
Organism: Lithobates sylvaticus; assembly: GCA_028564925.1. NCBI lineage: Eukaryota > Metazoa > Chordata > Amphibia > Anura > Ranidae > Lithobates > Lithobates sylvaticus. Next base: position 652,635,932 of record CM053026.1, read on the forward strand.
ACCAAGTCTGTGAGGTACAGACAGGCCAGACAGCACTATGTGGAAACACCTAGGGATCTAAAGAGGAGACTGGACAGTATTGCCAGCAGCCAGAGCTCAGCTAGTTCTGGTTTTGCAGAAGAGAAATCTCTGAGTGATGTGGAGGAAGAAGAAGGTAAGAGATTTATATTTAGCTTGGGTCAAAGTTTTTATATTGGACTTTTAAACCTTCAGATTTATCTTAATACTCTATGACCCTTAATACTCTATGCGGCAGAGGTCTCAAAGTTTACAATATGATAATATTAATAGTGTTCTTTCAAAATGAGAGTTAGACACCTATAGGATTGTCAACAGCATGCAATTTCTAATGGGATTTTTCCTATTTCAAGTTGAAGAGGTTTGCAAGAACCAGCTCGGCATGGAGGACCTCATCTCATACAGCTTCCAGGTGGCCCGTGGCATGGAGTTTATGGCCTCACGTAAAGTAGGTGCTTCCTTTTTTTTTCTGAGAACTTAAAGCAAAAAAGTAATTGGATGATTGGTTTACAGTGTTAATCTGAATGTTAAAGACCTTGATACAAATAGCTGATCCCTCAAGGTCACCATAATGGAAATTTTAGCCTCCGGCAGAATTGAATGCAGACAGATTATTTATAAATGTAGCCAAACTGTATTATATTAAAATTCATCTAGAATATACTGCTGGAAGACTCAGCACCTCAGCACCATTGGTTTGAAAGATCCCATATACTGTAATGTAGGGCTAACATAGAATTTTCACAGGTGCAGCACAAAGGACTGGATGATTGAAGTCAGCAGAAATTCAGGCCGGGTTCACACCTATGCAAATTAGATGCGGATTTCCCCGCATCCAATTCGCATAGCAGGAGAATGTGACTGGCTCCCTATGGAGCCGGTTCACATATCTCCGTTGTGGCTGCGGAGCGCACTGCACAGAAAAACTGTGCGTCTTTGGTTTCCATTACAAGGCCGAATTCAGGCATAGATTCGGCCCTGATTAGTCCCTGAAACGGGGGAACTGGGACGCACAGCGCTCCTGTGCAATCCACAGCTGGTTCCAGTGTGAACCGAGCCTAACTTATTCGCCAAACTAAGTGAAAATTCCCCTGCAAAGTAAAAAAACAGCCTTATCTCTCAGGAGGGGCACCGGCTACAATAAAAACCCAACACTGTCCTCACTGTTTCCTAAATTTTTTTTGCTTTACATAGTTTACAGCGAAACTTCAGTAATTTTTCTCAACTTTCCATTTATTAAATCTTCTGCCCTTGTTTAACTTTGGATAGTAAAACATTTTTTTTATTGCCAGTAAATACCTTATATAGCCTACTTCCTGTTTTTTGTCTGGTAAAAAGCCTAGGCTGACATCATGCACAGCTCTCCCTCTCACTCTTTTGAGAGGTTGCCAGGAAGGCGGGGGGGGGGGGGGGTATAAGAGGGCCAATGAGAGCTGCAGAGCTGGAGGTGTGCCTCTGTGTGTCTGTGTAAATCCAGGAAGTGGAACAGGCAGCAGCTTCAGCTACCCACAGTTAAAATGGATGCAGCCAGACTCCGTGGAGATTTCTGCAGCATATTTGGCAAGTACAGAATCACAGTATATATAAAATATTATGCAAAGTGGTTGGAGGGAAGCTTCAGAATGGGAAATATGCTTTTATTACAAATTATGTGAGCAGACTGCAGTTCCTCTTTAACCGATTGCCGACTGCTCGCCGTCAATTGATGGCGGCAGAATTGCACTCGTGCGCAAATCGCTGTAGCGTGGACAGCTGGAGTGAAAAAGGGAATTTGTGTGTGTAAAAAAAACCCATATAAAATCCACGTTCTGTCAGAGGTGAGGAGACTGAGCTGTTGTTCCTAGTATATAGGAAAACGATTGTTCTCCTCCCCAAGTCAGTCCCATCCCCACACAGTTAGAACACACACTGACGGAACACATTTAACCCTTTGATTGCCCCTAGTGTTAACCCCTTCCCTGCCAGTGAGATTTATACAGTAATCAGTGCGTTTTTATAGCACTGATCGCTGTATAGATGTCAGTGGTCCCAAAAATGTGTCAAAAGTGTCTGATCTGTCCGTCACAACATTGCAGTCCTGAAACAAATTCGCAGATCGCCGCCATTACTAGTAAAAAAAATGTTTTATTAAAATGCCATAAATCTATCCCCTATTGTGTAGACGCTATAACTTTTGCCCAAACCAATCAATATACGCTTATTGCGATTTTATTTACTAAAAATATGTAGAAGAATACATATTGGCCTAAACTGATGAAGAAATTCGTTTTTTTATTTTTTTAATTTTGGGATATTTATTAGCAAAATATAAAAAATATTGTGTTTTGTTAAAAATTGACGCTCTTCTTTTGTTTATAGCGCAAAAAGTAAAAAACGCAGAGGTGATCAAATACCACCAAAAGAAAACTCTATTTCTGGGGAAAAAAAGCACATACATTTAGTTTGGGTACAACATTGCACAACTGCGCAATTGTCAGTTAAACTGATGCAGTGCTGTATCGCAAAAAATGGCTTGGTCAGGAAGGGGGATTTTTCTGAAGTGGTTAATAGACATGCAGTAAAACCTTGGATTGCGAGTAACTTGGCCTGCGAGTGTTTTACAAGGCGAGCAAATGTTTTTTTTAAATTTTAACTTAAAAAACGAGCGAGGTCTAGCAATACGAGTAGGGTCAGGTCCCATTTTAGTCAATGAGAGCTGTCTTAATTAGCACTACTGAAGTCGCTCTGACTTTAGAAAAGTTTCCTGTACTACTTCAAGGCGACGTCTATCCGACTTGTGCCCATAGACTTTAAGGAGGATTTGTGAAAAAAAAAGCGTTTATGCTCAAAAAAGCTCAAAGAAGCTTGTAGAAGCTCAATAAAAACGTGCACAAGAGCACAAAAAAGCACAAGCTTGTTCAGACTGAAATAAAAGCTCAAATGCAGCTTTTTTTTTTTTTTTTAGCTGCAGTGTGCATGAGCCCTAAGTCAGATACTCATCGTAATTGGTGTGATTTGGATCCGACATTACAGGAAGATTACCCAGGACTTCCCTGATGGTTGTGGAACGAATCATCCGAGTTTCCATTATTTCCTATGGGGAAATTCACTTTCATATACTGTACAAGTGTTTTGGATTACAAGCACGTTTCCAGAACTAATTATGCTTGCAATTCAAGGTTTTACTGTATATGAAAGTCTTCCTTAAACTGATATAAGATATGCTATTGCTACAAAATATCCTCTTAGGCTTGTTTCTCACTGCTGCAGCGACAAAGTCCTACGACTTTGCCTGCGACTTTTCCCTGCTAGTTCCTTCCTGATCTAACTTGGATGATATTTAGGAGCCTTTTTAATGGCTGAAATCGCACCCAAGTTGGACCAAAGTAGTGCAGAAGCCTTTTCTAAAGCCGGAGTGTCTTGTTTTGTATCAATTAAGATGGCTCTCGACATTTCATGCGACTAGGGGTCTCACAAATTGGATCCCATGTCGCAGCAGTGTTAACTAAGCCTAAAACAGAATGTTTTGTTTATCTCAATTTCAATAAATTGCAGACACAAATAGTTTAATACTCTATACTGCTGTTTTTAGTGTATTCATCGGGATTTGGCAGCTCGTAATATACTTCTGGCTGACAACAACGTGGTCAAAATCTGCGACTTTGGCTTGGCACGTGATGTTTATAAAGATCCTGATTATGTACGGAAAGGGGATGTAAGTAATTAGAGTTCTAGAATATAATATATTTTTTCTACTGTTATCTTGTTTTTCGTTATTTGCTTCTAACTGCTAAACTTCCTCCTGAAGGCTCGTCTTCCTCTCAAATGGATGGCGCCAGAGACCATTTTTGACAGAGTCTACACTACACAAAGCGATGTGTGGTCATTTGGGGTCTTGCTATGGGAAATCTTCTCATTAGGTGAGTCACACAAATATATTTCCGCCTTTGTGGAGGAAAATAAATGCACAGGAAATCCGCGTGTTAATCTGACCATGATGCCAATCCTAATGATTCATCATAGAAGTTGCTGGATATAGTGTAATATTAATTATTTATTTTGTAACCCTTTACAGATCATTTTTATATGTGTTGGCTAATTCAAATAAGTTGATCCAACTCCAGTTTGTTAAAGCCATTATTATATGATTACTATGTGATGTGTTGCCACAAATAGTGCTTGTGTTTTTTTTTGTGTGCACTGAAGTGCATTGAGAGCATATTTAAAACGAATAGGTTTCTTCAACTTTACATTAATGCCGCGTACACATGATCAGACTTTCCAACGGGAAATGTTGGATGTGAGCTTGTTGGCTGAAAGGCAGACCGTGTGTATGCTTCATCGAACGTTTGTTGGCGGACTTTCCACCAACAAATGTTGGCTAGCAGGTTCTCAAATTTTCCGCCAACAAAACATTGTTGTCGGACTTTCCGATCGTGTGTACACAAGTCCGTTGCATAAAAGTTCATGCATGCTCGGAATCAAGTACGAGCTGGAAGCGCTCGGTCTTGTAAAACTAGCATTCATAATGGAGATATCACATGAACTTCCTTTTTATCGGCTAGTCGTACGTCTTGTACGTCACCAAGTTCCCATGTTCGTAATTGTTGGCCAACATTTGTGTGACCGTGTGTATGTAAGACAAGTTGGAGCCAACAACCTTCGAACAAAAATCTGCAGTTTTGTTGTCGGAAAGTCCGATTGTGTGTACACAATACACATTAGCAAATAATAATAAAAAAAACACATTTATGCAACACAACCATTTAAATGGGTCCTAAATGACCAACATCTTTCTTTTAGGTGGATCCCCATATCCTGGTGTCCAGATTGATGAATATTTTTGCAGAAGGTTAAAAGAGGGGACACGGATGAGAGCTCCAGATTACGCAACTGTGGAAATGTAAGTCACCCACACAGCAGAAGGAACATCAGGTAGACCTAACAGTAAAAAGGGTTTCACCTGCTGACTTGATTTTTTTTGTCACTAGATATCAAACAATGCTAGACTGCTGGCATGGAGATCCCATACAGAGACCCACCTTTACTGAACTAGTGGAACATCTGGGAAATGTTTTGCAAAGAAATGTGCAATTGGTAAATCATTTTCTCTTGTTTTCACCTCACTTGAGCATATTTCCAAAAATGATCAATAGCATTCAAAAAAGCAATTTACTGTAAGAGCATAGAAACTCTACCATGTGCCATTTGTAAGAGTTGCTTCCATTTTTCTTTTTAGGATGGAAAAGACTACATTCCAATTATAGTGACTTTGAACATGGAAGAGGATTCAGGTCTCTCAATGCCGACCTCACCTGTTTCCTGTATGGAAGGAGAGGAAATGTGTGATGCAAAATTCCACTATGACAGCACAGCCGGAATACGGTACTGACCTAATTATAACCTGTATTTCCTACAAACATGACATATGTGGCAAATATTTTTATTCAGATTTATAATTTTGATTGCTGCCTCTTGTTTGGAAGTGGTAACATAAAGAGCCAGAGTCCTGTTTTTCCAATAAGTCAAAAAAGATTACTTTAAAGCCTGACTCCAGTTAAAAATTTTTGCAAAGAGTGGGAACTAGTTAGAGCCTCTGTCATGTTTGTATTACTGTTACTGTCTGTGTTCCTGTTGGAGGGATTTACTCCAATGTGCGTGTGAAAAGATTAGAAATTCTGACACCGCTTTTATGTCCATGCCGTTATCCGTTATCCTGGTAGCGCTTTCATTTCTTGTAACACATAGCATTCATACTAAGTGAAGGACGAACTCCCCAACGGGGTCACAGACAGAAATAAATAAGGCCAACAATTTTTACTGTTCCACAATCTATCCTAAACTAAAAAATTGGGTGTAGTTAGGCTTTTAAGATAATTTGCATTGGGACGCTATTATTGCTGACCGCCCCTTCTGAAAATGCAGTTCACCTTTTGATCATGATAATCTAATGGCTTCAATACTTTGGGAGCCAGTGACCCAGGACAGAGAAGAATTATGCAGATTAGATGGACTGTTTTCAGTTTGAGCTTCATGAACTGAATTGGTCTTTTTATTCCTGTCCCCATGACTGTACCTTCATAATGATCGGTTCTATCGTGACGCAGAGTGTGCAGGCAATGGCAGATCATATTTTGTTTGCATTTGAATTGCTCTTTTAAAATATAACTAACATCATTCATTGTCTACAGGATAATCCAAAATACAAAGAGAAATAGCCGGCCTGTCAGTGTCAAGACATTTGACGACATCCCTGTAGAGCCCGCAGTGAGAGTAGCCCCTGATGTAAGGATGATTTTCATTGGCTGCATGCTGATTCATATATTGCAATATTCTTTGAATGGTCCACCAAGTATTAAAACTGTTGTTTATATTTTAGGATAACCAAACAGATAGTGGGATGATACTTGCATCAGAAGAGTTGAGGACACTGGAGAACACACAAACGGAAGCACAGTTATTTAGGTAGATTAAATGGCTTTTATTTCATTATATTTGACCTCATGTTTCACTTTTATTCGTTGAGAACTGTTCTGTGTTGCTCCACATCTACCAGCTGAATTCTAAACTTTTTTCTCCCGCTGTTTTCCAGTTTAAATTTTAATCTGATTGGTGGTTATCAGGTGACATGGACAGTTCTTACTTAACACCACTAAAAAGACTGATTGAAAATAACCAGTAACTACAATATGATTTATATTATTGAATATACTATAATATAGTTAATATTACAGGGGGTCCCCGGGTTACAAACAAGATAGGGACTGTAGGTTTGTTCTTAAGTTGAATCTGTTTGTAAGTTGGAACAGGTACATTTTTAAAGTGTAGCTCCAGCCAAAATATCTATTTTTAAGCTTTTTGGATAACATAGGGACCCCTGTAACATTTGTTTAGCTGTCTGTGCCCTTGTTCAGAAGATTTCACCTCACTTTCTCTCCCAATGACAATTGAACATTTTGGGCTGTTAGGGCTTTTGGGCTGTTAGGGAAACATGGACTGGTGATAAAGCATCAGTGGAGACACCTTTTTGCCGTATTAACTCTTACAGGAGTGAATTTCCCTTCCTAGAAGTAGATTTCCTCTCACTTCCTGTTATCTCCCTTCCGTTTGTAAGTAGGAGACGTTTGTAAGTCGGATGTTTGTAAGTAGGAGACCCCCTGTAGTTAATAGTAAACTGTTAATGTCTATAAGGCCCCTTTCACACCTAGGCGTTTTTCATGCGGTGCAGCGCTAAAAATAGCGCCTGTTCACCGCATGAAAAAATCCTGCCCCTTTAACTCCAGTGTGAAAGCCGGCGGGCTTTCACACTGGAGCGGTGCGCTAGCAGGATGACAAAAAAAGTCCTGCTAGCAGCATCTTTGGAGCGGGATAGGAGCGGTGTGTTCACCGCTCCTATACCGCTCCTTCCCATTGAAAAGAATGGGAGACCGCGGTAAAACCGCGGCAATACCGCCGCAAAGCGCCGCTACGGCGGCGCTCTGCGGGGGGTGTTTAACCCTTTTTCGGCCGCTCGCGGGGGGTAAAACCGCACCGCGAGCGGCCGAAAACCCGCGGTAAAAACGACGGTAAAGCAGCGCTAAATATAGCGCTGCTTTACCGTCACCGCGGCTCACCGCCCCAGTGTGAAAGGGGCCTAACTGTGCATAGTAAATTATTATAACAAATTATATAAGGCCCTTAACAGTCAATATGATTGTATTTTTAATTTTCTCAGTTCAGCTTTGACAAGTGAAAAATTAACTTTCTCTTTAACAAGTATCAGTTGCTTTATGTGTTCCTTGATCTGTTTAATTTCAGTTCTAGTAAACATGTCCTATCACAGTCAGATTTCCAAGCAGTGGAGCTAGCTTTAACACCCCTGGTGAATATAGGGATTAAAATGTCTGTGTATCCAAAATTTATATTTTAGTTTTTACTATTTGCTGTAGTGTTCACTTATATCTCTCAGAGGCTCTATTTCTGAGATCGCTACTTTCGTTTATGGGTCTGCATACCAGTTGTGCTCTTTATGGGGGCTCCTGCCGTCCCTCTTTTTTATTTTATTTTACTGATATTTAAAAAATAAATGTAGCAGGACAAAAACACAAAGTATGAGAATGTTGTGACATTTTTTGGTTGATAGACAGAAACAGTCAAGAATTATTACAGGAAGATCTTGCTGTAAGCGTATCTAAGACATACAGTATTATATAGTATAATAAGCCAGGGGCTCACTTAGCCCACCTGGATCTAAACCTTTGTCAGTTTTGGTAGGCTGACACTTTAAAGCGGAGTTGCACTCAAAAATGGAACTTCCGCTTTAACCACTCCTCACCCCCTTACATGCCACATTTGGCATGTCATTTTTTTTGGGGGGGAGTGGGGGCTTCATTAGGAGGGGGACTTCCTGTCCCACTTCCTCCTTCCGCCCAGGAACCGCCTAGGCGACTCCTCCCTCTAGGCGATCTCCTGGGACACGTGACAGGTCCCAGGAGATCGCCTATCCACTCCGGAAGCGCAGCGCGCCTCGCGCATGCGCCGCGCGTGCCCGGCCGTGAAGAGGGAAGCTGTCACGGCCGGGTGCCCTTAGTGGAAATGGCGGCGCCGCCGAAGAGGAGGGGGAGAGGAGCGACACCCCGTTCGGCCGCATCGCTGGACCGTGGAACAGGTAAGTGTCATTTTTTTTAAAAGTCAGCAACTACACTTTTTGTAGCTGCTGACTTTTAAAATGACTGGAACTCCCCTTTAAAGGCTGAGTCCAGCTTTTACAAAAAATAATAAATGCATATATATTTGCAGAAAAAAATTGTGCATTTATTATATTTTTTTGCCTGCAAAGCATTGCAACAGTGATTGGTGGATCACGGATGCAAAGCCAGGCTTGTGCTAACTCTTCCTCCATACCAAGGTAAGGACTTTTAGTTAGACAGCTGTAAAAATTGTCAATTCAATCGATTACGAGTGTGGTTATCACATTTGCACCATGTCACATAATACACCCTAAATACTGGTGTAACAAGTAACATGGTCCAAATGTCTTTAAAGGGGTTGTAAACCTTTGTGTTTTTTCACCTTAATGCATAAGATAAAAAACACCTAGCAGTGACTGGCCCCCCCAGCCCCCCCGTTTTACTTACCTGAGCCCTGGAACTTGATCCGGCGGGCATGGGCTGTCTCTCTGCAGGGGGTCCTCGGCTTTTGATTGGATAGCTTGATAGCAGCGCAGCCATTGGCTCCCACTGCTGTCAATCAAATCCAATAACGTGGGCGCCAGGGGGCGAGGCCGAGTCATACATTCGGCGGCTATGGACGCCGAATGATGGACTCGGGAGCACGCCCGCAAGGTAACCCCCTCGGGAGAGCGCTTCTCCTAGGGGGTTAGCTGATGTGGGGAGGAGCCGCGAGAACCGCCGGGGGACCCCAGAAGAGGATGATTGGGGCCACGCTGTGCAAAATGAGCTCCACAGTGGAGGTAAGTATGATATTTTTGTTATTAAAAATAAAAACGAACCCTTACAATCACTTTAACTCCTTCACAGCAAGTTTTCATACATAGTGTAAAATCTATAAAAATGTTGACTGTTCCTAAATAAAAAATAAATCCTTTCAGCGTGCATGAGTTTCAGTAGCGTATAGTCAGCTCTCATTGAAATCTACCTTTTTTGTGGCCAACTTAAATCTGGAATTTTTAAATGTCTGGACCCAGATAATGGCCCATTCATAATTCTTGACCCTTACTTTATGGAAAGTTATACTTTGAGTTATTTTTTTTAATTTGCAATGGCTTACCAGTATTGTTGAAAATATGAAACGTTACAATATGAATCTTACATTTTGTGTGTTTTAGACTTTGTCTATTGTAATGTGCATCCAGTTGTTATGCCTCTATTGTAGATAATATATTGTACCACTGAACAGTTTTGCACAGAAACCCTGCAATGTACTACCAACAGCATCACTAGCAGTACATGTCATACCCAGCCCCTAGCTGTGACAAATTTACCGTATATACTCAAGTATAAGCCGACCCGAATATAAGCCGAGGCACCTCATTTTACCACAAAAAAATGGGAAAACGTATTGACTCGAGTATAAGCCTAGGGTGAGAAATGCGCAGCTACTGTAAGTGGAAAAGAGAGTCAACAATGCCATTTGCAGCCTCACTGTGCCCATTTGCATGCCTCACTGTGCCCATTTGCAGCCATGGGTCCCCTGAACTTCAAACTTGGTAGTTAAGGGTTCCTAGATGCCCCCTAGCCCCAGCCAAAGTTTGGGGTCTCTGGACCCAAAGGGTCCCGAAATGACATTGCTGCAGATGGACACAGTTGACCGACTTTGGGGCCCTGTATCTCGGGGCCGCTTGGTGCTAGGAACCCCAAATTTGGAAATGTTGTAATGTTGGTTCCACTTGGTTTGCACACCAAATTTGGGGTTCTAAAGTGGCCCCGAGATAAGAGGCCCCAAAGTCGGGTCGGAAAATGTCAAGCACTTTTCTGCAGCAAAAAATGTAAATTTCCAACCCAAATTTGTGGCCCCGTATCTCTGGGCCACTTGGTGCTAGGAACCCCAAATTTGGTGTGCAAACCCAGTGGAACCAACACTACAAATTGGAATCCCTAGCACCAAGTGGTCCCGAGAAGTCGGATCAGAAAATATAATTTTTTGCTGCAGAAAAGTGCTTGACTCGAGTATAAGCCGAGGGGGGCACTTTCAGCACAAACAAAATGTGCTGAAAAACTCGGCTATATATCGAGTATATACGGTACGCACACTAAAAAGCTATATTTACGTCTATAATAATTGCTAGGCTCTTACCACTCAAAAAGGTAGTTTTGTGAAGTTTACTGATTTAGTAATTTTGGACATAGCACACTGTTTAATAAACCTGAACTGCAGTTGCAATTATTGTATTTCTAATTCATTTTAGTATTCTGATGCCAAGTAAAAGCAAAGAATCAGTCACATCTGGATCCTCAAACCAAACCAGTGATTACCAGTCTGGATACCACTCAGATGACACGGAAACTGCACACGACACTAATGAAAAAACACAGCTGCTAAAAAGGGAAAGTTCACTTGATATCTGCTACATGGAAAAAAAAACACATCAAGCTGTTATCGAACTGAGCACTGAGGTATAGACACTCAGAACTGTTAACATCACACAATGCACTAATAGAGACTGAAAATATGGAAATCTACTCTACATGAGCACCGTTGAAGGACAGTATTTCAGTTCTCTACAGAACTAAGTCCCCTGGATGTTTCAGTACCAAGTCATAAATAGCTTGGCCTCAAAATTATTGAAATTAAAAGTTTTTATACTGTTACAGAAACAGGGTAAGGATCATTGGGAGCCATATGTCATATCTGGACACTGAGTGACTCGCAGATAGATTTCCTAAAGACTTTTGAAGTTGGTAGTGTACCTGCATGCCTTCTGTCAATGCCAAGCTTGGGAACAGATCTATAGTTCTTAATGGCAGTATGGATTTATAAACAGACACAGCCAGAACATCACTGATGGAACTGTACTGGGTTTCATGAAAATCTAAATATGATAATAATGTTACATGTAGAATTTTGAATGTCATTGACATGTAATTGTATACCTGATTACAGATATGCCACATCTATTCCAGTATTAAATGGATACATATTACAGTATTGTGTATCCTTTTTTGAGACAATTGTACAAAATTGTTTCATAGATGAAACAAAATAAACTTCAGTTTGTAGCCTTTTTGATGGCACAAAAAAGTACATCTTGATATCTGTGCTGTAAATTTGAGATCATCCCAATAATGAGCCTTGTTGCCAAGCCCGTTGCCACTCAACTGGTGGCCTTCAAGAAACTTTGAAAGTCTAATTTTGACTGGGTAGTGTAGTCAAAGGTTCACTATTGATCTCAGTTGTTGAATAAGTCCAATTGTATGTCATTTGAAGAACAGGAGTCAATAAATAATACACTGGCTACTTGCTATATATTAGTTGCTAAAGCTTGTTTATTAATGATGTTTTATGCCTGTGCAATCTGTATTGTAATAATAAACAATAAGTCAATAAGACATGTAACATATGGAATTAACTCTGCAGTAACTATTTTGTTTGCTGTATTCAAAAATGCAAACCTGGCACCTTAATACTACGCAAGCTCAGTTTTTACAGATTTACAGATCCAAAGAAGTGTGTATCACCCATTATGCACCACCTTATACCATCACCAAGAACTTCCTTGGGATATTGTCTCACTAGGGGGCAATACAAATGGTTCAACATTTAAATATATATACAGGCATACCCCACTTTTAAGTACACAATGGGGTTTATTTACTAAAGCTGGAAAGTGCAAAATCAGGCTCACTTCTGCATAGAAACAAATGAGCGTCCAGGTTTTAGTACCAAAGCCTAATTGAACAAGCCAAGGTTAGAAGCTCATTGGTTTCTATGCAGAAGTGACCCTGATTATGCACTTTCCAGCTTTAGTAAATAAACCCCATTGTGTACTTAAAAGTGGGGTATGCCTGTAAACTTAGTACTGAACTGAGATATGTGCCTTTTTTTTACAGCAATACTTTTAGGGGTTGATCAACAAAAGGACTAGAACAAATTTAAAGTGAAAACTCACTTTGCAAAGAATACCCAATCAAGTGCAAGGAAAATTAAAAACTGAGGATTTTTTTGCTTGTACATGATTGGATAATTTATGTCAGCAGAGCTTCACTTCATTCACTAAGCTATTGAAAAATTCCACTCAAAGGGAAAATTCACTGCTAAGTGAACGGTCTAAATCAACCCCACAGACACACACTTAACGGATGTAGTATTAACACTGATAGAGATTCAATAAATTGTATATAGCTTGTAATTATTTTTGTGTAAAGTCATTAAGAAAACAGTGTTGTACCTATTTATAGCACAACATAATGGAAACAAATGTAATATATGTTATTTATAACTATGTGGACTACAATGTCTTAATTGTGTATCAAGATAAACACATTTTACATTCAAATCGTCAACAACTGTAATGTATTTTTTATGTTCTTTGTGGAATCCTAGCTGCCTGATTTAAAGTGAATCTGTGGCCAGGCTATGGGCATTTAAGTGTTCACATATTTTCAACTTCCCTTGTTTCCCCCACCCATCAGTGACTAAGCAGCTGCTACTCTCTTATGTAAGCACAGAGAAAGAGCTCTGGGAGGAGAGGAGAGGGTGAGCAGAACTGCTGAGAGATTTATCTAAATGACTTCGGTGTCCCTGCTGTGATCTTTGAGAATGATTTACTCCAGAGTGCTTACAGTTGAAGGGATCAGTGAGGGCTTGGTTTAAAGTTTATATGCTGCTTGTTAAGAATATGTAAATACACAAATGCCCATAATCTAGCCACAGTTTACCTTTAACGGATAAACTAACAGGTTGTGCATGTATTGAAAGATGTGTTTGTTGGGTAGTGAATGCATTATGGTTGCATTGATAGATGCAGCCATGCTTTTAACATTGGCTGTGTATTGATTATACCTTTATGTGTTCCAAATGCAAGCATTTTTCCTGTAGATTTGTGTCCTGCACCAAGTACCAAATGAATGTCTATACAATTCATACGGTCCCCGTGCAAAAAAGGAGATGCATCTTTTCACCACAAGGGAAAGCACCAACATATAAATGTGTAGAAACTCACATTTTTTAAGTTCACAAACATGTCTGTAATAGACAAAATGGGGTTATTAAAGTTGAAGAAATTTGAAATGAACTGCTGATTGTGTATATATATATATATATATATATATAGTATATATATATGTAAGGAACCTTTTTTTCCTATGCAGAGGGGGCTCGTGACTGTAATAAGACTCTTACAGATCATCTAAAATGTTTGTTACCTAATATATGGCTCTGCTCAGCTCAAGTATGAATTGTAAAATATTATATTAATGAATGTTATTGCCGGGTGAAACCCATAGTTAGCAAAAAAGGGGGTTTGTTTGGTAGCGGAGTGGGTGGCGTTGTTATAGGCGAACTCGGCCAGGGGCAGAAGGGAGATCCAGTCATCTTGGGCAAAGGAGGAGAATCAGCGCAGGTACTGCTCTAGGGTCTGATTGGTCCGCTCCGTCTGCCCATTAGACTGAGGGTGGTAGGCAGATGAGAGAGCAAGTTCGATATCCAAGGACTGGCACAGGGACCTCCAGAATCGAGAGGTGAATTGCACCCCTCGGTCCGAAACGATATTAGCCGGTACCCCGTGAAGGCGGACAATTTCCCTGATGAAGACCCGTGCCGTCTCCGGAGCTGAGGGGGTGCCCTTCATAGGGATGAAGTGCGCCATTTTAGACAGGCGATCGACGATCACGAAGATCGTCGTGTGGCCCTCTGCTGGGGGTAACTCCACGATGAAATCTAAAGAGATCATTCTCCAGGGGCGATCTGGGACGGACAGGGGCTTAAGAAGGCCCCAGGCCCTGGTCTTGGGATTCTTGTTCCGGGTGCAGGTAGGGCAAGTGTCCACAAATTTTTTACAGTCGGCCCGCAACTGAGGCCACCAGAAGGTACGCTGTACCAGATCGGTGGTTTTGGCGACACCGAAGTGACCAGCCAAAGCGTGGTCGTGGCATAGCTCCATAGCTGTTACCCGGAGTTGTTCTGGGGTGTAGATCTTGTCCCCGTACCAGAGTAGACCATCCTTTGCCTGTAGCTGGGTTTCAGAGGTGGGCCTTTGCCCTGCTGAGGCGCGTTTGAACCGGGACAGCAAGTCCTCTTGGAGAAGGAGAAAGTTTACAGGGGCCAGAATAGTATCAGGAGAGGCTTCTTCCTGGTGCTTGTGGTACATCCTGGACAGGGCGTCTGGTTTGACATTCTTGGATCCGGGCCGATATGTCAGGTGAAGCGGGAAAAGAAGAGCGCCCACCTGGCTTGTCTGGGTTTCAACCTTTTTGCTGACTTCAAGTATTCCAGGTTTTTGTGGTCAGTAAATATTAGAATGGGGTGAGAGGCCCCCTCCAGGAGGTACGCCATTCTTCCAGGGCGGCCTTGATTGCCAGTAGTTCCCGGTCGCCTACATCATAGTTCTTCTCGGCCGAGGACAGTTTGCGGGAGAAGAAGGCGACTGGGTGCAGCAGGGACTTGTCCCCCTGCCTCTGGGATAGGATAGCTCCCACCGCAATTTCTGAGGCATCTACCTCCAGGGTAAAGGGTAGAGAGGAATCCGGGTGCCTGAGGATGGGTGCCGAAGTAAACAGGGTTTTAAGGGCATCAAAAGCATCCTGGGCCTCGGAAGACCAACGGAACCGGGTCCCTTGCTTGGTCAGCTGGGTGATGGGTGCCACAATGGCGGAAAAACCTTTGATAAATTTACGGTAAAAATTGGCAAAGCCAATAAACCGTTGAATGCCCTTCTTATCTGCCGGAGTAGGCCATTCCAAGATGGCAGAGATCTTCTGGGGATCCATTTCGATGCCCGTACTTGAAATGATCAGCCCAAGGAAGGGAATACTCTCCTGTTCAAATTGGCATTTCTCTGCCTTGGCATACAGACCGTGGATACGGAGCCGACCCAGGACCTCCTTGACATGTCTGCGGTGGGATTCTAGAGAGGAAGAGAAGATCAAGATAGCATCTAAATATACAACGGCAAACAAGTCCAGGAAGTCCCGGAGTACATCGTTAATAAAGTATTGGAAGGTTGCGAGGGCATTGCATAGGCCGAAGGGCATTACGAGATATTCGTAATGCCCATAACGTGTCCGAAAGGCCGTCTTCCACTCGTCTCCATCTTTAATACGAACCAGGTTGTAGGCCCCCCGAAGGTCAAGTTTCGTAAAGATGGTGGCCGTACCAAGTCTCTGGAATAACTCGGGGACCAGTGGGAGAGGGTAACGGTTCTTAACCGTTATATTGTTTAGTTCCCGATAGTCCACACAGGGCCGGAGAGTATGGCCTTTCTTCTCCACGAAGAATATGCCGGCACCCGCAGGAGAGGTAGACGGGCGGATGAAGCCCTTCCTGAGGTTCTCTTCGATATACTCTTTCAGCTTGCCTTGCTCCACCTCTGTTAGAGGAAAGACCCTTCCAAAGGGGATCTCTGCTCCCGGAAATAATTCGATGGGGCAATCATAAGCCCTATGAGGTGGGAGCACCTCTGCTGCCTGTTTACTAAAAACGTCCAGGTATTCGTGGTAGGCTTGGGGAATGGCCTGACGGAGGTCCACCTCAGAGTCCCTACTTAGCAAAGTGGCCAACTGGGAGGAATTAGAAGGTCCGCAAGACATCTGACAGAATGGGGAGGAGAAGGAGACCATCCCGGTAGCCCAGTCAATAACTGGGTTGTGGGCCTTCAGCCACGGCATGCCCAGGATTATAGGAGATAACGGAGAGGAGATAATGTCCAGACAAAGAAGTTCCTGGTGGTTGCCCGAGATGGTCATGGGCAGTGGGGTGGTCTCCTGTGTTACCGGGCCTGACGGGATGGAGGAGCCGTCCGCCAGGTAAACTGACAGTCCCTGGGCCTTAGACTGGAGGGGAATCCGATGTTGGGCAGCAAATGAGGAGTCCATGAAGCAGCTGCATGCCCCGGAATAAATAATGGCGGGTGCTTGGAGGGTTCTTCCCGGGAGCTGAAACGAGACAGAGAGGGCAAGGTGAGAGGAGATCTGGGTTGAGGAGTCCAGAGGGCTGGCAGGCATGAGGGGGCACTTACGAGCCTTGGCTGGGCAGTTCCTTACGTAGTGCCCGGGCTCACCGCAGTAGAGGCACAAATTGTTGACCCGACGTCGTTGACGTTCCTCTGGGGTTAGAGAGGGCCTCAGGAGCCCCAGCTGCATGGGCTCCGAGGAGTCAGGAAGAGGTGCAGGTCGGTGGACAGAGCCGGTTTGCAGATGACTTGGGGCTTTGGGAAGCATCCAGGTAGGGCGAGAAAAACTGGAGGCACGTTCAGTCCTGCGTTCCCTTAGCCGCCGGTCAATCTGAATGGCCAGGTTAATCAGAGTGTCCAGGGTCTGGGGCACCCCAACTCTTGCCAGCTCGTCTTTTAGTGCCTCAGAAAGTCCTAGACGGAACTGGTGACGCAGGGCCGCGTCGTTCCACTGTGTGTCCGCACCCCAGCACCTAAAGTCCGCTACATAGTCCTCTACGGGCCTTCGCCCCTGCTGGAGGGTGCGCAGAGTGGTCTCTGCGGTTACTGAGAGTTGGGGATCTTCGTAGAGCTGGGCCATGGTGTCAAAGAATGAAGCAAGACCGGCCAATGCGGGGTCCTTCTGCTCTAGGAGGCGGTGGGCCCAGGTCCGAGGGTCTCCGGAAAGTAAGGAGATCACGAAGCCCACCTTGGTGGCTTCCAGGGAGATGGTGCGTGGCTGCAGTGCAAAAAACAGTTCACAGGAATTGCGGAAGTCCCGAAAAAGGTTGCGGGCCCCCGAGAATTTCTCAGGGATTGGTACCCGGGGCTCTGGGGGAAGCATTACCACCGACGGACCTGAACTTACCCCGGATGGGGGTGTTGGTGGTAGGGAAGGCCCCACGGGGCCGACCGGGTTGGATAGGGCCAGCACCCGTTCTTCCAACCGGGTGTATCCCTGTTGAAGGTTCTTTACCGCCTCGGTCAGTCCCGCCAGGTGTTGGCACAGTCCCTCCATAGGAGAGGCCCCCTGCTCAGACTCAGACATGGCTGTCTGCTACTGTCACGCCCCTGGTAGTGGTGAGTCTGATTAGCAGAGAAGGGCCTCCCTTGCGGCTCCCGCTCGCCGGTCCCCTGATGATGTGACAGTAGGACCAGGAGTCAGGAGGGGCACAGGTGCCTGGCAGGAACAACAAGACCAGTACAAGAGCTCCCTGGATCAGCTCAGCGGTTGAGGTAAGTAGGTATCAGCAGGTAGGTAGGTTCTGTATGCAGACTGGAACAACAGGTAAGCTGTGGCTGTGTGCAGGCTGGAACAACAGGTAGACTTGGATCTGTATGCAGACTGGAACAACAAGCAGACTTGGATCTGTATGCAGACTGGAACAACAGGTAAGCTGTGGCTGTGTGCAGGCTGGAACAACAGGCAGACTTGGATCTGTATGCAGACTGGAACAACAAGCAGACTTGGATCTGTATGCAGACTGGAACAACAGGTAAGCTGTGGCTGTGTGCAGGCTGGAACAACAGGCAGACTTGGATCTGTATGCAGACTGGAACAACAAGCAGACTTGGATCTGTATGCAGACTGGAACAACAGGTAAGCTGTGGCTGTGTGCAGGCTGGAACAACAGGCAGACTTGGATCTGTATGCAGACTGGAACAACAAGCAGACTTGGATCTGTATGCAGACTGGAACAGCAGGTAGACTTGGATGGTCAAACAGGCCGGGTCAGGTATCAGGCTGGCAGCGCAGTACAGGTGGACAAGACAAGAGAATGGTCACAGACAAGCCAAGGTCGATATGCAGGGACAGAGCGGATGGTCAAGGATAGCCGGGTCAAACACAGGTAAACAGACTTCAGATCAGGTATTCACACAGAATGCTGTAGAGCAGACAGCGGGGACCGTCAGTGACAGAAGGGTTTAAATAGCCTCATTGGCGCCAATGGGGGCGCGCACCCGTCCGCGCACGCGCGCTCTCGCCTGCGCAATGGCAACCGAGAACGGGAACCAGGGATGCTGAGGCGCCGATTACTGGCAGGATCATCAGGTCGCCGGCCACGGATGGAGCCTTCATGACACATGCTATGGGTGGCGAGTGACACTGCATCTGGTGGCAGGCTATGGATGGGAAGGGACACTGCATCTGGTGGCAGGCTGTGGGTGGCCAGTGGCACACTGCATCTAGTGACAGGCTGCGGGTGGCAAGTGACACTGCATCTAGTGGCAGGCTATGGGTGGGAAGTGACAGTGCATCTGGTGGCAGGCTATGGGTGGCAAGTGGCACACTGCATCTGGAGGCAGGCTATGGGTGGCAAGTGACACTGCATCTGGTGGCAGGCTATGGGTGGCCAGTGGCACACTGCATCTGGTGGCAGGCTGCAGGTGTCAAGTGACACTGCATCTAGTGGCAGGCTATGGGTGGGAAGTGACAGTTCATCTGGTGGCAGGCTATGGGTGGCAAGTGGCACACTGCATCTGGACGCAGGCTATGGGTGGCAAGTGGCACACTGCATCTGGTGGAAGGCTTCGGGTGGCAAATGACACTGCATCTGGTGGCAGGCTATGGGTGGCAAGTGGCACACTGCATCTGGTGGCAGGCTGTGGGTGGCAAGTGACAAACTGCATCGGGTGGCAAGTGGCACATTGCATCTGGCACCAAGTGACAGTGGTAAGTGACACACTGCATCTGGTGGCAGGCGACGGTGGCAACTGACACGCTGTATCCGGTGGCAAATGACACACTGGATCTGGTGGCAGGCAATGCTGGCAAGTGAAAAGCTGCATCTGGTGGCAGGCGACAGTGGCATGCTTCATGTGGTGGCAAGTGACAAGCACAGGGTCCCCATTGATTCCGCATTATAGTGAGTTGAACTATTTAATTTTATATTACAATTTAGTAATAGAAATATCTGGTGGCAGGCTATGGGTGGCAAGTGACACGCTGCATCTGGCGGCAGGTGATGGTGGCAAGTGATACACTGCATCTGGCGGCAGGCGACAGTGGCAAGTGACACGCTATATCTGGTGGCAAATGACACACTGGATCTGGTGGCAGGCAACGCTGGCAATTGACAAGCTGCATCTGGTGGCAGACGACAGTGGCATGCTTCATCTGGTGGCAGGTGACAAGCACAGGAATCCCATTGATTCTGCATTATAGTGAGTTGAACTATTTCATTTTATATTACAATGTAGTAATAGAAATATCTGGTGGCACGATATGGGTGGCAAGTGACACGCTGCATCTGGCGGCAGGTGATGGTGGCAAGTAACACGATACATCTGGTGGCAGGCGACGGTGGCATGCTTCATCTGGTGGCAAATGACAAGCACAGGATTCCCATTGGTTCTGCATTATAGTGAGTTGAACTATTTAATTTTATATTACAATGTAGTAATACAAATATCTGGTGGCAGGCTAGGGGTGGGAAGTGACACTGCATCTGGTGGCAGGCTATGGTTGGCAAGTGACACTGCATCTGGTGGCAGGCTTCCTGAGCTGGCTATTTAATTTCTCTCACCTGCTTCTGAAAGAAGCTTCCGGAATAAAGGGCAGGGAGATTTAAATAGCCAGCATGAATATTTATCACTCAATCCCTGGAAGGAGATGTCCAGAAGGTGGCTGGAGATGTGATAAATATTTGGAGGGCCTGATCAGAGTGTTCTTTCCTCTCCAGGGAGGGTTCCAGTTTTCCTGGGGCTGCTGTCCGTATGAGAGAGCTGCTGAGATATAAGATTGCAGTCTGGGCCTTGGCAGGAGCTGGTCTGAGGGCCTGGTGAAGATTGCTGATAGATGATTTGCTGGAGGGCACCAGCCTGAAGTCCTGGTCTAGAGAAGGATCTTTCGTCTCCCTCACTGAGGATCTACATGTGGGTGCTGGGTGGCAGACAGGTTCTGTGATAGACACTGTGAAAAAGACCTGATTTGGGACTGTAGTGTGTGTGTGCCTGTTCATGAAAGGAATTTTAGCTAAGAAGGTTGTCCTCCTATTGATTGATAATTTTGTTTTGGATTATCCTGGGATTCTCGCCTGTTCTAATTATTCAGCAGTTAAAGTAATTCATTTATTAAGCAATAAATGGTTATTATTTTAAGTATTTCACAATAAAGCCCCATACACACGGTCGGACTTTTTCATGGATTCTGTCCGATCGGACAAGGTTGTTGAAAAATCAGACCGTGTGTATGCACCATCGGACAGTGTTCGTCGGTTTGACCGACGGACAAAGTCTTATCTCCTGCTGGAAAGATTTGCCGTCAACACGGTCCGATCACACCAAATCCGATCGTGTGTACGGTTGTCCGACCGGACAAAGTGCTACGCATGCTCAGATCACATTACAAGACCAAAGCTATTGGCTACTAGCCTCTACGTAGTCCCGTCGTAGGCAACAAACGTCACCACGTTCAGAATGATCGGATTTTCCGACAACTTTGTCCGACCGTGTGTACGCAAAACCAACATCGGACAAAGTATGACGGACATGGTCCGACGGACCTGGTCCGCGGATTGTCCGACCGTGTGTATGGGGCTTAAGAGTTATTTCAGTTCACTTACATAGGATATATGAAAAGCGATACACTATCTTTTACAATTATTTTGTTCTAAATGGTGAATAAACAGGGGTGGGAGCTGTTTTTCTTTTTTATACCATTTTTTTTTCAAACTGTGGTTTCTATAGGCAATACAGGGATTTACTGTTTAATTTGTATTGATTTATTTATTTTGCTTCAATGCAACTATAGGAATTAGATTTGTGAATCAGTCAGCTCATCTGAAATGTATGTAAATTCATAATTCAGAGCACCTTTGTATTTTGTAAATTAGTTTGTGTGGCTTTATTCCACAATCACAAAAATAAACATACTGACATACTGATACATGTAGAATGTAGGTGTCTTTGTCTTTCACAGAATTTTGTCTAATAAACATGTTCAGCATCTAGAAATACACAGGATATTCTATAATTATCCCACAACGATGGTCACTATACCCACAGTAATGATAAAGCAGTGCATTATGGAAATTTGACAGTTACTTAAAACACATAGGTAAATATAGCACAATACCTGGAAGTGGATTTAGAGGATGTCCCTGAAGACTTTTATTTTCTCCAGCAAATAATGAAATTATAATAATTACACAGACCTCTGCATGGCATCTTGCCATCGGTATGAGTTGTGCACAGATCAAGAAGACCTCCAGGACAAAGCCAGTGTTAAACTTGCATAAAATCATATGTCTTCTTGGAGAGAGTAATGGCTGCTTTGTTGCACAGAAGCAGGGCGCTTCCTAATGCCGCGTACACACAATCGGACATTCCGACAACAAAATCCTATGTTTTTTTTCCAACGGATGTTGGCTCAAACTTGTCTTGCATACACACGGTCACACAAAGTTGGTTGGAAATTCCGAACGTCAAGAATGCAGTGACGTACAACATGTACGACGAGCCAAGAAAAAATAAGTTCAATAGCCAGTGCTGCTCTTCTGCTTGATTCCGAGCATGCGTGGCACTTTCTGAGCAGGAATTGTCTACACACGCAACAGATTTTGTTGTCGGAAAATTTGAGAACCAGATCTCAAATTTTGTGCAATGGAAATTCCGATGGAAACTAGGCGACGGAGCCTACACACGGTCGGAATTTTCCGACAACAGGCTCCGATCGCACATTTGCCGTCGGAAAGTATGACCATGTGTACGCGGCATTAGGCCTGATTTACACCTCTGCAGGTTGCAGTTTGCATATTGCAGGTGCATTTTGTGTTTTTCATTACACACTTTTGATCCATTGAAGTCTATGGAACCAAAAACCAGAAAAAAGTCCCTGGCCTGTTCCATAAAATGCACAGGTGTGAACTAAATCCATAGGAAACCATGTTAACCGCTTCCCGACCGCCCCATGTAGATATACGTCTACAGAATGGCACGGGCAGGCAAAACCACGTACCTGTACGTGGCCCTTTAAATGCCTGCCCTTGGGTCGCGCGCGCGCGCCGCCAGCGGTGCGCTCGCGACCCGGTCGGGAGCTCCGTGACCCCGGCCGCGGGACCAGCGGACCCGATTGCCGCTGGTGTCCCGCGATCGGGTTACGGAGCTGAAGAACGGGGAGAGGTTTGTGTAAACAAACCTCTCCCCGCGCTTCCTACGCTGCCTGTCATTGATTGGCTGTTCCCGGTCATCGGGAAAGCCAATCAATGACGTCAGACGTCAGCCCCGCCCCCTAATGTAAAAAAACACACACACGTCAGAGCCCATAACCCCTCCCCCTAGTGGTTAACTCTTTCACTACAACTGTAGGAATCCATGCATTTAAATAGCATTGATTGCTGTATAAATGACAATGGTCCCAAAAATGTGTCAAAAATGTCAGATGTGTCCGCCGTAATGTCGCAGTCACAATAAAAATCGATGATCGCCGCCATTACTAGTAAAAAAAAAATATTAATAAAAATGCTATAAAACTATCCCCTATTTTGTAAACGCTATAACTTTTGCGCAAACCAATCAATAATCGCTAATTGCGATTTTTTTTTTTTTACCAAAAATATGTAGAAGAATACGTATCGGCCTAAACTAAGGAAAAAAAATGTTTTTTTATATATTTTTTGGGGATATTTATTATAGCAAAAAGCAAAAAATATTGAATTTTTTTCAAAATTGTCGCTCTATTTTTGTTTATAGCGTAAAAAATAAAAACCGCAGGGGCGATCAAATACCACCAAAAGAAAGCTCTATTTGTGGGAAAAAAAGGACGCCAATTTTGTTTTGGAGCCACGTCGCACGACTGCGCAATTGTCAGTTAAAGCGACGCAGTGCCGAATCGCAAAAAGGGGCCTGGTCCTTTGGCTGCCAATTGGTCCAGGGCTGAAGTGGTTAAATGGACTGTAGTGTGTTTCTGCAAAACTGAAAACGCACTAAAAAATGCATAGGTGTGAACCAGGCCTAAGACTGGCTTTATTTTCTGCTATAGAATGAACATATTATGGAACATTGTTTTTCTTCCATACAGATAAAACTAAAACATGATAAACTGCGCCTTTGGACAGATTTGGATTTCTGCCAGACATATCGTTTGATGGGCAAATAATTAAATTTTAGTCTCATCTGACCATAACACCTTTTTCCATGTGGCCTCAGAATCTTAAAGGTGCATTTAAGGTGGTCAGATGAGACTATAATTGAACTATTTGGCCTCAACACCAAACAATATGTATGGTAGAAATCGAATACAGCTCACCATCCAAATAGCACCTTTCCTACAGTAAGCCCGGGTTCACACTATAACCCGCTGCGGCTCGCACAGGTGCGCTGTGCGTCCCTGTTCCCCATTTTAGGGACGAATCAGGGCCGATTCTATGCCTGAATTCGGCCCTGAAACGGAGCCAAAGACGCACAGCGTTTTTGTGTAGTGCGCTCCGCAGCCGCCCCAGAGATATGTGAACCGGCTCTATAGGGAGCCAGTCACATTCTCCTACTATGCGAATTAGATGCGGGGAAACGCACATCTAATTCGCATAGGTGTGAACCCGGGCTAAAGTATAGAGGTGGTAA
This sequence comes from Lithobates sylvaticus, assembly GCA_028564925.1. Lineage (NCBI taxonomy): Eukaryota > Metazoa > Chordata > Amphibia > Anura > Ranidae > Lithobates > Lithobates sylvaticus. Next base: position 652,660,077 of record CM053026.1, read on the forward strand.
TATCCTGTTATGGGGGTGTTTCTCTGCAGCAGGGACTGGAGCACTTGTCAGGATAAAAGAAAAATAGATGGGGCAAAATACCATTACATTCTTGAGGAATATTTGCTGCCCTCTGCCAGAAAGTTGTCAATGAGAAAAAAGGTTTACCTTACCCAAAGCACACAGCAAAAATGACCACACAGTGGTTGAAGGAGAAAAAAGTGAATGTCCTTGCATGGCCTAGCCAGAGATCAGACTTAAACCCCATTAAATATCTGTGAAATGACTTGAAGACTGCAGTCCACAAACGGTCACCATCAAATTTAACTTTAAAAGAAGAATGGGCAAATATTGCAAAGTCTAGATTTGCAAAGTTAGTGGAGACATTTCCCAACAGACTAAAGGCTGTAATTAAAGCAAAATGTGGTCCAACAAAATACTGACATAAGGGGTGATCCCTTTTCCAACTCAGTGATTCTGTTTTTGAATTTATTATTATTTTTTTGACATGTTTATGTTATATCTTTCACTTGAATGTTATAATTTGCACTAGTAAATTAGGCTGGATAAATCAAAAACTGTGTCTGTCTTCATTTCAAGCTGCAAAGCAACAAGATGTGATTATTTTAACGGGGGTGATTCTTTTCTATACCCACTGTACCTGTCTAGGCACATTTGAATTTCGTGCATGCTGCCCCACTTGTAGAATGCACAGGACACTTTTTAAAATTCACTTTCTTCAATCCCGGATTGCCCATAGGGCAAACCAGGCACATGCCCGGTGGGCCGCGGCCGCTGGGGCCGCCAGGCTGCAAGTCCTTGCGGGGCCCAAGGCTTGAGCTTGCGCCGCTCATCTAGCCTCTCCGCGGCCACCCGTCTACCAGTTAAGCTCATCCATTGGCGCCGGGGGAGGAGCTAGATGAGGCGCCTTTGGCCTCTCCGCGACCGTGCGGCCACCCGTATAGGTCAGCCGACGGTGCTGGGAGGAGGAGCCAGAGCAGACACCTTGGAGCCGGAACAGAAAACGTGAGTTCAGCCCCCCCCCCCTCCTCCGTAAACTGGATAGGAGGAGCAGTGGGGGCGGCTGCATATAGAACAATAATTTTCTCCATCTTCCTCCTGCAGTATCGGAATGTCTGCGAGAGGTAGAGGAGAAGCAGGCATTCCGAGACTGCAGGAGGAAGATGGAAAGAATTATTCTTCTATATGCAGCCGCCCCCACTGCTCCTCCTATCCTGCTTCTCTCTGCTGCTCCCCCCTTGGCTCTCCACCACACCCATACTCTCTGCCACCCCCGTGCTCTCCACATCACCCCCATGCTCTCCGCTGCCCCCCCCGTGCTCTCTGCCGCCCCCATGCTCTCCACCTCCCCCCATGATCTCTGCCACCCCCCCATGATCTCTGCCACCCCCCCATACTCTCAACCTCCCCCCATACTCTCCACCTCCCCCCATGCTCTCTGCCACCCCTGCATACTCTCCACCTCCCCCCATACTCTCTGCCACCCCCCATACTCTCCACCTCCCCGCTTACTCTCCATCTCCCCCCATGCTCTCTGCCACCCCCCATACTCTCCACCTCCCCCCATGCTCTCTGCCACCCCCCCCATACTCTCCACCTCCCCCTCCATACTCTCCACCTCCCCCATGCTCTCTGCCACCCCCCATACTCTCCACCTCCCCCATGCTCTCTGCCACCCCCCATGCTCTCTGCCTCCCCCCCATACTCTGCACCTCCCCCCATACTCTCCACCTCCCCCATGCTCTCTGCCCCCCCCCCCATCCCCCATACTCTTCACCTCCCCATCATACTTTCCACCTCCCCCCGTGCTCTCTGCCACCCCCATACTCTCCACCTGCCCCCCATACTCTCTGCCCCCCATGCTCTCTGTCACCCCCCCATACCCTACACCTCCCCCATACGCTCCACCTCCCCCATGCTCTCTGCCACCCCCCCCATACTCTCCACCTCCCCTTATGCTCTCCACCTCCCCCCATGCTCTCTGCCAACCCCATACTCTCCACCTCCCCCTCATGCTCTCCCCCATGCTCTCTGCCACCCCCCCATACTCTCCACCCCCTCATAATCTCCACCTCCCCCATGCTCTCTGCCCCCCCCCCATACTCTCCACCTCCCCCCATGCTATCTGCCCCCCATACTCTTCACCTCCCCCCATACTCTCCACCTCCCCCATGCTCTCTGCCACCCCCCATGCTCTCTGCCACCCCCCATACTCTCCACCTCCCCCCATACTCTCTGCCACCCCCATACTCTCCACCTCCCCCCATACTCTCTGCCACCCCCATACTCTCCACCTCCCCCCATACTCTCCGCCTCCCCCCATGCTCTCTGCCAACCCCCATTGCTCTCTGCCACCCCCCCATACTCTACACCTCCCCCATGCTCTCTGCCACCCCCCATACTCTCCACCTCCCCCCATGCTCTCTGTCACCCCCCATACTCGCCACCTCCCCCCATGCTCTCTGTCACCCCCCATGATCTCTGCCACCCCCATACTCTCAACATCCCCCCCATGCTCTCTGCCACCCCTATACTCTCCACCTCCCCCATGCTCTCTGCCACTCCCCCCATACTCTCCACCCCCCCCAACACCCCCATGCCCTCCACCTCCCAAAGCTCTCTACCACCCCCCCATACTCTCCCCCCCATACTCACCACCTCCCCCCATGCTCTCTACCACCCCCCATGCTCTTCACCTCCCCCATGCTCTCTGCCACCCCCCCCCCCATACTCTCCACCTCCCCCATACTCTCTGCCACTCCTCCATACTCTCCCCCTGTGCTCTCCACCCCCCCTATGCTCTTCACATCACCCCATGCTCACCGTTGCCCCCCTTGTGCTCTCCACATCTACCCCCCGCTCTCCACTTCCCCCCCTGTGCTCTCCACATCCCCCATGCTCTCTGTTGCCCCCCATACTCTCCACCTCCCCCATGCTCTCTGCCACTCCCCCATACTCTCCCCTGTGCTCTCCACCTCCCCCTATGCTCTTCACATCACCCCATGCTCTCCGTTGCCCTCTTGTGGTCTCCACATCTACCCCACGCTCTACGCTTCCCCCCCCCTGTGCTCTCCACATCCCCCCATGCTCTCTGTTGTCCCCCATGCTCTCCGCTGCCCCCTGTGCTCTCCACCCCCCCATGCTCTCCGCCGCCCTCTCTGTGCTCTCCACCTCCCCCCATGCCCTCCACCTCCCCCCATGCCCTCCACCTCCCCCATGCCCTCCACCTCCCCCCCATGCTCTCTGTCACCCCCATGCTCTCCACTGCCCCCCTGTGCTCTCCACATCACCCCACGCTCTCCACTTCCCCCATGCTCTCCGTTGCCCCCCACGCTCTCCAGCTCCCCGTATGCTCTCCGCCACTCCCCCCTGTGCTCTTCACATCCCCTATGCTCTCCACCAGTCCCCCTGTGCTCTTCACATCCCCCATGCACTTCGCCACCCTCCCTGTGCTCTCCACATACCCCATGCTCTCCCATGCCCTCCCTGTGCTCTCCACCTCCCTCCATGCTCTCCCCTGCCCTCCCTGTTCTCTCCACCTTCCCCCATGCTGTCCACTGCCCCCCTGTGCGCTCCACCTCCCCTCATGCTCTCCGCTGCCCCCCCTGTGCTCTCCTCTTCCTCCCTGTGTTCTCTGCCTCTCCCCTGTGCTCTCGTCCCACCCTATGTTCTCAAGGTTCTTCTCTGTGCTCTCCAACCCCCCATGCTCTTTCCTGGTCCAACGTCAACCCCCCCTACACCTCTGCTGGGTTCCCCCCTCCCCTCTCTCAGGGGATCTGTCAGGGTGGAGAGTGGGGAACGGGCCGGTTAACATGTCATGGGCTGCTCAATCCAAAATGCCCAGGCCTATTTTTTGTCCCAAGTCCGGGCCTGAGATTCTTTCTCCGTATGCCAAAAGAGAGTTGGTCTTAATCAGCTCCACTTTCATAAGAATGCCTAATTAATAAGTCACAATACATTAACAAGAGGGATTAATGCCAGAAAAGTGGTGCAGCAGCTGTATTGAATTCCCCCCATTACTATCTGCATCCAAGCTCGATCAGGGGCTCAATTCTTACGTAACCACTCAGAAGATCGGTTACATGTGAACAACAGCGACCCCAGACATTCATTTGTATGAAGTAAAATCTGACAGCCGCAGTGGCAGTGCGCTGAGAACCGCTGTCAAGAAACTACTGATTCTCTTTGGTGGTCACTCCTGTGCGGCCTTGTAAATGTAGCCTTTCTGAAAAAGATCACCATAGAAAAAGGTCACCAAAGAAATTAAAATTGTAACTTGTCTTTAGTGATCAAACATGTTTCATTTTTTTATCCTCTATGAAGATGAAACAAGTATTCTGATTGGTCAATACAAGCAACATCTACGTTTGGATGCCCACTTTCCTTTCTCTTATTTTTTCATAAGCCTCCAAAGTCTTCCTCCTTGTTTGTAAATTTGTGCAGTATAATTTCATCTGTTAGACAGAATCCCATTTCCTCTTCCTTTCCGAGGCATTGCAGTGCATTCTTCTCCTCTTCCTGTACAGCCGGCTGACTGCACATACCAAGTCATTTGCTCACCTACACAGTCATGCTTTCTCACAAATGTTTGATGTCCTTCTTACTGTATTTATGTATGGGGTAAAGCAAAAGACCTACAGGATATGTTTCTATTTATAATTGCATTGCTGGTTAATTCTCTTCACATGGCACCTCTTTTTTGTTTTATTTGCATAACGATTTGGTAATAAGGAAAAATTCATTTAATTAAAACCTAAAAATCTAGCCTTCAGATGTGAGCACATGGCTTGCTGCTGCTGCCATCTTTGTTTGAGTGAGTTGCTGAATAAATGGTCCTGGATTGAGCGTTGTCATCGGTGTTTGAATATATCTGTGCAATCATCCGTCCAGAGCTTATCTCTACGATCTTCTGTGCAAGCAAAGGCCTTGGCTGGGCTATAGCCACATGCCTGGTTTTGCTTGCCATCTGGTAAGCGAGTTTTTCTTAAGGTGGTGGCACACTTATTGAACAAACTCACTGTGGTGTTAATATTAGAAGAATTGATGATTATTATTCCACATTTCTTGCCATATGAGAGATGTTCTTAATTTCTACAATCAACTATTTGTTAATTGGACTTTATTAGCACGGCTTCTTCTTTCCTAAAAATCTAGCTATTTGTCAGTGCTACTGGTGGAAAAAAAAGCACCAAGCCCTAAAATTATAGATAACAGAAGTATAAAACACAAACCAATGCAGCGGTCAAGATGAGAAATAATTTGCAGTGTATGAAAGCCCACGTAATTTGAAATATAAGCAGAAACTGTTCAAATATTAAATGTTACATCATTTTTACTATGGTTGTAATAGCGCAGTGTTACGTGATATTTACAGAAAAATTTTTATCTATACGTATTAATATTTCACTAACTGGACTAAAACAGGGATCAAAGTAAACATGTGCACACCGATGCCATTACTTTATTCCAGTGCCGATTACATCAAGTAATCCTAATGGAATAAAGCTATGAGTACACAATCCAAGCCAAAGACCACATGCGGCCCAAGACGTCTATGATTGCGGCCAAACACAAAATTGTAAACTTACTTAAAAATTCAGATTTTTTTTGGGGGGGGGGGATTGTTTGTGTAGCACGGGTAGTGCTACACAAACAACCCCCCCCCCCCCAAAAAAAATCTGAATTTCAACCGTAGGGGCTGCAAGTGACAGGGTTCCCCACTGCTGCACAGCCAGGCACATAGCATCTTCAACTTGCATCCAGACACAAAAAACAGTACTTGAGCTTTGTTTTTTTTATTTTATTGAGGGCATAACTTGGATGGAGATAGGAATTATGGGATACCCAACTTGAAAATGACAAAACCAGGGTCAACTTCCTCCCTGTACACAGCGCCTCTTTATCCTCCTGCACAACTTGACTTGATCCTCTGTACAGCTCTGTTTGGCTCACTCTTTTTGTGGCTAACAGTCTCTGTTAGATCAGCAACAGCCCTTTACAGGCCAGGAACTCTCAGTCTCTTGGGAAAAGTAGCACATTTGTTGTGAACTGCATCCTGGAGTACCTCCAACTCGCTTGTAAACACTGGTCCCAGCTCTGCTTCTGAATGAAATGTTAAACCACATGTCTGCATCTTTATCAGCCCACCTGGCTGCTTCTTCACCAGTCTACCCTACTGACTCTCTGGAGATCTCCCAGGGCAAGATTTGATGAAGACAAGCACACCGCTGTCTTCAAGAGAGACCTCTTACATGTGGCAGTCTATCCCCTTGTCAGTCCCTGCACCGTGCTGATGTATTCACTCTGTCCCTGCTTTCGCTGCCTCTCAGGAAAGCCTCCGTCCAACTTCTCCTGTCGTAGGATTCCTCCAGGCCAGCACACAAGCCACAGCCCGAGGCTCAGCGCCCCCCCCCCCGCAAACTAGGGGGTTCACTCATAGGCCACCGATAGTCTCCTCAGCACTGCATCTCCATCTTTCACCCGACTCCCTGCCCAGCATGACTCATGTCTATTTAAGGACTTACTTAGACCCCTGCCAGGCCTACCTTCTGGGGATTGGCTAAGGGCCCCTAAATATGCAGAACAGCCCCTCCTAGCCCCCTAACCTCTACTTTCCAGAACATTCTCCAACATTCTAGAACCAGGAGGAGGCACCGGAGGCACTGTTGTATGAGTCATGCTGCCCTGAATTCTAATAACCCTGACCCATTTTCAGACTCACAGGATTATTCATTAACCAGGATAAAGTTTGCCTACTCTCACACTAGTAGCACACACTAGAGGGTGCTACACTTGCAAAAATGTGTTTACACTTAGCGAACACATGAGGCAGAAAATATTTTACAGTTTTTCTATATTGAACTTTTATGAGTTTTATCTTCCCAAAGAATATTCTTCACAATCACGCTTTATCCAGGTCATCAGTTTTCAGCAGCACTTATATTTGTGATCAACTATTTTCAAGAATGAAGTACACAAAGGGTAAAATTAGAACCAAAATATCTGATGAGCACCTTGAGAATTTCATTGAGAATTGCTATTACATAAATCCAACCAGATATTGATGCGTTAGTTTATCAAAAAGCAGTGTCAAATATTGCACTAGTTTTTTGTAGCCCAATTTTACTTTTATAATAAAAAATATTACAAAAAAATAAGTTTTCTTACTCAAATATGTACATTATCTATATAAGAGATTGTTAACTTGTGATCTGCCTGACATTTTCTGCTCATCATTAATCCTTATTCTTCGTGTATTTTATGTGTGGCCCAAGACTATTCCTCTTCTTCCAATGTGGCCCAGGAAGGTCAAAATGTTGGACACCCCTGATATAAGCAGTGGTGAAGTGACCTCAGTGGAGTTACTTTTAAGCTTTTATCAAGGTCTGTTCCTAGAAGCCACGTAGGCCAGGCCTGGGGGAGAGGTTCTCATGGTGTCCTGTAAAAAGCTTGGTGCTCCCCTGGGTCTGTTTATAATGTGATGCCACATATGTAATGGAATCTGTGATGAGAGAAATCTGGAGGGTGCCATTGTTGACTTTTGAAATAACTGACCTGGAACAACTAAGCAGCATATAAAGAGAAGTTGAGTCAGGAAAAATAGCTGTCCCTGTATTGGAGTTAAGGGCCTATAAACTGCAATATTTTTTATTTTTTAAATCATGTACATTGTGGAATTTTTTTTTTTTTTAAATGTTATTGTGTCTGAAAGCTTGTGTGTACTTATATTTAGTGCAGTGATTTTGTTTTTTCAGGATATTCCCAGGCCTTATGTTGTTTATAACATAGCAAAAGCATAGCAGGAAGGATGCACATTATAGGGGAAATTCATCAAGGGTGCAGTTGTCAGAATCTGGAGCAGTGTCAGGGTTGGCCTCAGCCCTTCCTTTTCAAAGCTGGCTGCTCAGCTGTCGGCTAATTTGCAGTTCCTATCTCTCCACAGTGACTCACCTGTTGATGATATCCTGCTCGTCAGTCCTGCCTACTTAAAGCGGGAGTAAACCCGCTGACACTTTTGTTTTGTATATACCTGTAAGGGAAAGGCATAATGAGCTAGTATGCACTGCATTCCTTCTGGCTCCAGATCCTGCTTGCTGTTCTACTATGCTCATCTCTGGCTCCCTGACATTTTGGCTTGTCTGACTATCCGATCTGGTTCCTGAACTCTGGCTATGTTTTGAATATGTTTACTCTGTTTACCTTTTTATTATTATTATTATTATTATTATTATTAATAAACAAGTGTGATTTAACTGTACTTCTGTCTCAATCTGATTCATGGTTTCTGACAAGCAGTTGTGCATGGCATCCAAGCAGCATCTATCTTCTGCTTGTTCAATTAAGCTTTGAAAATAAAGGATAGAGGTTGTCATTCACAGCTGTCCCTGATTCTAGCTTTTTCAGTTCTGATAAATTCTCCTTTATCAGTTATACATCATAAAGGGGCACCTACTTTTTGGTAATGCTCCTATGAGTCTGGCGGGCGGTACATGAAGTACATCAAATTATTTTCTTCTAAGACCCCCTAAGGTGTCCCTTGACATTTTATGGTTGCTTCTGGATTTTGGAGTGAATGTGAATCGGTCTGATTCTTCTGGAATAGCCTGCAGTGTAGGAGTCCTGACTGCTGTGCTTGCTGGTCTATGTACTTTTCACGTGACTGCATATGACTTTTCACATGTCACAGCACGTGACTGCATCTTTATTCTCTGTCTACCCTGACTTTTCACATGTCACAGCACGTGACTGCATCTTTATTCTCTGTCTACCCTGCTGAAGCTGGTAAGTTGCAGTATACATTATGACTCAATCCCCCAGGTGTGAAGAAAAATCTGATTGGCCACACTTTCATAAAATCACCTTTATTGATACATATACAAATAAGTGGGTTACATGTCCACAGTCCACTTGACATACTTTACACATTTGGGGGTTTGGGGAGACCTGGGGGATTGAGAAATTGAAAAACCGCTCAAGGTGAGTCTTCACCTATCCTACATCCACTGCACAATGATGGGTGCTAGCCAAGTTTAGCACAGAAATCCTGATGTGAAAAAAATCTGGTTAGCCCCAATTCCATAAAATCACTTTTATTGATGCATAATTCACAACAACAATCCACAATGTACAGATGAGGGATGTAGCATTCAGCTAACACGGTTCATGCCATCATAGGTGCTTAATCATAGCACAAATGATATAGCTATATAATTTGAGCTATGATTAAGCACCTATGATGGCGTAAAACAAAATAGCTGTATGCTATATGCCTCATCTGTACATGCACGTACATCTGTACAATAGCCAAGTGGGCTATTTAAACAGGCTTCAGTATAGGCTCATTTCTTTTTGGTCTGCAGCTTCTGTGTGTCATTCCTGATACCTATGTTGACCTCTGATCCAGCTTACTTCTGACCTGTGTTTGTCGGCTACCTGCCCCAACCTCTGCTTGTCTTTGGATTCTGCTTCTGCCGCCTGTTTCTGCTTGATCAATCTCCTGTTGCTGATTTGGCTTGGTTTACTTGATGGGGAAAGTTGTTTGCTGGGGGTGGGGATGCCTAGGCGTAAAGTTGTAAAGCTCTCAGTCCAGCAAGCTCTCATCTGGTTCCTGCTTTCAGCTGCCTACTACAGTCTGCTTCCGGACAATCTCTGTGCCAGCTCATCTCCTACCAGCCTGCTCTGCTGCCACATCCACCTGCTGACTGCTGCAACACAGACTACTAGACTGATTACAAGCACTCATACCTTGCTGTACTCCTGTGGCTGCTGTCTCACTACACCAGTGGCAACCAAGCTTTACACGTCAGGCTCACTCACTAGGTACATAACAGAGCTGCACCACTGAACGTAGTATTTTTTTTTTCCAGCACACCCCATTGCAACACAATGGTGTGAACTGATTTCCTAGGAAACAAGGCAAATTGCTTTTTCTTTGAGTCGGCACTATGCTGGGCAGAGGCAAGGTCATTTTTTAAACATTGCTAGGAGGAGTTTCCTTGCTTCTGCTTAAAGCATCTTTTCTCTTCTTCCATAACAAGTGTTAATTAGTGTACACTGCCTGTGGCACATGTGCCATCCAAAAGCAAAAGTGGAGTGACATGGAATCTAGAAGAAGTGGCAAAAAAGATGAAGGCACTGAAGAAGGAAGCAACAAAGCTTCAGCTCTGCCCTGTCATTGTTGAATGAGGGCAAACAGGCAGGTGGGTCTGCCATAATGTACAGGCTACACAGCGCCATGGAACTGCACTTTTGTTTCAAGTAATCCTGACCTCTACACTCTGTATAGTAGACTGTACATAGCATACTTCTAACTGCTACACTCTGTACATTACATACTCCTGATTCCTTTACTCTGTACATTACATACTCTTGACCCTTGCACTCTGAACGTAGGCTTAAGTTTTAAAGCCCTCCCGCTGTTAGTGACGTTTTTCCACACTTACATTACACAGCAGAATGTTGAGTGCGCCACCTAATTCTTCTCCTTTGCATTCCAAATGTGTGTGTGTGGGTGTGTGTGCGGGGGGGGGGGGGGGGGGTAGTGTCTGTCAGGTATGTGTTAAGGGGCACCATGATTTCTAATGGCAGCCCTCCATATAAAATCACTTAAATTAAATTAGCACCTATTGTGCATAATGTAATATTGTACAATACATATTGCTAAAAGAATGAAGTACGTGTTTATTTTTCAGAAACACAGCTGGGCAGTAACAATGTCCAGGTGTTTTTAATGGTTATGTCATATACCGATGACATTTATCCTTTGGAATTGTGCTTCAACTTATTTCTGTTTTGGGAATCATCTGGGAATCTCATAATAAACCCTGCCATATGGAGAGGCACATGGATTTTTTGCCAGGTTAATTACACATCAGAAATTGCATTTTACTTAAAACAATGTGACTGGGACTGAAGCTTTTTTTTAAGTTAATGTTTTGGTATTTAAGCTGAACTCCAGGCAAGCGGCTAAATACACATTTGGAAAACATACCCAGGGACAGTTTAACCTACAGGAGGACCAGACACTGGCAAACAAAAATTCTGTTGGCCAGCCCAGGATAACCCCCCTGTTTCCAGCATGGGTCAGTTTGTAGCATGCAATACCAAGCGCATGATCATAAATACAAAAGTACCTAAAGTGCCCGTATAGATCCTAAAATAATTTTATGGTGAGTAAAAATATGATATTTTCATTCTGGTCTATTGAGGGACACAAAAAGTTTTTAATTTTTGGTCATCTACTGTCGGGATCTAAGAGAGTCCTAAAAGTGCAACTAAAGACAAAACATAATTTTTTTAGTTTTGGATAGAGTGGAATGGGATTAGAACACCGGTCATTTTTTATTGCTATATGTGCCCCCGTTAGGCAGATTCACCCTCTCTATTTGTCCTGTTTACTGTTGTCATGAAAAGTGAATGTAAAAGAAAATCCCAATTTCTGGGTTGATACCAGAACAGTCTTATGCCCCGTACACACGGTCGTAAATTCTGACCACAAAATCCGTCTGATTTTTTCCAAAACTGGAGTTGCATACACACGGTCGGACAAAGTTGTCGGAAAATCCGATCATTCTGAACGTGGTGACGTTCGTTGCGTACAACGGAACTATGTAGAGGCTAGTAGCCAATAGCTTTGGTCTTGTAATGTGATCTGAGCATGCGTGGCACTTTGTCCGTCGTAATTCGCTACACACGATCGGAAAAAGTCCGATCGGACTTTGTTGTCGGAAAATTTGAGAGCAGGATCTCAAAATTTTTACGTCTGAATTTCCGACAGAAAAAGTCAGATGGAGCCCACACACGGTCGGATTTTCCGACAACATGGTCCGATGGGACATTTTCCGTCGGAAATTCCGACCGTGTGTACGGGGCAATAGAGGGGAAATCTTCCAATGTTCCAACATTAGTTCCTGTGAGCTGTTCTCGCCACGGGATACCCTAACTTTGAAGGGATTTCCTCTCACTTTCTATTTTGGTTATGGGACAGGAAGTAAAAAGAAATCTCCCCTATGGGGTACAGATGGCAAAAAAAAATCAAAAGTGGTTATAACTCTCTACTCTACTCTACTCTACTCTATCCAAAATGAAAAAATAAATTTTGCTTTTAGTTTTACTTTACCAGGGAAAAAGTGCATTCTTCGTGAATATCAGATTCCACCAATAAAGAGGGCCTAACCCCAGGTGAACAGGTTCCATTAAGTCAATCAGGCATTCCCTGATCATGTCAGAGGATACCGGCAGCAGGAGACTTTTTTGTTCTATATGCAGACAGTCCAGAGTGACACAAGGCCCTCCTCTGACATCCTTCAACTGTAATGCAGGGTCTGAGATGCACCTGGTGATAGAACCTCACTTCTATGTTCAGAAGCTACTAGTTGGGAAGAACTGGCCTCCATGGGATCACCCTTAAGAGATTAGTGCAGTTAAGACTAAGACTAAGACTAAGACTAAGGTCTATCTGGCAGTGGTTGTTAATCTCTTGCATATTTTTCATTCTATATACTACATTCTAATTTAGAACTGTGAACCTGTGATTATATGTGTGCCACTTAGACATGGCCTTTACCCTAGGTGAGGAAATAGACCGAGAGATCAAGACAGCATTCCAGGCAGACACACCCCAAGCTTTTGACCAGGAGTCCGAAATTAAGAATAAATTCAAAGAGCATAAAAAACTCTTAACCAAACACCTGAACCGAAAGTGGGATGTGTCTTCCTTGGAAAATTATATTAACCATCGCATAGTTCCTAGAGGACTACGCGACAAAACTATACCAGCAGAACATTTACATACAGAGAGCTTCCTTCTGAAATGGAAGGAGATCTGCATTGAGCACGGCTGGCCGTTATGCAATTGATAGTCGATGAAGAAACCAACCAGCTGGTAGCTCTACAGGAGCAGATAGCCGAGAGTTCATCCAATTTAGAAGCGTTCAAAGATGAGGAAGAATTTATAAGACAGAATGAGATCCTTAAAAAGGAGATTGAAAAAACGCAACTAAATCTGAAAATTACTAAACAGGCAAAATTCAAACGTGATGTTAGTGACTTTGAAAGGGACGAGGCTTTTGATCTAACGATCAAACGTGGGAGGAGCCAGTCACGAGGGCGGGGACATCGTCAGAAGTCACGGTCCCGACGGTCGAAGTCTAATGGCTCTGATGATGATACGCAAAGAAAGGTGATTTTTTTAGATCAGACGGGGGTGGCAAAGACAGGAAGTCAGTTACCACCCCCGGCGGACAACACCAAAATAGCCTCCAACTTAAAAGAAAACAGAGCACGTACATACACGCGGAGCCAGAAAAGAAACTAACTCCTCCGTCTCCCCCAAACATGCCCCCCAAAAATATGGATGATTTAAAAATAGTCAACCTCACAGAAATAACACTCACAGACGAACATATAAAACTACTACAGAAGGGCATGTCCTTTTCTCCTACGAATAACATTGACGAATTCACTGTCTATAAAGACGTGGCCCTATTCTTACGGAAAGTCTTCTTCCGATCCCTGTATACCAAACAAGATGATTCTGATGATATCCTCTCTAACACTGACAAAGATGGACAACAGAGCCATGGACATACTAATGTCCTTACTGGATGAGAATGACCATGGCGTCGAGCCCCCCCTCCCCTTGCGACGTCAAACTAACATCAAAATCAAGTCACAAAAAATGCCACCCCTGTCGAAGAATAAATGGCTACACCTTTTCTTGGAGCTCGTGCAGAGGGACCTGGAAAAAATTAATTGGTCAGGCGGCTCTAATGACAACCTCTCAAAAGGGGAGCGAGCGGCCCTTAGAGAACTACAAAAAACGAAAAACATCGTTATAAAAAAGAGTGACAAAGGTGGTAATGTAGTATTACTAACACAATCAATGTACGAGAAAGAGGCTAAGCGCCTTCTCAACGATAAATCCACCTATGAGCCACTCGACCGTGACCCTTTTCCAGGTCTAGTGTGCGAACTAAACGAAAAGCTGCGATTTGCTAGAGACGACGGACTGTTGACCAAAAAAGAGTTTCAATACCTTGTGGTATGTGAGTTCAGTGTGCCAACCTTTTACCTGATCCCCAAGGTGCACAAAAACCTGCAAAATCCCCCAGGCCGCCCCATCGTGTCAGCCTGTCAGGGCCCTCTCGAACGGATCGGTCGATACCTGGACTCCCTGCTACAGGAGATGGTCCAAAATCTTCCGTCTTTTGTACAGGACACCAGACACGTCCTGTCCATAATATCCAACATTGAACCTTACCATAATCCGGATGAAATCTGGCTCGTGGGTATAGATGTCGAATCGCTATATACATCCATTCCCCACGAAGCGGGCATAAAGGCCGTGTCCAGCTTTTTGGAGGCTTCATACCCCCAGGCATCCCACCAAAACGAGTTCCTGATTGATCTATTGAAATTTGCATTGACAAACAACTACTTTCAGTTTTTGATGATATATTATCATCAAATAAGAGGAACTTCCATGGGAGCAGCCTGGGCTCCTTCTTACGCTTGCCTCCACCTGGGCCACTGGGAGGAAGAGGTAGTCTATCCCTCGACGATGTACCGCAGCCACGTACAGACCTGGCTGCGTTACATCGACGATGTATTGATGATATGGCGTGGCACTTTAGATGAATTGCACATATTCATGATGAATCTGAACATCAATGAACGCAACATCAAACTCACGTACAATTATGATCGTACGAGTTTACCCTTAACCTTGACCTTTGTGTTTCACTCAAAGACGGTCGCCTGGGTACCAACACTTTCCGAAAGACCACAGCAGCAAATACTTTGCTATTTGCATCGAGCCACCATCCGCACTGGCTCAAAAATGGGATACCGGTCGGGCAGTTCCTCCGCATTAAAAGGAACTGCACCGAACCCACCACAACCACACTCGAGACACAACAAAACACCCACCAACCAACCAAAACACCCAACCACACACTACAACACAAACGAACAAACCATAACCGACCAATACCGGATGCCACCGCAAAACCAACAACCCCCCAAGACCACTAACACACTCCAACTACCCCACAACCACCCACACATCACAACCACACACAACAACACTCCAACCCACACCCCAACCAACCCACACCACACCCAACAACAAACAAAAACCACACAAGCCCCAACCCCACCAACCCCACACACAACCATCCAGAAGTTGGTGCGCCGACCTAATTTTCCTTGCATTCAAAGGGAATGTGTGGGTGTTCGCTGACTTGGCGGGGGTGGGGTGGCTTCAGTCTGTCGATGCTAGTTAAGGTCCACCTATTATCTCCATGGCTAGCCCCCATTGAAAATATAATATATTATATAACTAACCATAATCTAAATATTGTACATACATCGTAAGCTAAAAAGTACATTAAATATTAAAAAAAGTAAAAACAAATGTACATGGTAGTTTTTAATGGTTTAATGTCATCAAGCCGATGACATTATCCTTAATACTGCTTCACAAGCTATTCTGGTTTGGGAATAAAATCTGGAATCTATCATATACCCGCCAGTGCCAACAGGAGAGGCCATTAGATTTTTTCTGCCTAAGCAATAATTACACATCAGAATGTTTTACTCTTAAACACACATGTGTACTGCACTGTAACCTATTGCTTTAAAGTAAACTGTTTTTGGTTTAAGCTAATACGACAAGCCTAAAATACATATTGGAACATACAGGCAGTTTTATCTCTGCATGGAGAACCACATCACTCATCAAACCCCCACCCCAAACCGAACCCCTCCTGTTTCATGGCGGGTCAGTTCTCTAAAGATATGCTGTCCATACCACCAGAATAAAAACAAAATAATAAAAGTGTAATAATCAAAAATAAAAATGAAGATAAAAACTTGATTTCTCATCTCGTCTTTTTACTGCACATCAAAAATGTTTTAAATTTCAGTCATTATCTGTCCTGATCTGTAAGAGTATTGAATAAAAATTTATTTTTTTATATATTAAATAATCCACCTTCCTTAAATCCGAGTGTCATTTGTTTACTAGTATAATCTGCCCCCCGTTTAATGGCAATCACACCTCACTATTGTCCATTTTACGTTTCATGAAAAGAATGTAACAAAAAACCCAACCAACACCTATCCCACAACACCCCACAACCCAAACCACCCTCCCCACCAACAACTCGTCTATTTATAATAAATCCCACCCCCATCTTTTTCCTCACAATCTGTATCCCATTCAACATCACACACTTCCGTGTAAGGGATCTTGCTACAGCAGACCAAATGACTTTTCTTGGAAGTTGATTTTGCATCAGCACTTTGATCACGTCGGCTGGTAATCGTATCAATAATCAGAAAGTCAGATTGCCTAGAACGGCTGGATTGTCGACAACATTGTGAGACAGAGAATCAATTTTCTAATCTGAATTCCGACAGAAAGCATATGACCCACAATGTTTGAAACATTGGTTGATTGGTACATTTTCCGTCAAAGAAATGTCGAGATTGTATACACGGACAACTGAAACAATCTTCAACAATTGTTCAACATTAAGTTCCAATGGAGCTGGTCTTCTCAGCCCATTTATCGACACTATAGACATTCCTCCACCCTTTTCCTATTTGGTAGGGTGACACATGAAACAAGAAATTCTACCATAAGAGGTTACAGGGCAAAATAATCAAAACAGTGGTTTTATAACCTCTATTCTGATTCTCAGAGCCGTACTTATCAAACTGAAAACAAGTTCATAACTTTGATTAGTTTTATTTACATGCAAAAGTCCCATTTTCGGAATATGATCCACTCAAATAAAGTTGTGCCTCTTGCATATTTTTCATTCTATATACTACATTCTAATTTAGAACTGTGAACCTGTGATTATATGTGTGCCACTTAGACATGGCCTTTACCCTAGGTGAGGAAATAGACCGAGAGATCAAGACAGCATTCCAGGCAGACACACCCCAAGCTTTTGACCAGGAGTCCGAAATTAAGAATAAATTCAAAGAGCATAAAAAACTCTTAACCAAACACCTGAACCGAAAGTGGGATGTGTCTTCCTTGGAAAATTATATTAACCATCGCATAGTTCCTAGAGGACTACGCGACAAAACTATACCAGCAGAACATTTACATACAGAGAGCTTCCTTCTGAAATGGAAGGAGATCTGCATTGAGCACGGCTTGGCCGTTATGCAATTGATAGTCGATGAAGAAACCAACCAGCTGGTAGCTCTACAGGAGCAGATAGCCGAGAGTTCATCCAATTTAGAAGCGTTCAAAGATGAGGAAGAATTTATAAGACAGAATGAGATCCTTAAAAAGGAGATTGAAAAAACGCAACTAAATCTGAAAATTACTAAACAGGCAAAATTCAAACGTGATGTTAGTGACTTTGAAAGGGACGAGGCTTTTGATCTAACGATCAAACGTGGGAGGAGCCAGTCACGAGGGCGGGGACATCGTCAGAAGTCACGGTCCCGACGGTCGAAGTCTAATGGCTCTGATGATGATACGCAAAGAAAGGTGATTTTTTTAGATCAGACGGGGGTGGCAAAGACAGGAAGTCAGTTACCACCCCCGGCGGACAACACCAAAATAGCCTCCAACTTAAAAGAAAACAGAGCACGTACATACACGCGGAGCCAGAAAAGAAACTAACTCCTCCGTCTCCCCCAAACATGCCCCCCAAAAATATGGATGATTTAAAAATAGTCAACCTCACAGAAATAACACTCACAGACGAACATATAAAACTACTACAGAAGGGCATGTCCTTTTCTCCTACGAATAACATGGACGAATTCACTGTCTATAAAGACGTGGCCCTATTCTTACGGAAAGTCTTCTTCCGATCCCTGTATACCAAACAAGATGATTCTGATGATATCCTCTCTAACACTGACAAAGATGGACAAAGAGCCATGGACATACTAATGTCCTTACTGGATGAGAATGACCATGGCGTCGAGCCCCCCCTCCCCTTGCGACGTCAAACTAACATCAAAATCAAGTCACAAAAAATGCCACCCCTGTCGAAGAATAAATGGCTACACCTTTTCTTGGAGCTCGTGCAGAGGGACCTGGAAAAAATTAATTGGTCAGGCGGCTCTAATGATAACCTCTCAAAAGGGGAGCGAGCGGCCCTTAGAGAACTACAAAAAACGAAAAACATCGTTATAAAAAAGAGTGACAAAGGTGGTAATGTAGTATTACTAACACAATCTATGTACGAGAAAGAGGCTAAGCGCCTTCTCAACGATAAATCCACCTATGAGCCACTCGACCGTGACCCTTTTCCAGGTCTAGTGTGCGAACTAAACGAAAAGCTGCGATTTGCTAGAGACGACGGACTGTTGACCAAAAAAGAGTTTCAATACCTTGTGGTATGTGAGTTCAGTGTGCCAACCTTTTACCTGATCCCCAAGGTGCACAAAAACCTGCAAAATCCCCCAGGCCGCCCTATCGTGTCAGCCTGTCAGGGCCCTCTCGAACGGATCGGTCGATACCTGGACTCCCTGCTACAGGAGATGGTCCAAAATCTTCCGTCTTTTGTACAGGACACCAGACACGTCCTGTCCATAATATCCAACATTGAACCTTACCATAATCCGGATGAAATCTGGCTCGTGGGTATAGATGTCGAATCGCTATATACATCCATTCCCCACGAAGCGGGCATAAAGGCCGTGTCCAGCTTTTTGGAGGCTTCATACCCCCAGGCATCCCACCAAAACGAGTTCCTGATTGATCTATTGAAATTTGCATTGACAAACAACTACTTTCAGTTTTTGATGATATATTATCATCAAATAAGAGGAACTTCCATGGGAGCAGCCTGGGCTCCTTCTTACGCTTGCCTCCACCTGGGCCACTGGGAGGAAGAGGTAGTCTATCCCTCGACGATGTACCGCAGCCACGTACAGACCTGGCTGCGTTACATCGACGATGTATTGATGATATGGCGTGGCACTTTAGATGAATTGCACATATTCATGATGAATCTGAACATCAATGAACGCAACATCAAACTCACGTACAATTATGATCGTACGAGTTTACCCTTCCTTGACCTTTGTGTTTCACTCAAAGACGGTCGCCTGGGTACCAACACTTTCCGAAAGACCACAGCAGCAAATACTTTGCTATTTGCATCGAGCCACCATCCGCAATGGCTCAAAAATGGGATACCGGTCGGGCAGTTCCTCCGCATTAAAAGGAACTGCACCGAACCCAGTGACTACAAAAAGGAAAGTGCTGAACTGTATACCCGATTTAGGGAGCGCGGCTACTCCCACACCCAAATTCGGCGAGCCAAAAAAACGGCAGCCTTAAGGGACCGTGAGAGTCTGCTCCAGGCAAAACCAAGACAGGATCTAGCTTTAGCAACTCCCTGCCAGGCCCCCGCCGAGCCAGCCAGAATCATCACCACCTTCGGCTCACAATGGAACGAGGTCCGCTTGGTGTTAGAAAAACATTGGAACATTCTGACTGGCTCTCCGGGCATTGGCAAAATTGTCGGTAATCGCCCCAAAATGGTCGCCAGACGAGCGAAAAATTTGGGCGATGTCCTAATGCAGTCCGAATTTGTGAAAACACCGGATGCAACATGGCTTTCCGACTACCCTCGGTCCAAGGGCATGTTCCCTTGTACTAAATGCCAAGTGTGCCCGTACGTGCACCGTACTGCCACCTTCTCTGACGCCTTGGGAAAAGAGCAATTTAAAATAATAGATCTTATTAACTGCTCCAGTACCCGTGTTATCTACATGATAACCTGCCCATGCCCTAAGATATACATAGGCAAAACTAAACGTCCTCTTAAAGTCAGGTTGGGTGAGCATTTGAGGGAAATAAGGGAGAAGGGTAAAATTCCGGAGAAGCCTCTGGCGAAACATTTCTATACACATCATGGCGGTGATCCATCAGGCCTAACGGTCAAAGGGATTTACCTACTCAAGCTACTGCCCAGACGTGGGGACTTCGACCGAATTTTACTTCAAAAAGAAAAATGGTGGGTGTATCGCCTTAAATCTTTGGCTCCAGTAGGCCTGAACACGGAACTTAATCTTCAGGCCTTTCTTGATGCCTAGTACCCATGGTCCATTTCCCTTTATCCCCTCCCCCCCCCCCCCTCTTGCTCCCCTTTCCCCCTCAAGGCCGGTTGAGAGAGAGGGGATCAAAATGAATAACACACTACACACCATATATCTAAATGCATTGGCGATACTATCTGTAAGGGTTAAAAATCCATTAAAAATAAAAAATAAAAATTAAAAAACAAAATATACATTTGGTTAAGCTTGTTATCCTCCGTGCTTCCTTAACACCTTTCTATTGTCATCAGAGCACCAAAAGAAACATCTCAATACTGCCATACATCGACAAGGCCCACTGGCCCTATAGGTAGACCCGGTGGCAACATAGTACAAATCTGCAACTAAAATAGAAGTGGTTATTCTAGTTCCCCATGCACAAGTGGCCGCTAACAGGAGGGGCTCATTATAGACTTCTATAAATGTGCGTGACCTTATAGCCAATATGACTTAACACTATTAGATGTCTAGTCTCCCTCCCCCTTTAAAAGGCCACCTCCTATATTGCGTGTATATGTCCATACTAGTCCCCAACCCTATTGCCAATTGCACTAAAAGGGACAAACGCGTGAGTTGCTTGAGTGTCCCAAGCAATAACGGACCAAACCTTAATCTATATGTAACGTCGGCATTTTTTCTCTGCATGGACGCACACTTTGCGGGGAATGCATTCCCCTGCATCCTTGCTATAATTGCCCTTTGCTCAGTACCATTCCGACTTTCCCCGATCGGCCCCTCATCCACTGCGCTTTGCTACATAGCGCGGCCTCTGTTCCTCCTAAAGTATATGCTGGTCCATACCTCAAAAATTTAAAAACTTAAAAATAAAAAATTTTAAAAAAACAAAAATAAAAATAAAACGGCATACAAAAACCTTGATTTCTCCCATCTCTCTATTTCCTCATCTTATCACAATTACTGTTGTCTAAATGTATCAGATAATGTTTATTTCTTCCTTATCCTCTTGAATCTTATGTACAGCAATTGTACTAAAAGGTGAAATAAATTCTTCTCTATGTTTTATGTGAATGACAATATGTTCTTTGCTTAATATCCGTAAAGTGTCTTTAAATGTTAGTTTACTAGTAAGTGAACTCTCCCCCAGCATGACTTTTGCTCAAATGCGCACACCAACACACCTCCACAAGCACAATCCCCCTTTCCCTAATCGAAAACACCTGCTAACCACTAGAACAAACGCTATTTCAAGGGATCCCTGGTACCCTTACAACACACGTCAGGAAGAAGCTACTGTGACTACGCACCTAGCGAAACGCGTCACGTGACGCATCACGTGACGAGCAGAGCACGGCGATCCCCAGCAGCAGCAAATTCAGAGACCCGGGCTGCCTCGATCCGAGCGACCACCGGACCCGGCAAACTTTTGCCCCCTCTACAAGGCTATGGGACTCCTTCAGTCTTAGGATGCCCCTCACCCCCCAAGGTTTCCGGGTGGTCACTACGATCTTCACCAGCAGCACCAGCAACTGACATTCCTTCTTGGAAAGATTGGACTCTTCATACAGCCACTCCTATGACATCCAACGTCGGCTGGGTAACGTTATTCAATTAATCACTGTTTACCCTGTTCAGATTGCCTAAGAACTGTCTGGCAACCTTTGAAGTCTGTACCTACCTTTTACTTATCAGCCTGACTGTATGATGTTACAGAGAAAGTCTTTCCTAATCATCTTGAACTATCTGAACTAGCGACATATGATATCTCCAATGTTTGAAAACTTGGTTTTGAGTTGAGTAGCATTTTTACCTTCAACACAGCACATATGTCTAGCAGATTGTCATTACAACTGGACTTTTAAAGCTGTACATACAGAGTCCTTCTTGAACAATTGCTTTGATACATCTACAGTTCCGCAATGGACGCATGGTCTTAGTCTCAGCCCATTATTTATCGGACACAATCAGGACCCCCATCACTACCAATCCTTTTGCCCCTATTGCGTGTGACTACATGCCAGCCAATCAGGAATTCCTATAGCGCAGTAAGAGTTACCGGGCAACGTGTCCAGACCTGCTGAATTCACTAAACTAGTGCATGACTTTTTCCATTAACCAATCTGTTTCATTCCTGATTGCTCCAGGAGTCGCCGCTATTATCAAACGTGAACTACACAAGGTCTCATGACCACGTTAATATAATTTTTTGATACATGTCAATATCCCTTTTTTTGACTGGACTTTGATCCACTCTTCAAATTTAACGTTTGCATAATTTTTTCTGCTCTGCCTCACGTGATGCTTTTGTTGTCTACATGGAGTCTTGTTCGTCTTGTTGTGTGTTGTCTTTAATCGTTGGTCACAGATCTCCAGAAAGTCTGGAATTTTTATTCTATCTTAATGAAAAATATGCAAGTATTGTTTAATAAAGAATTTATCTTTGCAAAGTATTGACTTTGTCTTGATCAATATTTGTCACCATATAGTAGCCCTCTTTTTCTCTCTGGGTTCCTGTTCTTAGGACCCAGGGTTTGCTCTCTCCCTGTTTTTCCCTAATATGCCCAGGCTACGGTGACAACTCAGCCAACAACTTGGCCTTTGATCCATAGCCGTATGATTCAATCGGCTACTTTGACCACCGCTGCCATTCCCTTCTCCATTCCCCGTTCCCCATCCCAATCCCCTAATGTATTTTGCAACTTTTTATGATCACTAAGGTCTATCTGGCAGTGGTTGTTAATCTCTTGCATATTTTTCATTCTATATACTACATGCTAATTTAGAACTGTGAACCTGTGATTATATGTGTGCCACTTAGACATGGCCTTTACCCTAGGTGAGGAAATAGACCGAGAGATCAAGACAGCATTCCAGGCAGACACACCCCAAGCTTTTGACCAGGAGTCCGAAATTAAGAATAAATTCAAAGAGCATAAAAAACTCTTAACCAAACACCTGAACCGAAAGTGGGATGTGTCTTCCTTGGAAAATTATATTAACCATCGCATAGTTCCTAGAGGACTACGCGACAAAACTATACCAGCAGAACATTTACATACAGAGAGCTTCCTTCTGAAATGGAAGGAGATCTGCATTGAGCACGGCTTGGCCGTTATGCAATTGATAGTCGATGAAGAAACCAACCAGCTGGTAGCTCTACAGGAGCAGATAGCCGCGAGTTCATCCAATTTAGAAGCGTTCAAAGATGAGGAAGAATTTATAAGACAGAATGAGATCCTTAAAAAGGAGATTGAAAAAACGCAATTAAATCTGAAAATTACTAAACAGGCAAAATTCAAACGTGATGTTAGTGACTTTGAAAGGGACGAGGCTTTTGATCTAACGATCAAACGTGGGAGGAGCCAGTCACGAGGGCGGGGACATCGTCAGAAGTCACGGTCCCGACGGTCGAAGTCTAATGGCTCTGATGATGATACGCAAAGAAAGGTGATTTTTTTAGATCAGACGGGGGCGGCAAAGACAGGAAGTCAGTTACCACCCCCGGCGGACAACACCAAAATAGCCTCCAACTTAAAAGAAAACAGAGCACGTACATACACGCGGAGCCAGAAAAGAAACTAACTCCTCCGTCTCCCCCAAACATGCCCCCCAAAAATATGGATGATTTAAAAATAGTCAACCTCACAGAAATAACACTCACAGACGAACATATAAAACTACTACAGAAGGGCATGTCCTTTTCTCCTACGAATAACATGGACGAATTCACTGTCTATAAAGACGTGGCCCTATTCTTACGGAAAGTCTTCTTCCGATCCCTGTATACCAAACAAGATGATTCTGATGATATCCTCTCTAACACTGACAAAGATGGACAAAGAGCCATGGACATACTAATGTCCTTACTGGATGAGAATGACCATGGCGTCGAGCCCCCCCTCCCCTTGCGACGTCAAACTAACATCAAAATCAAGTCACAAAAAATGCCACCCCTGTCGAAGAATAAATGGCTACACCTTTTCTTGGAGCTCGTGCAGAGGGACCTGGAAAAAATTAATTGGTCAGGCGGCTCTAATGATAACCTCTCAAAAGGGGAGCGAGCGGCCCTTAGAGAACTACAAAAAACGAAAAACATCGTTATAAAAAAGAGTGACAAAGGTGGTAATGTAGTATTACTAACACAATCTATGTACGAGAAAGAGGCTAAGCGCCTTCTCAACGATAAATCCACCTATGAGCCACTCGACCGTGACCCTTTTCCAGGTCTAGTGTGCGAACTAAACGAAAAGCTGCGATTTGCTAGAGACGACGGACTGTTGACCAAAAAAGAGTTTCAATACCTTGTGGTATGTGAGTTCAGTGTGCCAACCTTTTACCTGATCCCCAAGGTGCACAAAAACTTGCAAAATCCCCCAGGCCGCCCTATCGTGTCAGCCTGTCAGGGCCCTCTCGAACGGATCGGTCGATACCTGGACTCCCTGCTACAGGAGATGGTCCAAAATCTTCCGTCTTTTGTACAGGACACCAGACACGTCCTGTCCATAATATCCAACATTGAACCTTACCATAATCCGGATGAAATCTGGCTCGTGGGTATAGATGTCGAATCGCTATATACATCCATTCCCCACGAAGCGGGCATAAAGGCCGTGTCCAGCTTTTTGGAGGCTTCATACCCCCAGGCATCCCACCAAAACGAGTTCCTGATTGATCTATTGAAATTTGCATTGACAAACAACTACTTTCAGTTTTTGATGATATATTATCATCAAATAAGAGGAACTTCCATGGGAGCAGCCTGGGCTCCTTCTTACGCTTGCCTCCACCTGGGCCACTGGGAGGAAGAGGTAGTCTATCCCTCGACGATGTACCGCAGCCACGTACAGACCTGGCTGCGTTACATCGACGATGTATTGATGATATGGCGTGGCACTTTAGATGAATTGCACATATTCATGATGAATCTGAACATCAATGAACGCAACATCAAACTCACGTACAATTATGATCGTACGAGTTTACCCTTCCTTGACCTTTGTGTTTCACTCAAAGACGGTCGCCTGGGTACCAACACTTTCCGAAAGACCACAGCAGCAAATACTTTGCTATTTGCATCGAGCCACCATCCGCAATGGCTCAAAAATGGGATACCGGTCGGGCAGTTCCTCCGCATTAAAAGGAACTGCACCGAACCCAGTGACTACAAAAAGGAAAGTGCTGAACTGTATACCCGATTTAGGGAGCGCGGCTACTCCCACACCCAAATTCGGCGAGCCAAAAAAACGGCAGCCTTAAGGGACCGTGAGAGTCTGCTCCAGGCAAAACCAAGACAGGATCTAGCTTTAGCAACTCCCTGCCAGGCCCCCGCCGAGCCAGCCAGAATCATCACCACCTTCGGCTCACAATGGAACGAGGTCCGCTTGGTGTTAGAAAAACATTGGAACATTCTGACTGGCTCTCCGGGTATTGGCAAAATTGTCGGTAATCGCCCCAAAATGGTCGCCAGACGAGCGAAAAATTTGGGCGATGTCCTAATGCAGTCCGAATTTGTGAAAACACCGGATGCAACATGGCTTTCCGACTACCCTCGGTCTAAGGGCATGTTCCCTTGCACTAAATGCCAAGTGTGCCCGTACGTGCACCGCACTGCCACCTTCTCTGACGCCTTGGGAAAAGAGCAATTTAAAATAATAGATCTTATTAACTGCTCCAGTACCCGTGTTATCTACATGATAACCTGCCCATGCCCTAAGATATACATAGGCAAAACTAAACGTCCTCTTAAAGTCAGGTTGGGTGAGCATTTGAGGGAAATAAGGGAGAAAGGTAAAATTCCGGAGAAGCCTCTGGCGAAACATTTCTATACACATCATGGCGGTGATCCATCAGGCCTAACGGTCAAAGGGATTTACCTACTCAAGCTACCGCCCAGACGTGGGGACTTCGACCGAATTTTACTTCAAAAAGAAAAATGGTGGGTGTATCGCCTTAAATCTTTGGCTCCAGTAGGCCTGAACACGGAACTTAATCTTCAGGCCTTTCTTGACGCCTAGTACCCATGGTCCATTTCCCTTTATCCCCCCCCCCCCCCCCCTCTTGCTCCCCTTTCCCCCTCAAGGCCGGTTGAGAGAGAGGGGATTAAAATGAATAACACACTACACACCATATATCTAAATGCATTGGCGATACTATCTGTAAGGGTTAAAAATCCATTAAAAATAAAAAATAAAAATTAAAAAACAAAATATACATTTGGTTAAGCTTGTTATCCTCCGTGCTTCCTTAACACCTTTCTATTGTCATCAGAGCACCAAAAGAAACATCTCAATACTGCCATACATCGACAAGGCCCACTGGCCCTATAGGTAGACCCGGTGGCAACATAGTACAAATCTGCAACTAAAATAGAAGTGGTTATTCTAGTTCCCCATGCACAAGTGGCCGCTAACAGGAGGGGCTCATTATAGACTTCTATAAATGTGCGTGACCTTATAGCCAATATGACTTAACACTATTAGATGTCTAGTCTCCCTCCCCCTTTAAAAGGCCACCACCTATATTGCGTGTATATGTCCATACTAGTCCCCAACCCTATTGCCAATTGCACTAAAAGGGACAAACGCGTGAGTTGCTTGAGTGTCCCAAGCAATAACGGACCAAACCTTAATCTATATGTAACGTCGGCATTTTTTCTCTGCATGGACGCACACTTTGCGGGGAATGCATTCCCCTGCATCCTTGCTATAATTGCCCTTTGCTCAGTACCATTCCGACTTTCCCCGATCGGCCCCTTATCCACTGCGCTTTGCTACATAGCGCGGCCTCTGTTCCTCCTAAAGTATATGCTGGTCCATACCTCAAAAATTTAAAAACTTAAAAATAAAAAATTTTAAAAAAACAAAAATAAAAATAAAACGGCATACAAAAACCTTGATTTCTCCCATCTCTCTATTTCCTCATCTTATCACAATTACTGTTGTCTAAATGTATCAGATAATGTTTATTTCTTCCTTATCCTCTTGAATCTTATGTACAGCAATTGTACTAAAAGGTGAAATAAATTCTTCTCTATGTTTTATGTGAATGACAATATGTTCTTTGCTTAATATCCGTAAAGTGTCTTTAAATGTTAGTTTACTAGTAAGTGAACTCTCCCCCAGCATGACTTTTTGCTCAAATGCGCACACCAACACACCTCCACAAGCACAATCCCCCTTTCCCTAATCGAAAACACCTGCTAACCACTAGAACAAACGCTATTTCAAGGGATCCCTGGTACCCTTACAACACACGTCAGGAAGAAGCTACTGTGACTACGCACCTAGCGAAACGCGTCACGTGACGCATCACGTGACGAGCAGAGCACGGCGATCCCCAGCAGCAGCAAATTCAGAGACCCGGGCTGCCTCGATCCGAGCGACCACCGGACCCGGCAAACTTTTGCCCCCTCTACAAGGCTATGGGACTCCTTCAGTCTTAGGATGCCCCTCACCCCCCAAGGTTTCCGGGTGGTCACTACGATCTTCACCAGCAGCACCAGCAACTGACATTCCTTCTTGGAAAGATTGGACTCTTCATACAGCCACTCCTATGACATCCAACGTCGGCTGGGTAACGTTATTCAATTAATCACTGTTTACCCTGTTCAGATTGCCTAAGAACTGTCTGGCAACCTTTGAAGTCTGTACCTACCTTTTACTTATCAGCCTGACTGTATGATGTTACAGAGAAAGTCTTTCCTAATCATCTTGAACTATCTGAACTAGCGACATATGATATCTCCAATGTTTGAAAACTTGGTTTTGAGTTGAGTAGCATTTTTACCTTCAACACAGCACATATGTCTAGCAGATTGTCATTACAACTGGACTTTTAAAGCTGTACATACAGAGTCCTTCTTGAACAATTGCTTTGATACATCTACAGTTCCGCAATGGACGCATGGTCTTAGTCTCAGCCCATTATTTATCGGACACAATCAGGACCCCCATCACTACCAATCCTTTTGCCCCTATTGCGTGTGACTACATGCCAGCCAATCAGGAATTCCTATAGCGCAGTAAGAGTTACCGGGCAACGTGTCCAGACCTGCTGAATTCACTAAACTAGTGCATGACTTTTTCCATTAACCAATCTGTTTCATTCCTGATTGCTCCAGGAGTCGCCGCTATTATCAAACGTGAACTACACAAGGTCTCATGACCACGTTAATATAATTTTTTGATACATGTCAATATCCCTTTTTTTGACTGGACTTTGATCCACTCTTCAAATTTAACGTTTGCATAATTTTTTCTGCTCTGCCCCACGTGATGCTTTTGTTGTCTACATGGAGTCTTGTTCGTCTTGTTGTGTGTTGTCTTTAATCGTTGGTCACAGATCTCCAGAAAGTCTGGAATTTTTATTCTATCTTAATGAAAAATATGCAAGTATTGTTTAATAAAGAATTTATCTTTGCAAAGTATTGACTTTGTCTTGATCAATATTTGTCACCATATAGTAGCCCTCTTTTTCTCTCTGGGTTCCTGTTCTTAGGACCCAGGGTTTGCTCTCTCCCTGTTTTTCCCTAATATGCCCAGGCTACGGTGACAACTCAGCCAACAACTTGGCCTTCGATCCATAGCCGTATGATTCAATCACTTTGACCACCGCTGCCATTCCCTTCTCCATTCCCCGTTCCCCATCCCAATCCCCTAATGTATTTTGCAACTTTTTATGATCACTAAGGTCTATCTGGCAGTGGTTGTTAATCTCTTGCATATTTTTCATTCTATATACTACATTCTAATTTAGAACTGTGAACCTGTGATTATATGTGTGCCACTTAGACATGGCCTTTACCCTAGGTGAGGAAATAGACCGAGAGATCAAGACAGCATTCCAGGCAGACACACCCCAAGCTTTTGACCAGGAGTCCGAAATTAAGAATAAATTCAAAGAGCATAAAAAACTCTTAACCAAACACCTGAACCGAAAGTGGGATGTGTCTTCCTTGGAAAATTATATTAACCATCGCATAGTTCCTAGAGGACTACGCGACAAAACTATACCAGCAGAACATTTACATACAGAGAGCTTCCTTCTGAAATGGAAGGAGATCTGCATTGAGCACGGCTTGGCCGTTATGCAATTGATAGTCGATGAAGAAACCAACCAGCTGGTAGCTCTACAGGAGCAGATAGCCGAGAGTTCATCCAATTTAGAAGCGTTCAAAGATGAGGAAGAATTTATAAGACAGAATGAGATCCTTAAAAAGGAGATTGAAAAAACGCAACTAAATCTGAAAATTACTAAACAGGCAAAATTCAAACGTGATGTTAGTGACTTTGAAAGGGACGAGGCTTTTGATCTAACGATCAAACGTGGGAGGAGCCAGTCACGAGGGCGGGGACATCGTCAGAAGTCACGGTCCCGACGGTCGAAGTCTAATGGCTCTGATGATGATACGCAAAGAAAGGTGATTTTTTTAGATCAGACGGGGGTGGCAAAGACAGGAAGTCAGTTACCACCCCCGGCGGACAACACCAAAATAGCCTCCAACTTAAAAGAAAACAGAGCACGTACATACACGCGGAGCCAGAAAAGAAACTAACTCCTCCGTCTCCCCCAAACATGCCCCCCAAAAATATGGATGATTTAAAAATAGTCAACCTCACAGAAATAACACTCACAGACGAACATATAAAACTACTACAGAAGGGCATGTCCTTTTCTCCTACGAATAACATGGACGAATTCACTGTCTATAAAGACGTGGCCCTATTCTTACGGAAAGTCTTCTTCCGATCCCTGTATACCAAACAAGATGATTCTGATGATATCCTCTCTAACACTGACAAAGATGGACAAAGAGCCATGGACATACTAATGTCCTTACTGGATGAGAATGACCATGGCGTCGAGCCCCCCCTCCCCTTGCGACGTCAAACTAACATCAAAATCAAGTCACAAAAAATGCCACCCCTGTCGAAGAATAAATGGCTACACCTTTTCTTGGAGCTCGTGCAGAGGGACCTGGAAAAAATTAATTGGTCAGGCGGCTCTAATGATAACCTCTCAAAAGGGGAGCGAGCGGCCCTTAGAGAACTACAAAAAACGAAAAACATCGTTATAAAAAAGAGTGACAAAGGTGGTAATGTAGTATTACTAACACAATCTATGTACGAGAAAGAGGCTAAGCGCCTTCTCAACGATAAATCCACCTATGAGCCACTCGACCGTGACCCTTTTCCAGGTCTAGTGTGCGAACTAAACGAAAAGCTGCGATTTGCTAGAGACGACGGACTGTTGACCAAAAAAGAGTTTCAATACCTTGTGGTATGTGAGTTCAGTGTGCCAACCTTTTACCTGATCCCCAAGGTGCACAAAAACCTGCAAAATCCCCCAGGCCGCCCTATCGTGTCAGCCTGTCAGGGCCCTCTCGAACGGATCGGTCGATACCTGGACTCCCTGCTACAGGAGATGGTCCAAAATCTTCCGTCTTTTGTACAGGACACCAGACACGTCCTGTCCATAATATCCAACATTGAACCTTACCATAATCCGGATGAAATCTGGCTCGTGGGTATAGATGTCGAATCGCTATATACATCCATTCCCCACGAAGCGGGCATAAAGGCCGTGTCCAGCTTTTTGGAGGCTTCATACCCCCAGGCATCCCACCAAAACGAGTTCCTGATTGATCTATTGAAATTTGCATTGACAAACAACTACTTTCAGTTTTTGATGATATATTATCATCAAATAAGAGGAACTTCCATGGGAGCAGCCTGGGCTCCTTCTTACGCTTGCCTCCACCTGGGCCACTGGGAGGAAGAGGTAGTCTATCCCTCGACGATGTACCGCAGCCACGTACAGACCTGGCTGCGTTACATCGACGATGTATTGATGATATGGCGTGGCACTTTAGATGAATTGCACATATTCATGATGAATCTGAACATCAATGAACGCAACATCAAACTCACGTACAATTATGATCGTACGAGTTTACCCTTCCTTGACCTTTGTGTTTCACTCAAAGACGGTCGCCTGGGTACCAACACTTTCCGAAAGACCACAGCAGCAAATACTTTGCTATTTGCATCGAGCCACCATCCGCAATGGCTCAAAAATGGGATACCGGTCGGGCAGTTCCTCCGCATTAAAAGGAACTGCACCGAACCCAGTGACTACAAAAAGGAAAGTGCTGAACTGTATACCCGATTTAGGGAGCGCGGCTACTCCCACACCCAAATTCGGCGAGCCAAAAAAACGGCAGCCTTAAGGGACCGTGAGAGTCTGCTCCAGGCAAAACCAAGACAGGATCTAGCTTTAGCAACTCCCTGCCAGGCCCCCGCCGAGCCAGCCAGAATCATCACCACCTTCGGCTCACAATGGAACGAGGTCCGCTTGGTGTTAGAAAAACATTGGAACATTCTGACTGGCTCTCCGGGCATTGGCAAAATTGTCGGTAATCGCCCCAAAATGGTCGCCAGACGAGCGAAAAATTTGGGCGATGTCCTAATGCAGTCCGAATTTGTGAAAACACCGGATGCAACATGGCTTTCCGACTACCCTCGGTCCAAGGGCATGTTCCCTTGTACTAAATGCCAAGTGTGCCCGTACGTGCACCGTACTGCCACCTTCTCTGACGCCTTGGGAAAAGAGCAATTTAAAATAATAGATCTTATTAACTGCTCCAGTACCCGTGTTATCTACATGATAACCTGCCCATGCCCTAAGATATACATAGGCAAAACTAAACGTCCTCTTAAAGTCAGGTTGGGTGAGCATTTGAGGGAAATAAGGGAGAAAGGTAAAATTCCGGAGAAGCCTCTGGCGAAACATTTCTATACACATCATGGCGGTGATCCATCAGGCCTAACGGTCAAAGGGATTTACCTACTCAAGCTACCGCCCAGACGTGGGGACTTCGACCGAATTTTACTTCAAAAAGAAAAATGGTGGGTGTATCGCCTTAAATCTTTGGCTCCAGTAGGCCTGAACACGGAACTTAATCTTCAGGCCTTTCTTGATGCCTAGTACCCATGGTCCATTTCCCTTTATCCCCTCCCCCCCCCCCCCCTCTTGCTCCCCTTTCCCCCTCAAGGCCGGTTGAGAGAGAGGGGATCAAAATGAATAACACACTACACACCATATATCTAAATGCATTGGCGATACTATCTGTAAGGGTTAAAAATCCATTAAAAATAAAAAATAAAAATTAAAAAACAAAATATACATTTGGTTAAGCTTGTTATCCTCCGTGCTTCCTTAACACCTTTCTATTGTCATCAGAGCACCAAAAGAAACATCTCAATACTGCCATACATCGACAAGGCCCACTGGCCCTATAGGTAGACCCGGTGGCAACATAGTACAAATCTGCAACTAAAATAGAAGTGGTTATTCTAGTTCCCCATGCACAAGTGGCCGCTAACAGGAGGGGCTCATTATAGACTTCTATAAATGTGCGTGACCTTATAGCCAATATGACTTAACACTATTAGATGTCTAGTCTCCCTCCCCCTTTAAAAGGCCACCACCTATATTGCGTGTATATGTCCATACTAGTCCCCAACCCTATTGCCAATTGCACTAAAAGGGACAAACGCGTGAGTTGCTTGAGTGTCCCAAGCAATAACGGACCAAACCTT